>CM037780.1:51458829-51508829 GCA_021229015.1 Solen grandis
CCTGCCAAGTTTCATTAAATTCTGTCCAGTGGTTTCAGAGGAGATGTCTTTTAAAGCAAATTGTTGACGCCGGACGCCGGGCGATCACAAAAGCTCACCTTGAGCACTTTGTGCTCAGGTGAGCTAAAAATTCATTATTCTTGCAAAGAGCAAAATACAGTTACCTTACAGCCTTAAGTCAACTAATGGTGCTGAATAAATATTCAAAGTTTCCAAACATTAGTTATGATACTTTATGTGCAAGGGTTGATCTAAAAATAATACTTAACCAGGGTGAACGCCGAATCCGACGACGCAATAGTAATGAAAACAGTTAAAAAATTAGGTGAGCCTATAATGATATGTAACAGTGTTGGAAGTAGTAAATGTAGAGGAAGATGATGGTAGGGAATAGTTGTATCAGTAGTGGTAGTAGTCGTTGAATGTAGAAGAATAAGATGATGGTATGAAACAGCAGTTATGAAACAGCAGTAGTAGAAATAAGAGTAGAGTACTTACCTGGTCACTTCTCCATGGACAAGAATCAAACCAACGTCTCCATTTCATGAAGTGCTCAACCCAAAATATCACTCTCTCTGAGGGTCAAGGTTGAAGTCTGGTTGCTGACTTTTTAGACAAGTTTCCTGGTGACAGAATTGATGCTGCAGGAGATCTATGAAGCCAAATGCTTTTGTCAATCCCTGAATTGAATTTTTTTTTTATATAATAATCATATTTCAATATTCATTATTTCAACACTCAATCATCAACATATATAGTGATCAAAGAAAGAACTTAAACCACCAGTATAATTTCAGAACAGCCTGTAGCTTGCCATCTGATCAGGTTTTATATCAGTCCCTTAAACTTTCATTATCACTCGTCTCAGCTTATCAAAGGTAAAATGAAAGTGTTTTGTACAAAACCAAATCAGTTTGAGCAATAAAATAAATGCTTGACTTAAAATTTATATACTGTACATACACATACTACAAGCATATAAAATAAAAGAATCATTCCATTTCAAACCAGTACTAAAATATGACAAACGGACAATACAAAATGACATCATACCAACGGAAACAAAGAAGCCAACCCCTTACATTTTCTAAAATTAAGAAGTTCACTAAGTGATGCAATTAAATTTAGTTAAGTAAATATATTACATTAATTTTGCTTTTGGTTTGATCTGGTTTTGCAATCGTGTGAAGGTGCCTGAATGATAAAAAAATCATCATCATTACAACATCATCTACAAACTGTCTGTAGTTGCCGTGGTCTAGTCTGCTGATCCAGTATAGGTCCAACCCAGGACATGTTTGTTTGTTTGGGTTTAATGTCCCACCAACAGTATTTCAGTCATTTGGAGACTATGTCAACTTGAGACAGATAGGGTGCTGCCAGACTGCAGCATAACGCTGTAGACATGTGGCATGATAACATACCCATTCACATTATCCTGTCATCAGACCAACCAGTCCTGGAACTACCCTTATATGCTGAGCAACAAGCAAGGGAGCTATACCAGTACCATTGTCCCTGACATTGGTACATCATCATCATCATCACCAATAACAACAACATTCTACAAACTGTAGTTGCCGTGGTCCAGTCTGCGGATCAAGGACAGGTCCAACCCAAGAAAAGTTGAGAGTGGAGCGGGAAACAACAATTTTGATTCCGCTCTATCGAAGGGATAATGTATAGTTTTGTAATTTTCAAAGTAGACGGTGGTTGTTAAGCGAATGGTCCACTACATGTGAGAAATTTGAAATCAGTTGAAATCTTCAAGAAAACACTTAAAACATTATTTTTCACTGATTTTGAGGGGGTTTTTACGCGTGTGTTGTTTTATGCATAGGACATGTCCACTTGACTCATATATGTGTATAGTTTACCTGGTCACCTCTCAAATGCTTGCCATGGACAAGAAGCACACAAACATCTCCATTGCATGAAGTGCTCAAACCAAAAGATCTCTCTGAGGCTCAATGATGAGGATTTTTCTCAGACTTTGTAGACACTGCTTTCTGATGACAGAATGGGTGCTGCATGAGATATATGACATCAAACGTTTTTGCCAATCCCTGAAATAAAAATGATATCAATAATAGCCATATTTCAATATTCATAATTTCAACACTCAGTTATCAGTATATTAAAGCGATGAAAAGAAAGGGCTGAAACTACCAGTAAAATTTCAGAACAGTATGTAGCTTGCAGGCTGATCAGGTTTTAAATTAGTTGCTAAAACTGTCATTAACATTCATCTTAGCTTATCAAAGGTAAAATGAAAGTGTGTTGTACAAAACAAATCAGTTTCAATGATAGAATAAATGGCTGACTTACGATATAAAATGTACATAAAAATAATACAATTTACACGCATTTTACATTAAACTTTAGAACACAATACATATCAATCTGTGAGATCAAGTCCATTGTCTTTCTTTAACATTCTCTCCGTGTTAGCCATAAAGCCAAATACCAAGAATATACATGTAAATGTATGAGACTAGACAATAGGCCAAATAATTTTTTTCGATTAATACACTTATTACTAACGCCACAAAGCGTATAAAATAAAAGAATCATTCCATTTCAAACCCGAACTTAAATAAGACAAATGTACAACACAAAATGACCTCATACCTATGTATACAAAGACCCTTTCCCAAGACAGTCTCCCCTTACATAAAATATAAATAATTAATTTCGCTTTCAGTTTGATCTGGTTTTGCAATCATGTGAAGGTGCCTGCATGATATAAAATTCAATCAATCAATCATCATCATCGTCGTCGACGTTGGCAACGACGACGACAACAACAACAACAAACTAACTATAGCTAATTTGCCGTGGTCCAGTCTGCGGATACGGTACAGGTCCAAACTAGATGTTGAGAGTAGAGGGGGATTCCGCCCTTTCTTGGGGAACATTTATATATTTTTTTTAATTTTAAAAGTAGACAGTGATTGTTAAACAAAAAGTCCACTACATGTCATAAATTCGAAATCAGTTGAAATATTGAAGAAAACTCATTAAACATTATGTATGAGGGATTTTGAGTCTTTTTTATGTGTATGCTGTTTCATGCGTAGGACAGATTTGACCTCATGACCTACGTTTTGACCCCACATGACCAAAATTCAAACTTGTCCAAGATTTTATGGAAGCAAACATTCTGACCAAGTTTCATTAAGATTGGGCCAAAAATGTGGCCTCTAGAGTGTTAACAAGGTTTTTCTAAGATTTGACCTCATGACCTACTTTTTGACCCCACATGACCCAAATTCGAACTTGTCCAAGATTTTATGGAAGCAAACATTCTGACCAAGTTTCATTAAGATTGGGCCAAAAATGTGGCCTCTAGACTGTTAACAAGGTTTTTCTAAGATTTGACCTCATGACCTACTTTTTGACCCCACATGACCCAAATTCGAACTTGTCCAAGATTTTATGGAGAGAAACATTCTGACCAAGTTCTCATGAAGATTGGACAAAAAATATGGCCTCTAGAGTGTTAACAAGCCAAATTGTTGACGACAAACGACGCACCTAGGACGCCGGACGAAGGGCGATCACAAAAGCTCACCTTGAGCACGTTGTGCTCAGGTGAGCTAAAAATATAGGCACTTTGGTTAAAAATAAATAGCCATGAAGTATCGCGATACATACTGATATATTCTCAAAGCATATCACAATATATTGCAATACAAAAATTCTTACAGCACCCGTAACTAGAGGTGACTTGCACTAACTACTCTTTTTCAATGTCCAGGAAACGACTCCAGGGAACCAGATATTAACTCGAGGAAATATATCTTAATCAATTGACTTTTTATCTTGTTCCCTCAAGAAAATTAAGATATTTCCTCAAGTTAATATCTTGTTCCTTAGACTTAAATTATCATATTGTTCCCTCTAGATAAAATGTTCCCTCAAATTAATTTTTCATTCCCTCAATATCAAAATAAGTTGTGCATGTCACCTCTATGCCACCAAAGTAAAGCCATAATTTGCATTTTCTACTCTCTGTTAATCAACTGAGGTTTGATAAGAGTTATCCTAACCAAACTGGGCATACATCATGTACTATTTCCTTTTTTATTGTGCCTAATTACCAAAATTTATGTGCGTGCATACAAGCATTTTCATGATACATATTTATTTAAATTCATTATTTATATCTATGATTGATTCAAGCTGTTCCACTTTGAGCCATATTTCTGTATGCAATATCTCTGGTATAGCATGTTCCCACTTGAACAATTTTACTGCATGCATATGTATCCAGCATGTTGGTAATTATATACTGTTTCTTAAAAATCCAGAATTTGGATGAATAATGTTGAACTCATTTCTCCAGTTCAAGGACGATCAGACATTCTAGTATAATTTAAGTTTAATATGACTGAACTGGTCAAACTGCATGTGCAAAACCAAATGTTATTACAATTTTTTTTTTTGTTCCTGTGGCTTAGTGGTTGGAGACTGTTCCATCCATGGTTCATTGCTTTCAAGGCTAGGTTTAGGACTGGTTGACCCCCTGTTAGGAGCCCACTCAAATGCGAAAATGATCCCTCATGTTAGCCAATGGTTGCGAGTTGGTTCCCTGCTTGAGTACTATACATTACATTATATATTACAGGGTGCAAACATTCACATCAGTGTTAAGTTAACTGAACACTGGGCTTATATGTTCTTATATCATGCCTGATGTGAAATCTAAGTTTTGCAGACTTAAATCTGCATCATGTAAACAAAACCTCAAAATGATTAAAATACCATCAGGGTGGTACATTAAATCCAAGCAAACTATTACATGTACATGTAACTGGTTACATATGAATGACTCTGGGTGCACAATTTTTGTACTCTGAGTTCAAATTTCCATCTTGACCAAGTAATTATACAGATAGAATGGTCAAGCCAGAATACAATCTGCTTAGTTTATAAATTTGACTCAAATATTTCACAGTATAGTTTATTGAATTATTGTCTAAAATGAAATAACTTCCCAAATAACCATTTTATGTTTCACAATATGTTACTTTTACTTATTTAACAGAGAGAGGGGGCGGGGGAAGAGAGAAGATGTACACTTCTTTTATGAGAGAGGGACAAAGAGGGGTTTTTGCTCATAAGAGAGAGAGAGAATTTACTCACAATTAACAAGAAAGAAAGAAAGAAAGAAAGGTAGGTAGGTAGAGAGAGAGAGAGAGAGAGAGAGAGAGGGAGATTTCATACATTATATTTTATATTTGCTGAAGAGAGAGTAAGAGGGGGGGGGGGGTAAAAAATTAAAAAAACAAGAGGGCCATGATGGCCCTGAATCGCTCACCTGAGTACCATTGCTTCAACTGATGTCAAGGTTTTTAAACAGACAAGGATTCTGATATAACTCAATCTAAAACATTTTACCCCTGACAATACTACACACCAAATATCTAAGCAATGGGCCATATGGTTTCAGAGAAGACTTGGGCGCAGGGTCATTTATCACCGTAGGGCCAAGACTTTGAAAATCTTTGTAATGAACCATTAGATGCTACTACATACCAAAAATCTTAGCTCTAGGCCTTATTGATTCATAGAAGAAGATTTTTTAAGATTTTCCTATTTAACTCTATGTAAAACAAGTGACCCCTGGTGTGGGGTCATTTATCACCATAGGGCTATGATTTGTACAATCTTGGTAGTGGCCCATAAGATGATGCTACATACCAAATATCTAAGCTCTAGGCCTTATGGATTCATAGAAGAAGATTTTTTAAGATTTTCCTATATAACTCTGTGTAAAACAAGTGACCCCTGGTGGGGGGTCATTTATCACCATAGGGCTATGATTTGTACAATCTTGGTAGTGGCCCATAAGATGATGCTTCATACCAATATCTAAGCTCTAGGCCTTATGGATTCATGAAGAAGATTTTTTAAGATTTTCCTATGTAACTCTGTGTAAAACAAGTGACCCCTGGTGGGGGTCATTTATCACCATAAGCTATGATTTGTACAATCTTGGTAGTGGCCCATAAGATGATGCTACATACCAAATATCTAAGCTCTAGGCCTTATGGATTCATAGAAGAAGATTTTTTAAGATTTTCCTATATAACTCTATGTAAAACAAGTGACCCCTGGTGCGGGGTCATTTATCACCATAGGGCTATGATTTGTACAATCTTGGTAGTGGCCCATAAGATGATGCTTCATACCAAATATCTAAGCTCTAGGCCTTATGCATTCATGGAAGAAGATTTTTTAAGATTTTCCTATATAACTCTATGTAAAACAAGTGACCCCTGGTGCGGGGTCATTTATCACCATAGGGCTATGATTTGTACAATTTTGGTAGTGGCCCATAAGATGATGCTTCATACCAAATATCTAAGCTCTAGGCCTTATGCATTCATGGAAGAAGATTTTTTAAGATTTTCCTATATAACTCTATGTAAAACAAGTGACCCCTGGTGCGGGGTCATTTATCACCATAGGGCTATGATTTGTACAATCTTGGTAGTGGCCCATAAGATGATGCTACATACAATCTAAAGGCTAGGCCTTGTGGTTTCGGAGAAGAAGATTTTTTCAAGTTTTTCCTATATTAGCCTATGTGAAATCAAGTGACCCCTGGGGCGGGGCCAATTTTGACCCCAGGGTCATAATTTGTACAATCCTGGTAGACAGTCATAAGATCATGCTACATACCAAAAATCAAAAGGCTAGGCCTTGTGGTTTCAGAGAAGAAGATTTTTTAAATTTTCATTTTTAAAATCTATTTTTAGCTCCTGTGACCTAATTATGCGATGGACCAGAACCATTTATACAACTTTAGTAGAGCTTCATCCAAGGAACATTCCTGCAAAATATTTTTCAAATTGGCCAAGCCGTTTAGGAGGAGATGTTGTTTGAAGCAATTGTTGACGCCGGACGCACGCACGGACGCACGGACGACGGACGCCGGACAAAAGGCGATCAGAAAAGCTCACCTTGAGCACGTTGTGCTCATGTGAGCTAAAAAAACCTCCACCACCACACACGCACACTACCATGTGGTCGGCTGGCACATTGCCATAACACAGGCCTACCTACACAGCCATATACTAGTAGATCACACTTGACCGCCATAGTGCACCCGCCATTACCAGTTAGACAGACATACAGACAGATGGTGCTTGTCAATCATCAAAGTGTGAATGCCCGGTCTTTTTCAGAGCACTTTGTGTTATAATTTTTGTTTTTTTCTACTTTCTGCTCTGAAATAAATTTAAAAACAATTCCGTTTTCTTGTTTATATTTTCATGTGTTTCATATCGTTTATTTTTCTATCCAGTATATGAACTTGAAATATTCTTATATACAGTATATGTTGAGAAAGGAGAGAGCGATTTATCTATTGCGATAGTATACTGTGTATTTACATAATGGCGCCGGATAGGTAAAATGTCGTCAACACGTGGAGAATAAGTCCATGTAATACAATAAGGCATTGACGATGGTTTGATGTTCAATTATAGGTTCGTTCATGTTTTAATTAAAAAAAAGTGATACAGTGAGGCAATTTAATAACTCTCAAAGCTTGGCAACATCTTATAAATACAAAAGCCAGATATAGTATTTTCTGCAACCACTGATTTATTATACTAATCTTTTAAAATCCCGATGGTGAATATGTCTAAATGTCTTTCGGTACTAATAAATCTTTAAACCATGAGGTCAACTTCAAAACATGCATGTACCGTTTAATTTGACTAAACAAAATCCGAGAAACACAAAATGATTTACACACTTATTTTGCGAATGACCTCACCCTTTTATAGAAAATAAGTACTAAAGAAAAAAAAAAGGAAAAAGGAAATTGCCCTCAAAATAGTTATAATAGCTAGCAATGTACTAATCCTTGTATGGAGTCATAACTGTTTAATATATTTATAACCAAAGGTATCCGGTACGTTGCTTTATGGTAATTGAAACGACATGGACATTTTCAATGGAAGAAGTTACTTACCTTCTTATTATATATAAGGTCATTGCTTTATTTAAATAGGTAGCATCATACCGGGTACCTTTGTTTATAACCACGCCCATGGTGTACTTTCCTCCAATACGGTATCGGGCCTAGGACACGGTCCACGCCCAGTAGATTCGCTCGTCTTACACACAGGCAATACCCCTCCTCATCCTCGCCCATGAGCCAATAGCCAGCCCTTGTGTTGTGGTAAATAGCCAATTACATAATGAAATAATAAGTAACCCCACCAAGGATATTCGTGTTCTATATACCGTAATTGTATCCAAATAACCATACGCATTGTTTACTATTTTCGGAAATAACAACAATAATAATAATAATAATATAATTATAGATAACGAATTTTAAGTCCAGATTACCAAACATAAACACTTTTAGCCATTAACTAAATCAGCAATAATTACGCTTCGTATGAAAAAAATAAAAGAAGTGTCTACGTTTTGATTTTAGGCAATTAATAGGTCCAAATAAATAAATTTATTGCAATATCATTTTTACTTGCATAGCTCATCCATATTAAAAGTTTAGAATGAGTAAAGGACATTGTAATCTGTTTGTGTGTGTGTGAGAGAGAGTGTGTGTAACCATATGCAATAATATTATATGAACTGTGCAACTATGTGCTCTTGTTCACGTTGAAACTAAATAAAATGTGCATGTGTCATATTCTGTAGCCAATAGTGTACTTAAGGAAAGAAACGCATCCCTGTCACATTACAAATCAGTTTTATTAATTACAGTTAATTAAATCTCAGTTTACTAAATGATGACAACATGATGTGGTAAAAAGTATTATTTAGAGGCTACTAGTTCACCATAAACACCAGTAGATCAAGCACAAAATGGAGTGATCAAATGAGGGTCTTTTTGAGGAACATGCACATATGCAAATATTGTTTTTTTAATCTCCAATATGAATTTAGATGGGATGCTGGGTTGCGTTCATTCATGGAGCATATTTCCTATGTACTCTATGAAATGGGAATTCAAGGGCTTGTTTGGAAAAGTATTTCCCATCCGAGAGAGCGCAGTCACGACAGAAGAAGTCCAGAATCCTCGCAGACCAAGAATTAAGTTCCCTTTAAGACATCTTTACACGCTGAGCATGAAACCAAATTTCGCAACTAGAATAACGGACAGTGCCATTCCACACTCAAGACTTGCATGAACAACACGGGCAGCTAGCCATCGTAACTTAGAACAGACATTTTATTTTTGACTTGTGCATAGTACATCATCATAAAATATTTGAAGTACATAATAAATAAATCAATCACGTGATATATAAAGAACAAAAACCCACACACAGACTACGAGAGTGAATGTATGAAATAATCAACTGTATTCCTAATTGACAATGATTCTTTTATATACTTTGCAAGACTAAATAATGTGTTTTTATTTGAAGACTTCATGAGTTCAATGACCTTAAACATACTTGGTAAAAATTTTAAGGTTTTGGACAAAAAAAAATTTTAAATAATTTCATAAACAATATATTACGAGTAATTCTATTTCTTGTAAATCTTGCAATGGACATATGCTAGTGTTGTATAAAATTATCAATTACTCTTTGTCTAAAAATATATGGGAATGTCTTAATATCTAACTGTGACGGAGAAGATTTTTAACATTACTAACCCAATTATCATAGCCATTTTCACAATAGGTAAGACCATGCTCATATACTTTTGTAGTTAAATTATTATAAGACGATAGTATTTTACACCATTATTTGATAATACGTACACAAATAGAAATATATAAAGGATATAATCCAAGTTCACCATAAACAGCATTAGAACAAGTGTTTATTTTTACTCCCAATAACCTTTTACAAAATTTTAAATGGACCCTTTCTATTTCTTTCGACTTTGTAAAACCAAAAATCTCTGAACCATGGCCCAAAATCGATCCAACATGAGAATCAAATAATTGACATAATGTTTGTGATTTAAGTTTTACTTTTTTGCAGTTAACTAGTAATGTATTCAAAGCTTTTAGAGCTTTTTCCTATCAATTCTTGACTTTTTTATATAAATTTACTACAATAATGAAATACCAAACCTAATAATTGAAATCATCATCGATGTCCATTAAACATCCATTTTCATTTACTTTTAATTTCCCCCCCTTTTTTTTGGATTACAATTATTTTAGTTTTCTCAATGGTGACGTCTAAACCCCATGCATCACAATAATTTGATAAAAGATTTAAACTATTTTGTAACTCATCTAGCGTTTTTGCTATACCTGCCAGAAAAAAAGGTAACTCAGATCGAAGGCAGCTGTTTATGAGGCAGCATTTTTCAATATTCCTTTCTGTCTTAATTTCTGAGAATTAAATAGTTAATGGTAGTTTACCAGTCTGGCCACTTGACAACTGGTCAAAATTGTACACGTAAGTGCCAGATTGGCTGAATACCATTAACTTTCATAAGCTCCCTGTTAAATTTACAGCATAGTTAACATTTGAATTTGGAGCCAACAACGTTTTGGTTCCATCCATACAATTCAAAATCGATTTTCTATTTATATACTTCTAATGACCATTATATTTGACTATTTGTTTTGTTTTTTCCCTAATGCAGTATATATCGAGGAAATAAAAACTAGATATAACGAAACAAACCATAATTTATATACAGTATTTACAGATGGCTTTTTAAAATGTAAATGCAAAACATGCCATCTGATGAATAGATGACGATGATATAATGATTGATCTTTTGCATAAAATACAGCTGCTGCTTACGATAATGATAATTAACATAATACATATTTTTACAGCTCGTGAAAACATATACATGCGTAAATGACATAAAAACATTTTTTTTATTTTATTTCTTCAATATTTCAAAATATTCATTTTCGAACATAGCTCTGTGATTTTTCCTTGATCTGCCATACATCTGAAATGCAATAATTTATTTCGGTTACTGTTTGAATTTATGTGCAATTCTTCAAAATCGTAGGCGATGCATTAATGAGTATATATATCAGGTTCCATTTCTGCCTGAATATTCAAGCATTTATTGCCTCGACATATAAATATATAATTAAGATCAGATATAATAGTGTTACTTCTTCTATGTGGAAATGAATGAAGCATGGTTGAAAATATAAAAAAAAAAAATCACGATTTATTTGCTTGACAACACAGAAACGTGACAAATAGAATACAGATTCAAATATTTCTATATTCATGTGATTTAATTTCACGAACTACCTTTATTCTGTTCTTTTCGTCAGCCAGACGAAGTCTTCAAATACGTGAGTTTTCAGTTTTTCTCCCAAGTGGTTTGATGTATGTACATTTGAATCATCCTCTATTAACTCAACAATTTTTGACTATTTACCCTGCCCCACTTTCTTTTCTATACATACTGTGCACTGGGAAAGAGTTACGATTTCCAGGTATTTAATATGAACAAACAATATACAGTGTGTATAATAAGAAACATTATTGTCATACCGTCATATTCACCCTTACTACAAGCATAGCCTTATTTTCTTTCATTTAGATCGGTCCTAAAAATTCTCTTTACACACTTATATATACCGTAAATACATGACATAAAGGAATGTAAATTCTGATACTGTGTGGTGTTGTTTTCACGCATTATTATTTTCAATACGGCAACGAAAAAAAAAAGACAAGAGGGCCAAGATGGCCCTAAAGACGCTCACCTGAGGACATTTGTGCTGATCAAGTTTGAGGAAGATTGAATCAAAATTGTGGCCTCCAGTGTGTAAACAAGGTTTTTCTAAGATTTGACCTACTGACCTACTTTTCAATCGCTTTTTAGGTCTGTTAGATTAATGATCTTCGATAATTCGTTGAAATTTCTGAAGAGAATCGTATACCTACCAAACTGAAACCGGAAATGGAGGGCTGAATAGTTTCCTAATTTTTCATTGGTTAATAATATTATAACCTAAAACGACCGAATGTGTTTTATTACCAACAATACGATTATCTGTACTTTCATATCTTTCTTAAAGAAAACCTTTATTTAATATACAATTGACACAATATATTCTCTTAGTCTTTTTATCATTTTATTTAATCGTAGATACTGATTTTAATATAAAACATATATCAAGTATGTAATTTAAAGTAAAAAGTGATTCAATCAAGGGCCAAATTTTAACCATTATCTAGTCATAATCTCTCAAACTAGTAATATTGCAAAATATTTTTTTTATGATTGGTCTATAATTATGAATTATGTGGGTACGGACCACTAGACAATATTTCACATCAAATCTATAGATTAAGCTCTAGGTCTTTTCCTATGTAACTCTATGTGAAACAAGTGACCACTGGTGCGGGGTCATTTATCACCGTAAGGCTATGATTTGAACAATCTTGGTAATGAACCATTAGATGATGCTACATACCAAATATCTAAGCTCTGGGCCTTATGGATTTACAGAAGAAGATTTTTTAAGATTTTCCTATATAACTCTATGTAAAACAAGTGACCCCTGGTGCGGGGGCATTTATCACCATAGGGCTATGATTTGAACAATCTTGGTAATGAACCATTAGATGATGCTACATACCAAATATCTAAGCTCTGGGCCTTATGGATTTACAGAAGAAGATTTTTTAAGATTTTCCTATATAACTCTATGTAAAACAAGTGACCCCTGGTGCGGGGGCATTTATCACCATAGGGCTATGATTTGAACAATCTTGGTAATGAACCATTAGATGATGCTACATACCAAATATCTAAGCTCTGGGCCTTATGGATTTACAGAAGAAGATTTTTTAAGATTTTCCTATATAACTCTATGTAAAACAAGTGACCCCTGGTGCGGGGGCATTTATCACCATAGGGCTATGATTTGAACAATCTTGGTAATGAACCATTAGATGATGCTACATACCAAATATCTAAGCTCTGGGCCTTATGGATTTACAGAAGAAGATTTTTTAAGATTTTCCTATATAACTCTATGTAAAACAAGTGACCCCTGGTGCGGGGGCATTTATCACCATAGGGCTATGATTTGAACAATCTTGGTAATGAACCATTAGATGATGCTACATACCAAATATCTAAGCTCTGGGCCTTATTTTTTATAACTCTATGTAAAACAAGTGACCCCTGGTGCGGGGGCATTTATCACCATAGGGCTATGATTTGCACAATCTTGGTAATGGCCCATAAGATGATGCTACATACCAAATATCTAAGCTCTAGGCCTTGCAGTTTTGCAGAAGAAGATTTTCAAAGTTTGAGTTTTTAAAATCTATTTTTAGCTCCTGTGACCTACTTTTTCAACCAATCTGAATAATTTGTACAACTTTGATAGAGGGCATCATAAGGTTGATTCCTGTGAAGTTTGGTCAAAATCCCTTCAGCGGTTCAGGAGAAGATGTTCTTTAAAGCAAATTGTTGACGACGGACGGACGCACGCACGCACGCACGCACGGACGACGGACGACGGACGACGGACAAAAGGTGATCACAATAGCTCACCTTGAGCACTTCGTGCTCAGGTGAGCTAAAAACAAGAGGGCCATGATTCACCACATGTTTCACATTTTCACTGACTGGATAAACCTGTTAAACATACTTAACAGTATAGGAACTTAACCATAATCTAATCATAATCTCTCAAACTAGTAATATTGGAGAAGATTTTTTTTTAAAGTTTGGTCTATATAACTCTATATAAAACATGTGACCCTGGGTAAGGACCACTAGACAATGTTTCACATCAAATCTCTAAGCTCCAGGTCTTATACTTTCTTACAAGATGATTTTTTAAGGTTTTCCTATAATAACTAATTGTAAAATAAAGTAACCCTGTGGCAGGGTCAATTTTGACCCCACGGCCATAATTTTCAATCTTGGTAAGTGTCTATAAGATGATGCTACACACCAAATATCTAAACTCCAGGCCTCATGGGTTTTGACAAGATGAATTTTGAAGGTTTTCCTATATTACTCTATGTAAAAAATGTAAAATAAGTGTCCCCTGGGGCAGGCCTAATTTTGACCCAGGGCTATTATTTTAACAATCTTGGTAAGGGTCCATAAGATGATGCTACACACCAAATATCTAAGCTCCAGGCCTTATGGGTTTTCACAAGAAGAATTTTGAAGGTTTTCATATATAACTCTATGTAAAAAGAAGTGACCCCTGGGACAGGCCTAATTTTGACCCCAGGGCCATAATTTTAACAATCTTGGTAATGGTCCATAAGATGATGCTACATGCCAAATATCTAAGCTCCAGGCCTTATACTTTCTTACAAGAAGATTTTTAAGGTTTTCTTATTATAACTCTATGTAAAATCATGTGACCCCTAGGGCAGGGCCAATTTTGACCCCAGGGTCATAATTTGAACAATCTTGGTAGAGAGTCATAAGATCATGCTACATACCAAAAATCAAAAGGCTAGGCCTTGTGGTTTGGAGAAGAAGATTTTTAAAATTTTCATTTTTTAAAATCTATTTTTAGCTCCTGTGACCTAGACTTTTGACCAATCAAAATAATTTTAACAACTTTGGTAAAGGGCCCCATAATGAACATTCCTGTGAAGCTTTATCAAAATCCAGTAATTTGTTTAGAAGGAGATGTTGTTTAAAAAAATTGTTGACGCCGGACGGATGATGGACAAAAGGCGATCACAAAAGCTCAGTGCTCAGGTGAGCTAACAATACAAAAAAATATTTCTATCAGTATGGTAATTTCTATTTTAATTCCACCATTTTTTTAATACATTTGTTAATACTGAAATCAAACTGCAACAAAATTCAAATCTAAAATATGGTTATCTGGGACTGCTTCACTTTAGTAGGTGTAAGCTTATCCCTAATTCTAATATAAACAAGGTGGATTTGCGCTTCCTAAAGTGCAAATGGGTTATCTTATCTGTTTTGCCTGACCATTGCCCTACCTTCATGAAGGTAAACTCCCTCATGGCAGCCAGACGAGACAAGTACAGCCATGATGCATTTCCTCTGTGTTTGTGATAATCTCACTTGTTCTTCAACTGTCGGAATGATGTCCTACCTAACCTGATGATTAAAACAATCTTGGTTATGTTCTTTGCTTCAATAAACTGTATGTGATATTTGCAGCATCCCAGTTATAGAAGGTTTCCAAGTCTATATCCATTACATAATTATCTACAGTGTCTATAGTGTGTAATAAATTTTAACACAAAAACATAACTATACTGACTTACAAATCTGAACAAGACTGAAAAGCAATTTAACAGACTTGTGACTGGTGCTTATTTCAACAAACATAACTTGATGATAATGAGTTCACATTCACACCCACATTCGGGGTATAAAAATATATAAAGAAATCTGTGATATGATTTGCAAAGAAAAGATTGTGAAGTAAAACAAAACAGAAATAATGAGAGAAGGGAAGTCACATCAAAATAACTAATTTGTTATACCTGTGAAGTTTCAAAGCCCACTGTTTCTCTTCAGAGTCAGCAACAATGTTAATATCTGAAAAAGCAAACTACATATTTATCATACATTCATTTTTTTTTTATCTTCATCAATGTCTTCTTTTGAATACAGAGTTTACAAAACCCACAATCCTTTTATTGATGCATAGCAGCCCGTGCTCATCTGGCAAAATTCTGGTATAAAGAAAGCAAGCAATAATTCCTGATAGTCTGCCTGATAACATATGGATGAGACAGTATGCCAAAAACCTTGTGACAAAGTTTGGTGAAAATTGTATAAGGATTATAGATATGGAGGTGGAGTGGCATTTATCAACAATATGGTTTATTATCATAACCAGACATTGTAAGAAAGCTTGGATATTTTTAAATGGACAAAATGATATTAAATAAGATATAACAATTCAAGCCTTGATTTTAAGTGAAAATAATGCTATAATTTCAGTAATACAAGGTGGGTTTTCTCTTTGAAACAGCCAGACATAGTGTCTGTATAAGGCACCATTCTTCCAGCCAAAAAGTATGTTTTCCCCCCCCCCATTTTCAAGCAAAATTCCCCCTACAATCAAAAATGTAATGTTACAATACAAGTGTACTGTATACTAGTTGCTTTCCATTTCACTTTTAACCTATAAAGCAACTAGACAGGAACTATTTTGTACATTTTTATTAATATAATTAATATAATGAATAAATTATTGTATGTATATGCAGCAAAATATGCCTAAATTTCACCTTATAGGGGAACACGACACGAAAATCCCCCTCATGAAAGTAGAGGTACTGTTCTCCCAAAACAGAGAGAGAGCCCAGAAATGACATATACCTGACTCCTTCCCGACGCCTATCTGTTTGCCAACGGACTGTATTACATCCCGACTGGTCAAGGCCTTCAGTGCCAGGTAATCATAGCCAGCATTGGTAAGTCTGTAAACTGGAACTGTAACAGACACATGTGATGTGATGCCCATTGTAATTGTTTTGTTTATCATTAAAATTACTTAGAAGCTAGGTCAATCAGTAATGCTGGCTAAACTTTAAAGATTTAATTATATTCCTTCATTCTCAGGTATTTTTTCCTTCATAATCTTGTTCTGGAATAGCAACTGAAGTTTCTTGTTTTCCCCAAATTTGATGTCAAATACTGGTATTCCCTATTTAAAAACAATTTAAATTACATTTTAATTTCATGGAAAAAGTATCAAACATTACAGATATAATGGCTCCAAAATCATCAGAACACATAATTAAGAATATACAAATTTTTATTTACAGTTTTGACAATCTCTATAATATTTCAATATAAGTGGAACATGTTCCTTTTCGAAAGTTAATGACAAAATTGGAGAGATATATGACATGCCAAACAGTTTATTAGCTTAACAGTGCAGGATAACAATGGCCTATAAAAGGCAACTAATAGATACAAGTGTGTCACACATGTAAGTTTGAATGAAGATTACCTTTTTTGTTTCTGTGTTCATAACAAACCAGCCTGTGTTTACCAAGCTCCCTCAACACCTTGTGGCAGCCCCCAGTGTGCAGGTGGGCTATGGAGGCTATCAGCGGGTTGGTACAATCTCGTGGTTCTTCATCCCCATTTCTACCTGCATGTATAGTTACGTACAGTATGAAAACTTACATACATGTAAAACTGTGTACAAATACACCACAGTTGTCACAAGGATCCATAGATTCTTGAAAAATTGTGAGTCCTCTAATGCATTTGTATAGGACATGTTAAGAAACTCTCGAGTTCTTTTAAAAAAAGGGGGGGATTCAGGAGTATACATAAAGAGTTGGGGGAAAACCCTGAGTAATGAATACTGATGCAAATGATAATGTACAGATAAAATTATACCTTGGAAATACCACAATTTGTGTAGCTTTTTACCATTTGGAGTTTTTTTGGCCAGGGACTGATGAAACATTGACCAGACAGAGCAAAATGTGTAACAGATTTTTTGATTGCAAACATTGCTCTCAAGTGATATTTTTGAATTTTTTTCAGCAATGGGTGCTTTGTATAGATAAAGAGCTTCGAATGGTTTCAAGGTAGTTTCTCAACCACCTAGTGTTGTAGGTTTTTTTTTTCCAAACTAAAAATAGCATCAAAATAGGACCCAATTTATAATTCTCAAAGGTATACTTTCTTTTACAAAACGGGAAAACAGATTCTTAGTTCTTTGGAAAATAAACCCCTTGAAAGATAAAAATACCTTCAACTAACTTAATTATTATACCTCTAAAACTAACACACTTCGCGAAAGACATCAGACCGGCGACATTTCTGACACATTATAGCTTGGTGCAATAAAAAATTGTATCTTCTCAGTCTTCTTTGGTTCTTGATCTCTATTTTTAGTGTCTGTATAAGGCACCATTCCCCCAGCCAAAAAGTATGTCCCCCCCCCCCATTTTCAAGCAAAACTCCCCTTACAATTGAAAATGCAAGAGCTCATATTTAGATATAAATAACTGTATACTAGTTGATTTCCATTTCACTTTTAAGCAATAAAGCTGCTAGACAGTAACAATTTTGAACACACACACACACACACATATATATATACCAAGTGGTATCTCTTTAACAAAATATACATAATATCTTAGTGATATAGTGTAATATAGTTGGCCGAATATAGTTCTTATTAAGAGACACTTCCAATTAAAAAGTTTGTTTGAATAACTTATGGCCCAGTCACAATGTCGGCGATCTGTCGGGGATTAGTTTTGGCCGGGGGTCGTCGTAGAAAATAAAGAATCCTTGAACAATCCTAGCAATAATCCTAATAAAATTGGAGCAGTCACATTGTCTGAGATTTTTTCAAGGATTTTGACCCAGTTTTGTCGAAAAATCATGGGATTGCATCGGAGGCGATCGGAGACGATATCTGCGAGCGTCTTTTCTTTTAATTTTTTTTCCCCCTTTTCCTTTTTAATTTTTTTTTTAGCGATCCGGTCGGAGGCGCCCTTATATACACGGCGATTTACTACGATTCCACCGTACGATTCGTCGGTGACGATCACAGAAAGCGTACGAATGGTCGCAGGGCGCCTCCTATTCAGTCGGAGGGCGCCGGAGACTACTCGCAGACATTGAATCTCAACCTGAATTTCCAATCCCACACAGAATCTTGCGACTAGTCTCAGATTATTCGGAGGACGCCTCCGATTAATCGGAGGGCATCGTAGGTCATCGGAGATTGTGTCTAGGATGCCCAAAATGGGTGAAAAATCTTGCGAGCAATCTTAAAATTTTAAGTTCAAAGTTGGGGACCGCGACGGGTGTGGCGATGCCTAAAAAATCTGCGACAAGCCGCAGGCGTCCGGAGAGCGCCTCCGACGGGTGCAAAATCGTGAGATCTGTCTCAAGATTTTGTTCAAATTTCCCGGGTTTTACCCATCGCCGACGCATCGCAACTGATTTGTGACTGGCCCATTAAGTAAAAATAAATTTGTAAAACCATCATCAAATTTAATAAAACTTTACATTAAACATGTTAAACATATAAATACACACAACAATGTGGTTTTATAAACTGGTTCACATTGTCTTATGAAATGGTTCATACTGTCCTAAACAATGATTCACTTCGTCCCAGGTATGAACCTGGCCCGGAATCACATTGAGGGGGGTGGGGGGGGCTGTGAGAGCATACGCTGTCACACTTATCTCTGCTGTCACCTTGGCAACATCATTGTGTCTGCTCTAATCTGAATCAGTCAAACACTTGTGTGCATGTCACAGACATCAATTAATGCACTGATAGCGATAAGTATAAATTCAAGTCATATTTACATAGATTAGTCAGAACGGATTCCAAAGTTATGGGTCTGAACCCTGTTGGGGACAAGGATTTTTTCATGACCTTCCCAGGCTCAAAGTATTGGTCAACAAAGGATCCATTGAGAGTGATAATTATAAGATAATGATAATTACAGGAAAGAAACTAAATTAGCCTATAAAAATTACCTAGAAGATATTTTAAACATTAACAATAAAACTTCTTTAGAACATGAACAAACACAAAATAGACCAAACACCAAAAAACTATATTCTCTACTAAAACACTCAAAACAAGACTCTTTTGGCATTGATTCACTGAAAAAACAAAATAAACTCTACACGTCTGATGAAGACAAAGCAGAAATACTTCAAAAAAATCTTCACTTCCAAATCTCCTGTTTCTCTCAAATCCCTGGCTGAAATGAAGGTACAGGATCAAACAGATACAAGTAGAGAGAATCGCAAACCATCATTTAGCCCCCACAACCCCATGCCTGATATTGTTGTTTCTGAAAAAGGTGTTGAGAAACTTCTCAAAAACCTTAACCCCCACAAGGCTGCAGGACCCAATCAAATTCGACCTATTGTACTTAAAAATACCAGTCAAGAATTAGCCCCTATATTATCTAAACTCTTCCAAAAATCTCTGCAGTCCGGAGCTCTACCAGACATTTGGAAAATGGCAAATGTTGCCCCCATTTTCAAAAAAGGTAATAAATCGGAACCAGCCAACTATCGTCCTATCTTTCTTACCTGTATCCTGTGTAAAACCCTAGAACACATCGTCTCCTCTAGTATCACAAAACACTTTACCAAATCAAACTTGTTTTATGAATTACAGCATGGTTTCAGAGAAAAAAGGTCACGTCAAACCCAATTACTAATGTTAATAGATGATATCCTACAGTCAATAAACCAGAGAAGCCAAGTAGACTTGATTCTTCTTGATTTCTCTAAAGCCTTTGCTATGGTCAACCATGAAAAACTTCTATATAAGTTGCACTTCTATGGCATAAGGGGTCAAACTCTAATATGGATCAAAGGGTTTCTAGACAATAGGTCACAGTCCGTGGTGGTAAATGGCTCCAAATCCAGTTCCATACCAGTCTCTTCCGGTGTACCCCAGGGCTCGGTCCTAGGACCTCTCTTATTCTTAATATATATCAATGATTTACCCGAGTATGTTAATTCCTCTAAAGTCTGCTTACTTGCAGATGACACAGCCATCTATCTCTCTCTTACTGTGGCCTCTCATTCAAGCCTACTACAACATGACTTGAACCAACTTGAAAAATGGGAGATAAAATGGGACATGAAATTCAACCCATCAAAATGCCAGGTTATTCAAATCTCAAAACGCAAAACAGTTATCCCAACACAATACCTCTTACATGACACCATCTTAGAAACAAAAACCGGTTAAAAAAAAAAAAAACACATAAACAATATTACCACAAAGGCTAATCAAACACTAGGTTTCTTACACCGAAACATCAAAGTTCACTCTGAAGGGTTAAAGTCAACCGCATACAAGACACTTGTCAGGCCCCAGCTGGAGTACCACTCCACAGTCTGGTCCCCTTATACAGGAACTCTTATTGACCAGCTAGAGTCCATCCAGAGAAGGGCTGCTAGATGGACCAAACATGACTTTGGCCGAACGTCAAGTGTCACTGACATGATGACTTCCCTACAATGGAGGCGCCTTGACCTTCGGCGTATTGACCAACGTCTGGTTATGTTTCATAACATCTTGCATGACCGGGTGGCTATCCATTTCCCAAACTACATTATCCCTCTCACTAGATCATCCAGAACGTCCCATCCTAATGCATTCCAGCAAGTACAAACCAAAACTGACTATCACAAATATTCATTCTTCCCAAGAACTATTGTCCACTGGAATGTCCTACCACCGGATATCATCAACTTGTCTGGCCCTGAGTTCAGTCTGGCTGTTAGCCAGATTGAACGTATGTCTCCCTAAACAGCTAAACTGCTTTTTAACCTGCTTTTAACAACATACTTATTTCTATTACTTTTTATTCTTTTATTTTAGATCTTTTATACTAATACTCTTGTCAGTTGATGCGCGTCAAGTCAAAGTCCCCAGCAGGGGTTTGACTTCAAGGAAGATAGATAGATAAGTTGTTTGATCTTGTTTCTAAATGATGTAAAGTTTAAACTAAACAAATTGTGTCAAAGACTCTGAAAATTGAAATGACTTTCAAGTCTTTATTGGAACGACATATAGAGTAATTAAATAGAATTTTTTTCAGAATGATATTCTAAGAAGTGTTTTATATTTACGCAGAAAAGACAGAAAAATAAAAAGTGCCCGGTAAGTCGTTTATCCGAATTATAGGTATTTTTGAAATTCAATTGAAAATCATATTAGTTACTGCCGTTAAAGTCAATTCTACTTACTGCTGTTAATACACGAAAATCATCTTTCGTAAGATACCGAAGCATAGTTACATTTAACTTTCCCATTTTTATGAAGTTTTAATGTAATGATAGGAGATTATGCCATGTGTTGTTATTAATTTCGCAACCGGTGTCCTCGTAATTTTAACTTATCCGTGAAATTTACTTTGAATGCAGGAAATATTACAAATAACTCTGATTTGATTCAGGGTCTCTTAATACTTAATGAATATATATAGACACTGTTTGACCAAATTACATATATCTCTACACATCTGCAAACATCCATAATGTGATGAACCTGGGTTTCATCCCTGGCCACGACATGGATCGGCAGAAAAGTTCTTACGAAAAACGGGGGCATAGGATTTAAGTACCTGCGCAAGAGAGAATGAGCAAGATTTGCTGGAAAAGTGAGATTTCTTGAACGCGACGACAACAGTCATGCAAAGCCAGGAAAATGTGATGTTAAGAAAACAGAAACAGGACAGAAGGTTCAAACAAGATAGAGTCCTCACGGATTACATGCCTAATCTCTATAAGAAATATTGATCAGTCAGAAAACCCATGTGACCGAATCTAATTCACTACATTTTGCCGACTACGACCTTTGCATATCCAGACAATATTCTTCATTAACTGTTCATCCGGTTTATGCACTAAGCACCAAAACATGGCCCTACTGATACCTACAAAGTGATCAAAATTTGAATGAAATTGAGAAAGATCTTCCCTCTTCAGGCAGTGGAAATGGGTGAAAATTGAAGAGAAGGGCAGAACAAAAAGTGTTATGAAAATATTGGAAGAAACAGTTGAGAAACCTAAATTCATGGAAAAGCTCAAATGCAATTCTGCTGAATTTAATGGCCATGTTTATAGGCTCCATCACCAATTTGAGCAAATAAAGATCTTGAAAACAAATCTCCCGGATCATGAAATAGTAGTCCATATGGACTTTGCAGAAATCTACAATTGTAAAAGTGTGGAAGAAATTCAAAGCGCATATTGGAATAAGACCAATGTTACTTTTCACCTTGTTGTAGTGTATTTCAAGGAAAGCATGAAATTGAAACATAGAAGTATTGTTATTGAGAGTAGACATGGGAAAGGCCCATGTGATGGGTTAGGTGGAATTACAAGGCATCTTGCAGATGAGCAGTGAACAGTGGAAAGGTAACCATTCAGGATGCAAGAGAATTCTTCCAATGGGCTGTAGAGTCATCAATGAATTTGGTTAAATTCATGTGTGACGATGCGTTGTCACAGGTATAAGTACAATCTCTGACAACTGCGTCAGGGAGTCGACTCTTTGACTCAGTGGTTAGAACATTGGGCTATCACGCTGGCGGACCTGGTTCGATTTCGGGCCGGTCCGTGTTTGTTACATTTGGTGGCAGCGGTCGGATAATGTCAACCGGTGTTGCCTTACCCACGTGTTTCCCAGGCCAAGTCTCGGGTCGAGACTTCTCGGAGAGGGAAGTAATGTGACGATGCGTCGTCACGGGTATAAGTACAATCTCTGACAACTGCGTCAGGGAGTCGACTCTTTGGCTCAGTGGTTAGAGCATTGGGCTATCATACCGGCGAACCAGGTTCGATTCTGGGCCGTGTTTATTACAAGTGTAAACTCTGCGCATCGGTTACGTAACGCTGTTAGGGGAGGTAACTACTGCAATGGAGTTTGGAATGAGTGTAGTTCCCGGACTGGTTGGCTCAGTGTAAGGATACTGTGACTGGGTGTGATATACCCCTATGTAGCAGCACTAGGTCTCATAATGACTGAAATACTGTCAGTGGGACATTAAATCCATAATAACATTTTCCTGATGAAAAGCCTAGGCAGTCCAGTGAGAAAGTTGTCACTTGTGCTATCTTAATGATTCCAGCATAATACCTATTGGTATAGATTATAGCATGACAGTTAGCTCACGCTGCTAATAAATGCAGCCTGGTTTTGATTCATGCAAGGCAGTATGTAAGATGGTAGGTGGTCATCAAATCTGACAAATGGGTGTTTCCACAGTAAGAAAGCCATACATCACCATCTGTGTGATTGGTTCAAAACTTTGCACGAGTTTGTTGTTATGAAGTCAATATAACAAAGAGAATGAATTCATTGACTTTTTTGTACATTTATTTGTAGAAAAATAAACCAAGATAGCCATTTTTACAGCAATGTGGTGAGCAAAAGACAAAGGGAGAGCTTTTTATTTTATGTTTATTTCACATTTATTATATATGTATGTACTAACATATCACAACATGACTTACGATTATACACACACCCAATTCTTGGAGTAAACATAAAATACCCGGTAATACATAGAAATAAAACAAAAAATCATGAATTATCAATATCTCAAATGATGATCATATTGAAATAAAAGAACTGGTTCTTACATGAACCACAAGTCCTTTCAATCAAACTTGCTTACTCATTTATTTCATTAAAAACAATATACAAAAAACAAACTTTGTTGGCGTCTTTTTAATCAAAAATTTAAAACTTGATATTATTAAATAATAAAGAAATAAAGGTCAGGACTGCCACAAAATACGCCCATCACAGTATGGGGACTCTCAGAAATAGCTTAGAGAAACAAGCTATTGTCTCCTAAATCCCATTAGTTAATGAATGTTACTTATTAAAACAATCATGTTGAAATATTTCCATTAATTTGAAGGAAAATGTCTCTTTTGACTTATTCAAGTGTTCAAGTCCAAATTACATGATTTTGCTAGGTATTGAACTTAGCCAATATTTTACAACTATTCACATTTCTTGCAATTTTGGTCAAGATCAGAAAAGAATGCCTAAAACTGGATGGTGTTGTCAGATCTGTAAAAAATTTCAAAGAGTTGGTCTATGAATAGCTAATCTTTTCTTAAAGTAGTTACATGCTTAATTTTGGTTCATAAACGAGAACAGTTTAGGGGACAAATAATGAAGACAAAGACCAGAGAGCTGTAATAGGAGTGATTGGATTCTGCAATGTTGCTGAAAAGATAAAAATCTTGATTTTTCAAGAAGTATTTTTGAAAAATCATCTTTGAAATGCTATTCTACTGATATGGATTGTTCCTGTGAAGAAAATGGAAGGTGCTTTTATTTTTACAGGCTTAAATGGCTTCTGCAATGGAATGTCATTCACGCAATAATGCTGAATATTAAACTCATCCGTGATTTTATGGCCATGCACATGTGTGGAAAGTTTGAAAAGGATTGGTCTAACGGTATTGAAGTTAGAGCCCAGACAATCACAATTTCAAGTATTTTGTGTACGTCAAGGGCCATAACTTCTAAGTCATTCACGCGATAATGCTGGATATTGAACTCATCCGCGATATTATGGCCATGCACATGTATGAAACTTTGAAAAGAAATGGGCAAACTGTATTGAAGTTAGAGCCCAGACAATCACAATTTCAACTATTTTGTGTACGTCAAGGGCCATAACTTTTAAGTCTTTCACGCGATAATGCTGGATATTGAACTCATCCGTGATATTATAGCCATGCACATGTGTGAAAAGTTTGAAAAGGATTGGGCTAACTGTATTGAAGTTAGAGCCTGGACAATCACAATTTCAAGTATTTTGTGTACGTCAAGGGCCATAACTTCTAAGTCATTCACGCGATAATGCTGGATATCGAACTCATCCGCGATATTATGGCCATGCACATGTGTGAAAAGTTTGAAAAGGATTGGACTAACGGTATTGAAGTTAGAGCCTGGACAATCACAATTTCAAGTATTTTGTGTACGTCAAGGGCCATAACTTCTAAGTCATTCACGCGATAATGCTGGATATTGAACTCATCCGAGATATTATGGCCATGCACATGTGTGGAAAGTTTGAAAAGGATTGGGCAAACGGTATTGAAGTTAGAGACTGGACAACAAATGTTCCACGACCACCCACCCACCCGCCCGCCGTGAGTGTTCACATAATACGCCCCATCTTAAGATGGGCGTGTAAAAAGACCTACATGTATATAAATATTTTCTTTAAAATCAACACCTTACCACATGAAGTGACTTTGTTTAAATATGAACCCAAAATTAACAGACATGGACTACATGTATAGGATTTCAAACATGGTTATTCTGAATTAATTAAACCCCATTAGCTCCCATATGATCAGGAGCATAGCATTTGATACAACTATCAAGTTCTGTCAAATTAATAACAGAGTCAATCTTGCAGAAAATAATATTAACTTTAGTTACCCCCCACCCCACCCCCTAAATACCACTTAATATAAAAATAAAGTGGAGTATTGCTGTGCAATGACAATACCACATAAATTCATGACTGTCTAAACCCCTCTTTGCATAATTCTATATTCTTGAACTGAGTGATTGAATTTACTGAGAACTGTAAAAGATACAGCAAAATACACACACACATGCACACATACATGCATGCAAACATATACCCACAAACAACAGAGAAACATTTAGAAATATAGTTTGTTAAATTTCCTTGATAATTACTAATGCAGAAACTCCCTTTTCAATATTTCAATTCACAGAATTATTCTTTAGAATTTTATTTAATCTATATGATTACAACAATTTTTCTTTAAAAAGAATTAGCAATTTAAAATTCATAAATTCAAAGGTATAACATTAAAAACAAGTCATATTTAAAAAAAATGTTTTTAAATGCCCTTAGGTCTTTTTCAGTTCTCCTTATTAATCTAAGATTGCGATATGCAAACCTCTGATTTTACCCACCAAGTTCCTAACTTCCCTATCCACTTGCTGAAAAGGTTAATTTTTCAATAAATTTAGGTACTTTTTTTTTTAATAAATTTAACTACCTATTCTGTCAGATATTAGCATATTTCAGTACATGATTGGATACATATATGTAAACATAGTACCTGGAATGGTTACCTAATGTATGTAAGTTTGAAAAAAAAAATTACAATTACTTTTTTTACTATTACTACTATTACAAATATAGAAGAATTCTTCTAAAGAACTAAACAACTGCACATGGTTTTCCTCTCGCAGTGAACAGGATCTTCTGAGATTTGATAATATGGGCTATTGACACATATACCAGTACACAATCATAACTGGCAAATAAAGTGGAGAAAGATTACACGATACATACATACCTTCAACCTTTTTCATATTTTATATTTTTCCATACTTTTATTAAAGCAGTTTTCAGTTAATTAATGTAATGATCATAGTCTGTACCCATAGCAATCCATACCAATTAAACACAACAAGTAACTGGTGTTGTATGCAACACATAAAGTCCCCTACCGGCTCCACCTTGACTCAATATGGTAATCAATCCCATTTTTTGCCATATTTTCACTATTTCCGTTACCATAGCAACCACAATTTTAGTCGAAGAACAAAAATAAAATGACGTGCATAATCTACACATTGCCATCTAGTCATATACCAAGTTTCATCAAGTTAGCTTGCTTAGTTATCGCGGGATCCCATTTTTTGCCATATTTTCACTATTTCCGTTACCATAGCAACCACAATTTTAGTCGAAGAACAAAAATAAAATGACGTGCATAATCTACACATTGGCATCTAGTCATAAACCAAGTTTCATCAAGTTAGCTTGCTTAGTTATTAAGTTATCGTGGGATCCAGATTTGAGCGGACAGACAGACGGATGGACGGACAGACAGACGGACGGACAGATGGAGGGCAAACCTATAGTCCCCTCCGGTGTGAACACCGGTAGGGGACTAATCAATCAATCAATCAATCAATCAGCAAATCATCAATCACTCAGCAAATCAATGTCAAATAATTCTGTTAGTTTTCTCACTGTTACATTCTGTTACTCTTGTTAGATAGAAGGTACATGTATTATCAAATATACAGCGGTTAAAAGAATGGTTCTTCTGAAAGTCAATTCTAATTTTCATATTCCATTATGAAGACCACGGTAATGTGATGTCCTATTATTCAAACATTAAAAAGAAATCTTGAAATGACAAAGACTATATATGGCGCATTTTGACTTAATTATTGTTCAGACTGCACCGACCACATGTATAGAAATGGGCATCATTTTGGACTAAACACTGTCTGAAATATTGGTCATCTGACCAGACTATTAAAAAAATTTGTTTCCAACATTATGTTCTATTAAAACACATAAACCACACATACATCTGATAAATTCTTTAACATTTTTATATCATAACTTCAATGTTTCATTAATTTCATTGATGAATGACCAGTGATAATGGAGAACTACAATACCAAGTAAAAATCCTTTACATCATATAGATGTGTTCTGACACATTAGCAAACACAGCAGGCCCTGACTAAACAGCTTCTTCCTGGGACTGTCTGTCCAGCATCTCTTCTTTATACTCATACAATACTGCAGATACTACCCAGTCTGCATAGCAAAGAAAAAAAAAGTTTTATTGCCATTCAAAGTTCAGTAAATCTTAAACATTACAAGATAAAGGGTTAATGGATAATAGAAACTTTTATAGTAAGATATCAAACATTTCTTTACATATCTCAAGATTTTATTCAAAAGACTCAAACCTTCTAATTTTCTGTTCTTAATTACATGGAGTACACTGAAAGATTATACATGCATTATTTGGAATAAAAAAAAATCCTAAAAGAAACTTAAATATCAACTTCTATAGGTACATTGTACTTAGTAAGTTGATACAGGAATTAGATTTAAATAGATCATG
Organism: Solen grandis; assembly: GCA_021229015.1. Lineage (NCBI taxonomy): Eukaryota > Metazoa > Mollusca > Bivalvia > Adapedonta > Solenidae > Solen > Solen grandis. Next base: position 51,487,222 of record CM037780.1, read on the forward strand.
AATGTTTAATGTTAAAGAAACTCAGACAAAGTTGAGCTGGAGGTTCTTATTTCCAGCAATTACAAGCTAGAACTCCTGTAACTTTAAGTTCTTGATCCAAACATGTCTCATTATATTCCACTTATCACCCAAAAATAAGTAAAATTCAATAATTTCACAGAGAATTTCGAAAAATCGGCAAACTGAGTAGAAATTAAATTACATTTTATTTATTTTTTTTGCTTTAAATGAATTCAGATGAAAATCACACAAGTTCTATGTATAACTAACTAGTAAATAACACAGAATTCTTAATTATAGATCAACTTATTGGGGGGAATAAAAAATCTATTAGCTATATGGATTTCAGACAATAAAATATGTTGTGTAACAACTGTGACTATTCTTTCTTTTTCTTATTATATTAAAAACAACTTAAGAACAATGGCAACAATATGTAATGAAAGCAGTGAATGTGAATCAATGTCAGAAAAAATCCTTAATCAATTCAGGAACAGGGAGCCCCCCTCCCCCCCTGTGAAAACCCCTTTCTATACCTATCTGTGAAAACAATAACAATCATATTCTACCCTAACCATGACAGTTTCAAAGGAAGTAAAATAAAATGTACACAGTAAATTAAAACAACAAAATAATATAACAATCAGCAACAGTTTTTGATTATAACAACATACAACAATCTTACAGAACAATAAGTACCACTGTTGCTAGTTACACATTTACAACATTACATGAGGTCTCATCCACTCTGAACTGATAATGAAAATAACAACAAAGGCAACTGCCTTTAAAAGCTACAAATGACTGGAATCAAAATATTCAAACATCATGCATTCTATCACACTTATTTTCATTCGGAAATGTATCTCTGATTGTGTAAATAGGTTTTCTCTGCACGCAAAATCTCAACAACAGTGCCATGGACATGCAGCTATTCAGTCAGATATATAACAATTCAAATACACTGTACCTCACTGCCCTCTAACAAGAGTGACTGTCATCATCTTGCCAAATTTGTTCTAAAAATGAGTCAAAAGTTCTATCTGACAATCTTCTACCTTTCCTATGACATATTGGAACAATAAATATAAACACAGATAAACCATGGAATGGTTAAAACCACTAAACCTCCAACTCCTGCAAGCCACAGTTTCGAGGTTAAAATTAATCTTTAGTTTCTCTATAAACAGTGCTCAGCAATATTAACATTGACATGTTTTTAAAACAAAATTCATGCTTATTCTATATTTTTTAACATGTAATTCCCATCATCTCTTAACTAAAAAAAACATATGTTAACAAAATGAACTAAGTTGCAAGAGTTTTCATGTTATCAACAAACACGATCTTATTTCATTTTCTCTCTAGACAAGAAATAATGTGTAAAGTGCAATTAAGCTGTGTGATGAGAGATTTGAGTTTATATTCAAATTAATGTAACTAACAATGACTTGACCACTTCATACAATGGTTTAATTCATGAATCTCTAAAAGTGATGGATATCACCTGGAAAACAATGGTTAAGTGACAGGACTCAACACAATTTAAGAATGTGTCTTGTGTGACTCTATTATGGTCCCTCTCCAGGAAGTGAACCAGGAGTATGATAAAAGCAGATGATATCTACACAAGCAGGCCATCCAGCCAGTTTCCTGTCACTGACAGTAAACAAATATGAAATGTCTTGTAATACATGTTGTGCGATACATTTTACAACATCATGCTTGGAATATAGATATCTATTACTGTCACTGCCTCTTGAAATTACATTCATTTATGTGATATTTCTTCTTCTTTGATCTAACAAACATTCATTCCCAATAATCATGGTGCAAACCCTTACAGGTAACAACTTCAGAGCCAGTATAAAACCAGATCAGTCTATGAGTTACTTGCATGTTTTATACTTTTTAATACACATCAGTTCCTTTCAAATAGAAATTTAATACTGTAAAATATGTTGCCTCCTATTATCTGACATGGAGGGAAATAAAGACTCTGAGTGGTTATTACTAGAAACACAGAGGAACACAACTGACAGGTTATTGCATCAACAGAGAAGCAATTTGAACTGCCAACTGATGATGCATTATTGCACTTTCATCATCGGGATATGTATTTCACAGTCTGAATGAGCCGCGTCAACATTTTCAAACTCAGCGTCAGATCTTCGTATTATATAGTATGCAGAACAACATTCATATAATTTGCTAAAGCAGCCATTTCATTTGAAAAATGTAATCATCTGAAATAATAATATCTGTAGAGAACAACTAAAAATACTCTTTTAAGTATTCAGTTAACTCATGACACAAAAAGTGACAAATATATATCTTATATAAAGGGAAAACTTAAACACTAGTTGGGTCCATAGTTTATTTTTCTAATTTTTAATTTGATAAAACATCAAGAGCAAGAAATGTTCTAATCTATATAGAACAATATAAATATATCTTAAAATACCCCTAAAATATCAATTAATGACTAATTATTCCAATATCTGACTATAGAGTCTCTTTCTGGCAAGGCTCGGAACTTCATAGATCCATCAAATCCACAAGAGAACAGATGGTGTTTTGGTCCAATAGCCACCTGGTTGACCCCTGCGCCGGATCCGATGCTGCGGAAAAATGCTGTTGACCGTGTGTGTTCCCCTGGAAAACTGACCAACAACTGGTGAACGTCCAAACCCCATACCTGGAAACAAAGTCACAGACCATAGAGCATTGCTGGGTTGATTTTATTGAAATTAAACATAATTTTTCTTAATATTCTGGCCATTTAACATAGTCATATTTTTCTAGGTTATGATTTCGAACTGAAAAAAAGAAAAGAAAAAAAGTTACAATAACTGAATGTGTAACAAAGGAGTAATGATTTTGCAGATGCTGACAAGTCAGTATATTTCATTACAGATCACCTGTTTGATGTCCTTCAATATTATGTTTCCCATTATGTAACCTGTCCCTGTAATGATGCATTTTAAGTCAAATAATGTTGTATGTAAAGAAATGAAACATTCTTTTAAATATAATTTGGATTTCAGAAATCTATTGGTAAACTTTATTCTACTTCGATTGAAATTAAAGTTTTTACAACTTGTGTGAATCCTGGATGGACTGGTGGTTTGTGTGTATGTTGATCGTGAAAAATTACTGCCCTAATCTTTAGGCTGGGGTAAAGTACTCTAGAAATGGACTCTAGGGCCAGTACCTTGTATATTGTGAAGAATCTTAACTGTGATACTACCCTACCTTTATATCTCCCTCAGATGAGCCTGTAACAAAGTACTCCTCCTCAGGATCAATGGCCAAACACTTGATCATAGATTCATGTGCCTGGAATGTATGCCTCATCTGCCGCTGTCTAATATCAAATATACCTGGGCTTGTGTCAAGGTCCTTGATTATAACACAAATTGGTTCAAACCATGACACGCTTTCACTTTTTATTGACTAATTTTGGCTAAAAGAGCAGACCTTGATTTGACAGTTTGTGGAAGGATTTTTCAGATCAGCGCAACCCCTCCCCACAACCCCGCCCCCCTGTTTGCTCATACGAAATTGTAGCTCATATTATATACAGTCTGCATGGCATAGAAAAACACTTTGTTTCATACACAATTTAATATTCAGTATATTAACCTTCATCAATAAATAAATTAATATTCATGATATAAAGAGTTAATTAGTTTCCTGCTTCGCCTTACTAACATAATATTTGTCTAAATTTCCCCAATCCCTCTCTCTCTCCCTTCTTCTCTTTATCAGTCACTCTCTCTTTCTCTCTGTCATTTTCTTTCAACTCTTTGTTATGCACAACTCATTATACAGGATAAAATTTAAAGGACCAAATCATGGCCCCCAGAATCATAAAGGATACAGATTTCTCCTTTCCTACCACCACTAATCAACAGCTGATGGTGAGGGTTGTAAACTAATGCTGGGCTGCCATGCTCATGACAAGTGAATGCTGCAATGGAAACATATCATGCACAATAAGACAAACAGGACTGCATAGCCTAATGTCATGTGATACAGTAAATTTTTAACTGGGCAGATAGATTGGAAACAGATGCTGGTGATCTTGACGGCAAGATTTATATCTTTGACGTAACTCATTCTTATTTTTACGGGAGCAAATTTTAATGACACTAAAAAAAAACTGTTCAAACTTTTCACTTGAGAACCATTTGCTGCTCTTAGTAAGTGAAGAGGAAGACAGGCATTATGTAGCATGCATGTGTCTAGATAGAGAAGACCTTAGTTCAAAAGGTGAAGTGTGGGTATAAAAAGAAAGTATGGGTTACCATGGACACAGGCAGTCCTCTGAGGTAGTAGTGTGTCCCACAGGCAGATGTTCCTGTTCTTGGAAGAGTGTCCAGCTGTGGCAATCAGACTGGAGGATCCCATGGAACACAAAGTCACTTGTTGTCTTGTTGTGGCAGGCCAGGCTCTGGAGGGGAATAGACAGACAGACATGGTGGGTCAGGTCATTTTCTAGGACAAATACACTATGTACACCTGGGTATTACAGGAAAAATAAAAGTGAAAATCAACCAATCCTTATCTGTATACTGCCAAACTTTCTCAGAGGTGTTACTTGCAAGATAATGGTGCACATCTGAAATGTTGGTACAAATTTGAAAGTAATAAAAACCAGATGAGGAACACTGTGACAAAGCTAAGACTTGAGCTGATAATCATGTTAAAAAAAAATGATGTACTAAATGAGTAATTGATTAATTCAGTAAGAGGGGATTAACAGTAAGCAGGTAATAACTTCATCTTCAACATTACTGGTACCCTGTAAGAATGACGTTAATCAAGAGAAATTTAATTAGAAAAGAGATGTGCTTGAAGAAAAGCAAAATATTACACTACACATACATCACAGGCATTAAGTGTTTCTTGTTTAGAAGAAAATGTATATGCATTTATACTTGATATTACTGAGCAAGACAATAATTTGTTTGTCAACACAAAACAGCCACTGAGGACAATATTTAATTTCATTTTTCATAATTTCTACTTTCATTTTTCAGTTTAAGTTGCTCCAATACGAGAACTATCACTCAGATGGAGTACTGTCAGAGTGAAACTGAACATGAAAGAAAGACAAACAGACAGAGATGAGAATGGGTATTACCATGATAGGTTTGCTGAAGTTTGAGCCATGTCCAACCTGCCATAGACAGATGTTACCCTCAGAGTCACTGACACAACACTGTAAGAGACATGGTACAGTTAGCATCAGATCCAGCAAGTTAGTGGCATATCCCATGTCATATGAACCTGAAAATCACCTGCCACATCCACATCTTACAAGTATTTAAGTTTTTCCCTTTTTTTACAAAATGGAATTTAACCTAAGCAAAAAAAAACAACAAAAAACTATAAATGGCTTATTACTTGTTCTATTTGACACGTAGGCCAAAGTGGCACTGCTTTGAAGTTAGTGGTGGGAGCATGCACTTACGTAACTTATTTTTCACATAACCTGGGCAAAATATGAAAACATGGTATACAAGTATATCTTTTGAACTTTGACTGTAAAAAGTTATTCCATTGGCTGAATAAATGGGACAAATGGCAATAGGTGAAATACATGTACTTATGTGTCAATATATATAAAACATGTAAATGCTGACATAATATCAAAGAGAACAGAACAGTTCTGTTCTGTTCTGATAATTAGAAAATATAGATTTGATTTGACCTAACAACAATTTAGCCTGGCTATTCAATCAGAATCATTAAATTACCCAGAAGTTGAGCCCAAGCTGTATATTGGCCAAACAAATTAAACAAATAGACTTTTAGTACATATAAAAAAAAATTCTTAGCCTGTTAGTGATAATCTATACAAGCCCCAGTATTTTCTCACCTTGTTGCCATGGGTATTGAAGAGCACCTTGGTAACTTTAGGGAAGGTCCCTGGGCTCCTGAGTAAGGCCAGGGCCTGTGAGAAGCCCCACTCCCAGAGCCATACAGACCCGTCCGTGTTCCCTGTCAAGTCTGGAAATCAAACATTACATAATTCAGTATTTAAAGCATGGCTAACAATATTAGTGTTAACTATTTAGAACATATAGATTACTTATTCTTAATGCTCTCAATTTATTTGAGTTTTAATATTTCTTTCATTTTTTTTCTGAGTGTCTATTACTCCAAGTTTCAATGGACTTTGCAGTTGAATTAGAATGCAGAATCTCTGGGTCTGTAAGCCTGGATATTACATTACAGTTCAATAACAATTTCGATAAGGATCCTTTTTGAGTCATAATGGTTTTAAAAATTAATAATGGAGTGCATTTGATCTGCACTAAAGTAGAGGATGTGCCATGTGGGATATCATTAAAAGTCTAACTTATATCACCTAATGTGTTAAATTATCAATACATCCAAAACACAAAGAGCAAAGTGCTGGCATTCCCAGGATGCATAACAATTAACAGAACTTTAAATGGTACATGAATGTTTGGATCATGGAATCTAAGCCACAAAACTGCATGAAAAAACATAAGTGACCCTGATCGAACAGCTTCTGACAGGAACTGTCTGCTCTGTTTGCCAAGGTTTCAGAACCTCTTTATATGAGGTAAAAGTTAATCATAGAGACAATGGAATGAATGTCTCCAATACTGCCTCACTTTACAAGGTGAATGGGATGTCGTGACTTACAGTGGGGTAAGCTTGGGTGTGAGCTTATCCTTCTGACACCTGGCATGGGCCTCTTTGACACCTGTAAAAGACATGAAGTGGCCCTGACCTTTATATTACATACGTAACTGACTTACTTCTGAAAACACACAAAAAAGTACATCAGTGAGGTTGCCCTGTTCAAGATATGTTGTTAACCAATATGCTTCAATATTATTTTTCCATTTTTATTTCCATGCATTACACCTTATATTTACCTAAAATTATCTGGGGAAAAAATCAAACATGGTAAAGTCATTAATTTTCTATGACATAAAGGTCACTTTGTGAATATATGTCCAGAATGAGGTGTCCAAAAAAATGTTTTTGTAGGGTTAATATTTATGGTAAAAACATTCAACAAAATTGGTCCCAGATGAAAATTAATATTTTTGCTTATGTAATTTCTTTTTTATGGCTTTAATTCCCTATCAACAATTTCAGCATATTTACTTACAGATTATTTGAAAATGTCTTTTTTCTCAAGGCAAATCCTGTAGCTCACATCCACATAAAATACTACATGTACCGGTGTAACAGTCAGGTTTTTCCCCAGTCAGTTTCTTCCCCGGGGAAAAAACTGACTGGTCAGGTTTTTCCCCGGGGAAGAAACTGACTGGTCAGGTTTTTCCCCGGGGAAGAAACTGACTGGTCAGGTTTTTCCCCGGGGAAGAAACTGACTGGTCAGCTTTTTCCCCGGGGAAGAAACTGACTAGTCAGGTTTTTCCCCACCCAGTCAGTTTTTTCCCCCCTCTTTTTTAATTTTTTTTTTAAGGTTTCTGAGGTGGGGAAATTCTGCAGTTTTTCCCTATCCTATATATTGTTCGTGATGGTGGGGAAATTCTGGCCTAGTCAGTTTTTCCCCCCTATCCTATATATTGTTTGTGATGGTGGGGAAATTCTGGCCTAGTCAGTTTTTTCTCCCCTATCCATTGTTTTGTGCTTGATGGTGGGGAAACTCTGGCCTAGTCAGCTTTTCAAATTGGCCTTTTTTCCCCCCTGCCTAGGCCAGAATATCCCCACCATCATGCACAATATATTGGATGGGGGGGGGGGGGAACTGACTGGTCTAGAATTTTCCTGACTTCATGCTCAATCTACATGACGGGGGAAAAAAAACTGACTGGTCAAGACTTTCCCCACCATCAAGAAAATGAAAATGAGAGGGGAAAAAATGACTAGGCCAAATTTTTTCCATTCATGCTCAATCTACATGACAAGGGGGAAAAAACTGACTGGTCAAGACTTTCCCCACCATCAAGAACAATCTAAATGACAGGGGGGAAAAAACTGACTAGGCCAGAATTTCCCCACCATCAAGCACAATATATAGGATAGGGGGGAAAAACTGACTGGTCCAGAATTTCCACCATCAAGAACAATCTAAATGACAGGGGGGAAAAAACTGACTAGGCCAGAATTTCCCCACCATCACGCACAATATATTAGGATAGGGGGGAAAAAACTGACTGGTCCAGAATTTCCCCAACATCACGAACAATATATAGGATATGGGGGGAAAAAACTGACTGGTCAAGAATTTCCCCACCATCAATACAATCTAAATGACAGGGGGGAAAAACTGACTGGTCCAGAATTTCCCCAACATCACGAACAATATATAGGATATGGGGGGAAAAAACTGACTGGTCAAGAATTTCCCCACCATCAATCAATTAAAGACAGGGAAAAAACTCAAAAAATTTAAAAAAAAGAGGGGGGAAAAAACTGACTGGGTGGGGAAAAAACTGACTAGTCAGTTTCTTCCCCGGGGAAAAAACTGACTGGGGGGAAAATCTGGGCTGTTACACCGGTGTAACAGTCAGGTTTTTCCCCGGGGAAGAAACTGACTGGTCAGGTTTTTCCCCGGGGAAGAAACTGACTGGTCAAGTTTTTCCCCGGGGAAGAAACTGACTGGTCAGGTTTTTCCCCACCCAGTCTTTTTTTTTTTTAAGGTTTCTGAGGTGGGGAAATTCTGGACCAGTCAGTTTTTTCCCCCCTATCCTATATATTGTTTGTGATGGTGGGGAAATTCTGGCCTAGTCAGTTTTTTCCCCCCTGTCATTTACATTGTATTGATGGTGGGGAAATTCTTGACCAGTCAGTTTTTTCCCCCCTATCCAATATATTGTGCTTGATGGTGGGGAAATTCTGGCCTAGTCAGTTTTTTCCCCCTGTCATTTAGATTGTTCTTGATGGTGGGGAAAGTCTTGACCAGTCAGTTTTTTCCCCCCTGTCATGTAGATTGAGCATGAAGTCAGGAAAATTCTGGACCAGTCAGTTTTTTCCCCCCTATCCAATATATTGTGCGTGATGGTGGGGATATTCTGGCCTAGTCAGTTTTTTCCCCCCTGTCATTTAGATTGTTCTTGATGGTGGGGAAAGTCTTGACCAGTCAGATTTTTCCCCCCTGTCATGTAGATTGAGCATGAAGTCAGGAAAATTCTGGCATTCAGTTTTTTCCCCCCTGTCATGTAGATTGGCATGAAGTCAGGAAAATTCTGGACTAGTCAGTTTTTTCCCCCCTATCCAATATACTGTGCGTGATGGTAGGGAAACTCTGGCCTAGTCAGTTTTTCCCCCCTGTCATTTAGATTGTATTGATGGGGGGAAATAATATGACTAGGCCAGAATTTCCCCACCATCACGCACAATATATTAGATAGGGGGGAAAAAACTGACTGGTCCAGAATTTCCCCACCATCAATACAATGTGTTTGATTAAAGCAAGTGTTAAAAATGTATCAGGGGAAGTCTTAAAGTTTGGGGACAATATTTATTTTTGAAAAAAAAAGAGCCTATGTTTTGGATGGAATCTTGCATAAATAAACTGAAACATATATGCATACATAATACACTCAATAATCAAAGTACAACACAACAACTATCTGATATTCAGCAAACAATCAAACTTCCTCATTAAGCTTAGAGTGACGTCATGTTAAAATGCCATTTTCTTGAACATAGCCATATTTCTTCATTGTATATATTTGCCAATTTTCAAGTCAATTGTTTATTAGCAAAGTGCCCACAAACTCATTGACTGCCCCTTGATTTTCTTTTTTCTTTTAATGAAAATATGAGCTATTTGATTGGATCTGGAGTACAGAAACAGGAGGGAAATATTGTATCTAAACATCAGTAATGTGTCTCCGACAACATACAGGCATGTCACATTCACATAGTGAGGAACTTCTACACTTACATGTGTAACATTGTTCTACATATATAATACTGTTTTATATTTTACCAGTACTACATGTGTAACATTGTTCTACATATATAATACTGTTTTATATTTTACCAGTACTACATGGGGTTTAACCCTTTCCCTCATAGAGGACACCATGAAAAGACCTATGCGAACAGCATAAAACCAGATCAGCCTGCGAGGTTTTATGCTGTTCGTTGCTCCTCAGTGGTCTGGAAATGAGGATTTTGTAATTAAATTTGGTAAGGTTTAACTGTGGTTTTCTGCAGATCAGGCTTTATGTGGTACCTATAGAGTGCGTCAAAATGAGTCTATATGAGGGAAAGGGTTAAAAAGGCAACATTCAACCTTTACTGTTCAGACACAATATATATATATATGTGTGTGTGTGTGTGTGTGTGTGTGTGTATGTGTGTGTGATTATATACATAGTATTTTCCCTATTAAATGCCAACAATATATCTAGAACTGACTGTGAAATTGTTCCATCTCCTTTAATATCTATATACACTTTGAATAGTATGAATCAGCCTTAGATATAAATGATACACATTCACTGTTTTTTGCCCTTCTAAGTGCCTATCCCTTCTCTTTATCAAATCATACATGGACATGTTTCACTGTTCACTAGAATATGAATAGATGAGCATCTAAGACCTCTCTCATATGTAGACTTTTATTTAACAAAATGAAAATTGCATTTAATAGGGACATTACAGTATATCTTCAAGACATCTTTATATACTTTATAATGTGCCCCTGAAACATATAGTCTATGTATCTATGCAATTTCTGTCTCCTCTACTTTCTTGAACTTATAATCTCTATTTTAAAGAGTGATGCTGTTGCCAGCGCATATGTAAGACAGAAAACACAGAAATAAAAAAATAATTTTTGTACAAGGTTTCTGATCAGAAAATCCAGAAGACATTAACAAAATAAATAAACAAATAAATAAGCCATGAAACTTTCAAAAAGTCATGATTACCCGAAATCAGAAATGAAAAAACAAAAAAACAAACTAAGAGCATAGCTGGCTGAGTTTTGATGTCACACACAAATACTGGATTTGTCATAAAAATTACAAATTTGGTAACTAAATCTTCTTATTTATATATACATTAATGACAAGTTACTATTTAACCTTTTTACATCATGAGTTTGTACAAATTTATGACTTAATGAATCTAAACTTACTGAGTTAAAGGATTTATGCAACAATGATTTTTCCTTTGTTGTGCAGCATCTGAGCTACAATACTGTATAACCCGACAGAGCAGACCCAGACCACACTGCTCATCTCTGATCTGGATCTGCTCTGATTGACAAGGCATCAAAATGAGTCTACATGAGGTAAAGGGTTAAAGTGTGAAAATCTTATACATGGGTGAAAAATCAAAACGATATCTACATCCCTGCAAACTACAATAATCTACACTGTATTTCCAAGAATAAAAAAGACAAAAAAAGACATAAATATAAATGATAAAGATGCAATTCAAAATGAAAGCCAGTGAACCTAGATGAAAAGAACTGTGAAGAAAAGAAGACAAACAAAGATGGACAACAAAGAATATATTCCACACATTGTCAGACCCATGTGACATCAACACTGACAACAGAAGCTCCAAGCATTGTCACAGGCTGGATGTTGTAACCACATTCTATTAATGTCTTTATTATGTTTTAGAGCATGCTACTTGAAGCAGAAATCTGCTCAATAACTTTTACAGTGAAAAAATGGCCTTTAATTTTTGTTACTAAATATTTACTTTTTTTACTCTATCAAAACCATTAAATTGCTGGTGAAATTCCTTAACATCTGATAGAAGAAAATATTGATTTACATTTTCTTTTGCTTCTAAGGATTAATTGACTGGTTTATTTCTTTAAATTCAAAATAATGTGGGTATTAAAAGGAAGACTTGGCTTGAAATCAAACAATATAGAAGTACTACTCTCATATAAGCAAAAAAAAAAAAAAAAAATTATCAATACATTATCATTATAACATTGACAATAACTATATTTCAGCCACAAACACATTAATATTTACAAACATTTTATTGAGCTGTGAATTCTCTTCTATTTAATATACCGAAATGAATAAGAGCTTGTATCTAGCAATTTAAACAATAAGTTGAAATCACTTTCTTATCTAAAATTCTTGACATGAGATGCATACATTATCATAAGTAATGTCAGAATTATCCTGAAACAATGGAAACTATCATGATTACCCCACCTCTAATCACATGTACAGAAATCTTTAGAAAAAAGAGATATTAAGCAATTAATTCTCTCTCTTTTTATCAATTTTCCTATATCAATGCCCCCCCCCCAAAAAAAAAAAAGAGAAGAAAAGCAATGTACAGAATATGCCAAAATAGATGACTGACTTGTGCATAGTTTTGACATGCAGCAATTCTTAACTGAAGCAGGCAAAAACTATCTATTTGAGCCTTTGAAGCAAAAGACTGTCGAAACTTGGTGGGCGTGGTTACAAATCCGAGCCGCGTGATTGGTGGAGGTTTACCGTCTTCACAAGGCGCCTACTCCTATCTAGGATGAGGTAAGAGTGGAGCGGGTTGCTGACACCATGAACATGGAAACCCTTCCCCTGCACACCACACAGGCATCCAAGCAGCACAGAGAGAAATATCCCAGACATTGTGTCAGACATCTAATTCTTCTTCATTCATAAGGGAAAATATATCATGTCACACAAATTGTGTATCACTGGTACTTGACAACTTCCCTTAACCCACCCTGCTGGTAATATAGATGATGATTTCTTGGAAAACTATTCAGAAAAATATATGTTTAAATGGTTGTGGGTTAAAACAAGAGTGTTCTTTGGAACACATGTGTCACCTGCTGAAGCGTGACGGAAAAAGTATGACGGACAGACAGATGGACAGACAGATGACGAAAAAGTGATCCCTATGTGTCACCTCTGCTTACAGCAGGTGACACAGAAAAATAACTTGAAAAAAATTCTGATCACCCCCATATAACTTACATATTCCCTGACGCTTTTAATAGCATTCTGATAGGCAATTAACTACAAAGTTGCGTTAAGTATAAAGTTAAAGCAGATAACTTTGTGTCTTTTACCTTACATGTAAGAAATGCAGTGCAATGCTGTGATCAGTATTGTATAGAAAAATATCTGTTACTACATATGTAATTGTTTCGATCAATTAAAAAAGGATTTCCTCATGGCTTTTTTTAAAAGTACTGTTTGTTAGAATTAATTCTTGTATATACTGAATTATACAAAGCTGTCATGTTGATACATTTTATACTGAAGTAAAAACAGCCTCACAAGGTAGGTGTGGTGGTCAAGCACCAGCATTGTGCATATATCATGTAAGTGAAAAAACACACAATATCTTACAAGAACTCCCCCCACCCATTGAAATTAACAAAAGCATAATGTGTGTGTTATAGAAGGATATATATAATTTTTGCTAACACCATTACTGCATCTTTTTTGCCTAGTGCAGTTTTATATCGGTTGCCCTAAAAATATACCACAAACAAAAGCTCTATTAGCAAATGGATATAAAATTGTTCGTGATTTTTTTACATGATATTTGATATAATGATAACCAATGTCAATTAATGAAATGAAATGTGTGATAATATGTCTTGAATGTCATAATGACAGAAAATTAGAATTTATGAAGGAATTGATAAACCTAAAAAAAAGAATTTTTTACTTACAAATAAACAACAATCCATCAATTCAGTTATTATTATACCTATGTTACTAAACTTTAAGTAATATACTATACCCTAAATACAAAAATAAATAAATCTTCCATTAAAATGCCACCGTTGCCCCAAATAATAATTTCACAAAAACAATAGGCAGTGTACACATGCAAGCAATTTAAACATTATTTTTTCTTCCAATATATTCATAAAGCATTGTCTGTATAAAATAGTCTTAGTAGCAACTTTCTAGAAGAACCACTATAAACAACATACCGCTGACATTTATAGCTCATGAAACCAGTCTATCAAACTTGTTTTTTTCTTCTTTTTCCAATCATTATTTTCATCCATTTTAGTCAAATGTAACTAAATCAGTGCATGTTTTCTTTTTGAAAAAAAAGGGGGATTGGACAATAAGCTTACAACCTATGTGAATCCTTTCTTATTCTATTTCAAATCTAATTTGACCCATGTCACATGTGTAAAGCATAATTAACAGAGATATGAGATTATTCAACTCATTGCCACTGTATGTGGAACAAATACCAGCACAATGAAGACCATACTACATAGTACATATACACATTGAAACAAGTGAGATCCCACTGAAGTGCAATATTCATTTACTACATCCAACTTGCTGACAAAAGCTTCAAGTGCTCCTGATTTAAATACTGGTAATACACAGATATAACAATTTGTGCAAGAAACAGTCACATGAAAAGCTTAAATAGCTGAAAAACAAAAACTGTTAAGAGTTTCTCCACTTCCTGTCTGTGTATATCATGAATAACCAAGTACATCCATCTTATTTTTATCTTAAATCCTCACCGTTCTACAATGTCATGTACCTGATATGTCTCTGATGTTGCAAGTTAAGAAGCTAACGATAATTACAGGTTAATTTTGTTAGTTGTTGTTCTTTACAAAATTGGAGCCAAAAATTACATCAATTATGAGATGTGAGGATTACAGTTATTACATATGTGGATTAATACATATAATAGTATGGTAGAAATGTGTAGTGAATAATGAATGCAACAGGCTAACAATTCCATCAACCATACTTGGCATTAAGAAATAATTAAATATAAGGAGGGACTTATCATTCTTTTTTCTCTAATAAACAAACCAAAATATTTCTTTTCTTGGGCAATATTATTAATCATTAAGGTAATAATTTATTTCAACTTAGTCATTGCCTTGAAAATTTTGAAAACAGGAATGATTGAATTTCTACCCAAATTAAGACTTAAGTAATTACTAAACGCTAAGTATTGTTAAGTAATTACTAAATGCTAAGTATTGTTAAGTAATTACTAAACGCTAAGTATTGTTAAGTAATTACTAAACGCTAAGTATTGTTGGTGGAATTCAAACCGAGAGACTTTAAGGATAAATAAAACGGAGAGGGCAATTTACTTATAGGTGTGTCCAAACATGTCCATGTTGGTGAATGTTGGAGACTATCATATATATCTACTAAATATGGTTTAGGAATAATAGTGTTATGTTGAAAACTATGAAAAAAGGTGTTGCTTAATGATACCCTTTGGGAAATGGAATGTAATTATGTGAATCAGTGTACCATATTGTGGAATATAGATTTATTCTGTGTGGCAGATGTAAAGGAGTATTACACATGTTTAAAAGTTCTGAATGCTGAGTGTTATTTTGAACTGAATTTCCACCTGTAGTATCATGATGTAAGAACTGAGGTAATGGACAAATAATAATTATCTTAAATTTTGGAGATTATGTATTCAAATATATTTCAAATTAGATTATCAAATTGTCCAATAGGTGATCAAAGTGATCAATGCCTCACCTTGATTACATATACATGTAAGAATGCACAGGTTTATTTATGATACTGTTTTTCTCTAACATTAACGGAAAATAATCACTTAACAATGGATAAAAGTAGGATTGTGTCAAATAAACCATGGTGTATATCATTTTGGGGACTTATATGAGACAAATTATAATATCATAGGTCATCAGTAAGTGGAATCATGTAGTCACATTAACTACCCTTATATACTGAGTGCCAAGCAAGGTAAAAATACCGATACTATTTTTAATGAACCCAGTACGTCACAGTTTGGTATCAAACCCAGAACCCGCACTTTATAGTGCAGATACACTCTAACTTCTCGACAACCAGAACCAGTACAGAGGTTATCAAAGGGCTCCATCAACCACTGGAAGGGACCACAACAGAAGCCTGTTGATAGAGATTCACCACTGTTTGAAGAGATCTATGGCCATCACATGCATTGTACAGGAAATAAGCTGCCATTCCCAGAGCAATTAAGCTTATTATGAAATGAATTTGCTTGGAAAAATAAATAAAGTGTACCAACTTCTTTTTCTTTCTTTTTTGAAAAATAAGTATAAACTTTTTGAAACTCAATATGATCATAAAGAAATTGTAATGAGAGTATGTCATACAAATTATAAGACAGGAAAATGTTCATCATCATTTTCAGTATCAAGAACATTTTTCCAGCAGCTAGTGACCATTATTCATTCTTCTTTATAATTCCACAAGAAGCTAAATTTAAAAAGAACAAAATACTTGGGTTTCTTACTACCAATAAACTAATAATACCTCAAAATTCTTTTAAAAACATGCACTTGTGAAATTCAAATTAAGATCCACAAATTTCAGGTTATGTGAAAAACTTTGAGAAAGACTGTAAGACTTTGCCATGCCAAATTACTGAATGACTGAGACAAGTATGGCCCTAGCAAAAAACTACAGCCCCTTTCTAGCAGGACTTGGCTATCCATTCTATCCTCTAAGGTATAGGCAAATGTAACATAAAGGGGCTTACCTTGATCATTGAGGGGTTGGGCTACAATGTTACAAGATAGGGGTGTGAAGAGTATCAACTCTCTATCAACACAATGATACCAATATATACAAGGGTGTAAACTCAGAAACACTAGGCCCCACATTCTTAAAAATACTTAAGTATGATCTTAAGCTCAAATTTTTATTTTCAAGAAATGGGGCCAGACAAGACTGAGAGGGGGCCCTTTTTTAAATGATGGGAAGGGGCCTTGAATAATACCATATTTTGAAAAAATGTTGTTATATTCTTTACATCGAGGAAAAAAAATCTTGGGGAAAATATCAAATTAGAGGAAAACTGAATGAAATTTAAATAATTCAAATTTTCAGTGGAAAAGATGCTCATAAACGACCCCTGCTGAAGAAGGAAAAAGCTCTCGGTCTGAACAGGTTTTGCTGTATCTCCTTCTGATCTCCATAGCAGTTTGGTAACATTGTAACATTACTGGAATTCAGTCTAGTGGACACATAAATATACTCTAGGACATTAGAAATGCCTCATGTATAAGACTTCGATATATCACATCATTTTTTTCCCCCACAAGTTGACCTTTTTTTTTTACTTATGTATTTTCTTTAGTGATAAAATGAAAGTAGGAAATAAAACATGTGCAAATCTACTGCTGAAATATGTCTCATTACATTTCTAAATAATCTATAATTGCAGAAAAAAATATGAAAAAAATATTTGGCATTTTTAAAGTCCTTGAGTATATATACATTTCAAGAGCTTTTGAAACTTTACATCTCACACACTGATAAGTTTCATTTGCAGTTTTGAATTACCTACAAACTGATCTGGTTTTATTCTGGTTGTATACAGGTAAGTCATTGACTGATAGATCTTCTGTGACAAAGGTATAAGTAAAGCATCAGAGGTTTTTAAAATATTTCACTGTGAAAGGTTTTATACACCATTGTTAGACACTTGTGCGTCACAAATATGACGAATATGTTAATTATTGTGGGGTAAATCTGATGTTTGCTTCTTTTTTTGTTTACAATATTATGGTTACTTCCTTTTATTTTCTTACCCCCGTCTTCTTTTTACTCTTTTTCCACTTCTAAACAAAGGAAAACATTTTCACTTCTTTATAATCATACTTGCATATGTATGGTACACTGCTTAAAGGGAACTTATAAAGACCCAGTTGTTCCAGTACTGTCATTGTGTATATCAGGTGATATCCCATATATGGTTACATACTGGCAATATCTGTTTCAAGCAAAGAAAATGTGTAGAAGACATGAATTCTAGAAATATAAGTACAGATCTACCTTTAGGCTAGTTTGACAGAAATCTGAGAAACTGGTATCAAAATGTAACATTACAAAGTTTAGACTCCACTTTCATTGTCATTTGGTAATATATGTTTAACCCTTTCCCTCATATAGACTCATTTTGACGCACTCAGTAGGTACCACATAAAGCCTGATCTGCAGAAAGCCAAACTCAAACCTTACCAAATTTAATTGTAAAATCCTCATTACCAGACCACTGAGGAGCAGCGAACAGCATAAAACCTGATCAGCCTGCGAGTTACTCGCAGGCTGATCTGGTTTTATGCTGTTCGCATAGGTCTTTTTATGCTATCCTCTATGAGGGAAAGGGTTAACTAATACATCCATGTAATATTTTTCTTGGTTGGTTGTTCTAGATTTCTTGCTCAAATACAAATATCAGACTCAAATTTAAATTGAATAAAATTTCAGATTGACAATCTTACTGAAATACGTTTTACACTTTTGAGAACACAGGTACAGGTTTAAATAAATCATATGAGCGTACAAGAGGCCCAAGGGCCATAGACGCTCACCAGAGTACATCTGCATTTTAAAATGAAACAATTGTTTTCTGTAACAAGGAATGTTTAACTGTGACTATTTTATGTGGTTCCTTTTGAGAGTGTCAATATGAGTCTATATGAAGGAAAAGGTTAAATCAGTAACAGTTGTTAATCTGGAAAAAGCAGCCAAAACAATTTCAAGTACAGATAAATCGGAGTCAAAAACCACACAAAATACACCCTTGACTTGGAACAGTTAACTGGTTGTAAGTTGATGGATTACATTTCTTTTTTTGGAAAACGTGCTTGCTTCCATTAAGATAAAAATATTTTAGACAACGGAGTGAAAAATCACACAAAAATACACCTTTGACTCCGAACAGTTTATAGTGACTTAAAACTGATTGTTGGAGGTTGATGGATCCGTTTGTCTCATATTGGACACTAAAGAAATTAATTACCGACAACTGCAAAAAATTACAACGTATATATTTTCCGTCTTCAATAATGAATTTATATATTGTATTAAATAACCACTTTATGCAATTTCACTTCTTTAATATAGAATCAATCTTCACGTGTTTCTGTTTTTTAAACTCAAAAGTATATATCTGTAAATCTTTAATTGAAACAGAAGTGCAAATAGTAAAATGGTAAGATGGCGGATTTGTCTTGATGACGTCACGTGAAAACAAAGGACATTTCCTTTGATTTTGATTAATTGTTAAAATTGTCTGAAAAACAAAGTAAAAATTAGCCAATAAACCCTAAATAAACATCTATAACAATGTATTTTAAATCTGGCTAGCAGTTCTAAACAAGATGAATTTAAATTCATCTTTTCATTGCATTGCAATTGCAACTAGAGTTCTGCGTAAATCAATATAAATATAATAAATAAGCCTCCCCTCGTATTGTTGCCGAGTTTACAACACACATCCAAATAATTTTGAATACTTTGTAGAGCTACACCCAAGGATCATCTGTACCAATTTTGAAACCCTGCAAATTATTAATCTGGAAGATGATTTATATTAATCTTGAAGAAGATGATTTTTGTTCTATTTATTGCCATGGTATCTATTTAATACCAAATTTCATCAAATTCTGTCCATTGGTTTTAGAGGAGATGTTTTTTTTAATTTTTCCCTATAAAAAAAAAGTAAAATAAGCCCGGCCCCCTGGCGCCCATGTTTTTTTGTGGATCCGAATAATTTTAGCAATCTTTGTAGTGCTACCCCCAAGGATCATCTGTACCAATTTATTTTGAAACCTGGCCAGTAGTTTTGAAGGAGATGATTTTTAAACTTTCCAAGATTTTTTTCTTTTTGTTGCCATGGCAACCAGAGTTCTTCATGGATCAACTTTATTTGAGCAATTTTTGTAGAGGCCCACCCAAGGATCATACATGCCAAGTTTTATCAAATTCTGTCCAGCGGTTTCAGAGGAGATGTCTTTTAAAGCAAATTGTTGACAACGGACGACGGACGAAGGGTGATCCCAATAGCTAACCCTGAGCACTTCGTGCTCTGGTGAGCTAAAAAGGGGAGGGGGAGAAAACAACAACGATGATATGAGACAAGTTTCCTCCTTTCCATGTCTCGACCTTGGTGTTCTGCGGTTCCTCGACTTACAGTTCCCTCTGGCTGTCACTACTTACCAACCTTGACAAGAACCAAACTAGACCTATATATTTTTCAAGTCGATCTCAGCCACAATGCTATCTCAAAGACAGTTGTGAACTCATCAAAAGAGAGAAACGTTCTAAATTGTTGAAACAGAATAAGATGAAATGATGTTCCTATTCAATTTGATTGTTAAGTTACACATGAAACGTGAAAAGAATGATTCGACTGTCCACATGATCAAATATAATATCGCACATACAGCGGGAGATCATCCATGGACTCTACATGGGGTCCAGGTCAGGGTCCAGTAGCAATACACATATGAACAGTACACATACAAGGAACATGCATCGACTTCGAGCGGATTAGTGCTTAAAATTGTGTGTGTCAGGAGATAAATTTACTTAGTACTTTTTCGCACATTAAATAAAAGTAATATGTATTGTGTATACAGGTTTTAAAAGGAAAGGCATGGTAAATGAGTAAAAGATAAAATTTTCGATAACATGAATGTCATCATACCATTGTGATAATGTGAAGCTTACAATATTGTAGTGTAATAGTTTTACACCTGTTTTTCGACAATTAATGGCTCTATTTATCCTGACATGTTTTAACATTAGGAACAACTTGCATATTCACTAATTCATTCATGCAGTGATGCCTGGATAGCATTTTTAGCCTTTTGTTTTTAAAGGAAATAAATGTATTCTATGGTAACGCGCTTCACTTCGTCCCGTGTTCGATTTGTGAGGGTACATTGGAATATGGGGATTCTCCGGGTTCTCCCTCAATAATGACCGAAGGCCACAGAGTGATTTATTGACGTTGGTGTTAATTTGAATCAATAATTATTTCTACCATAAGGAACTTGATACGTGTACATCATAAAATATTAGGTATTTACAGATAAATAAAGACTTTATCTGGTCAATCGGCATGTATCAGGATGGTGGTAAATATAAAAAACATATTCTTGTCAAATTCTGATTATCTTAATGCAAATTAAATATCGAAACTGGTCGTCATAATATTTATTAATATACCACGTAAAGAGAGAAAGTGTACTTTATGTTGAACGATACAGAAGATGAATTCCATTTTATACTTAAATGTCCTATTTATATGAACACCAAACAGAAATACATACCAAAATATTATCACACGCACTTGTGTATGTCAAAATATTTTTTTTTCTTTTTACCAAGAGAAAACAACAATCTCACAAACTTATAGTCTATGTAAGTGTTTTTATCTCAGATGGTTGATATTGATACTATGTTGTTTATTTCACATTTATGTTAATTGCATGTAATGTGTTCTTTATATTATATATCACCATTTACGCCTAAAATAATAAAATGTATGTTTTGTGTTCTTTTCTGTTCCTGTGATTATTTTATTAAACTCCGCACTAGATTTATACACAACATGAAAATTTGCTCTCGGTATTAGATTTTAGTAATTTTCACGTGTATGCAAATCTTACATTCACCTATTTCAATATATGGACTGTTTACTGCTCAACCGTGTAAACATCAAATGCATTTTATGTTTATTGTAAATAAATACCTGGTATTAAATACGTATATGAACTCAGTTAATCATTTATACAACATTTTTTACATTTAATACACATATGGTAAGTGCGTTTCGGTGATTACTGATAGCGTTTCGGTGATTAAAAGAGTTTCGGT
>CM037780.1:51508929-51558929 GCA_021229015.1 Solen grandis
CCCTATCCAATATATTGTGCGTGATGGTGGGGAAATTCTTGACCAGTCAGTTTTTTCCCCCCTGTCATTTAGATAGTTCTTTATTGTGGGGAAATTCTTGACCAGTCAGTTTTTCCCCCTCTATCCAATATATTGTGCGTGATGTTGGGGAAATTCTGGACCAGTCAGTTTTCTCCCCCCTATCGAATATATTGTGCGTGATGGTGGGGAAATTCTGGATTAGTCAGTTTTTTCCCCCCTATCCAAATTATTGTGCATGATGGTGGAGAAATTCTGGCCTAGTCAGTTTTTTCCCCCCTGTCATTTAGATTGTATTGATGGTAGGGAAATTCTGGACCAGTCAGTTTTTTCCCCCCCTATCCAATATATTGTGTGTGATGGTGGGGGACTGGTCCAGATTTTCCCCAACATCACACACAATATATTGGATAGGGGGGGAAAAAAACTGACTGGTCCAGAATTTCCCTACCATCAATACAATCTAAATGACAGGGGGGAAAAAACTGACTAGGCCAGAATTTCCCCACCATCATGCACAATAATTTGGATAGGGGGGAAAAAACTGACTGGTCAAGAATTTCCCCACCATCACGCACAATATAACTGGGTAGGGGGGAAAAAACTGACTAGTCCAGAATTTCCCCACCATTAATACAATCTAAATGACAGGGGGGAAAAAACTGACTAGTCCAGAATTTCCCTACCTCAGAAACCTTAAAAAAAAAGGGGGGGAAAAACTGACTGGGTGGGGAAAAACCTGACTAGTCAGTTTCTTCCCAGGGGAAAAAACTGACCAGTCAGGTTTTTCCCCGGGGAAGAAACTGACTGGGGAAAAACCTGACTGTTACACCGGTACTGTGATTCCCCTAGAACTGTTTGGTTTATTTTAATTGGGGAGGGTTGGGTGTGGGGGATGATGAAATGCTTAGAATAATCTTAAGTCTTGGAAAACTTCAATGAATCCTATCGGTGCATGTTAGAAATTATGATGTTCATGTTGATTTTAGTTTTAATTTTTTGCTATCAGAGCACTGTTCAATTAACTAAACTTTATACATATTTTATTTTTTATTTTTTTATACTATGCACGTGTTTGAAAATTATTAAAGAAAAAATTTACATAAACCAATTAAATGATGTTTAAACACCTTGTAAAGATTGTAAAAGTCATCACCTATAGTACCTACTTTTTGAAAGTCCAGTGGTGTCTACCATTATGGTGATCTTGAAGATACAGAATACATGTACTTATCCTAATAAAGATAAACAAGCAATGGGACTGAAACATGTTCTTGAATCTTTAGATTAACACTGCTCAGAAATCCATGAGTATGTTTAACCCTTTGCCTCATATTGACATTTTGATGCATTGGCAAACGGAGCAGACCCATATCAGGCAGCTCCTTTCAGGAGCTGGCTGATCAGGATCTCCTTGGTTTGGCCATACAATATTGTAGATTTTACACAGTATTCACAGGAAAGAAAAAATCCATCCATTATTTCATATATCCTTTTAAGATCAGTAAAATAATATTCATTAAGTCTTAAAAAATGTACATGTATATGAATATTCATGCAGTAAAAGGTTAAAAGAAAACAGTTGGGTTTATGTTGGAACAAGAAATTCTGCCTAGAGTAGACATTGAGAAAATCATTCTATGAATTACCCCAGTTTCTTCTGTAGAATTCACCCTTGCTATTCCCAATCTGTTGAGTTAATGTAACCTGCACTGCATATCCAAGAGGCTTTCTCCTGCGTCAGTTACATAATCATCTGTATATCATATCTTTCATTACTTTGTATTCCCCAAGTATATAAACCACAGGGGTTCAGCTCATAGTATTTCGGAAAACAACAACAACAACAACAACAACAACAACAACAAAAAACATGAATTTTTTTCTCCAAAATTCTGTGGCGAACCTGTGTGGTTTAAACTTTGTACTGTTGCATTTTTCCCCTGTAAAAGATGACTGCCATACAACCCATCTTTGTGCTCCATGTTGTATTTTCTTTAATAGGTTATCAGAGAACATTAAGACAGTAATTAGTTCCCACTGGTGAAACCAGTTGGGGACTATAGGTTTGCGCACGTCCTTCCGTCTGTCCGTCATTCCGTCCATCCCGTTTTTGTGTCCGCTCCATAACTTGGACATTTATGAATGGATTTCAATAAAACTTCACAGAATTATTTGACATAACACCATATGCGCCTTCAAAGGTCAGTGTAGTTCAGGGATCATAACCTCTATCTGGCACAAGTTCTTCATGGGGGGTTTTCACCAGTGGGGACTCCTGACAGTATTGCTTGCTATACTGACAAAGCCTTGTTTGTTCTTATTCATGTTTGTTTTTCATGTTCATAATTATACACATTAAGGAAATTGAGCAGTATTTTGAGGTCTGTAAAGTCTAAAACCAAAAGCAGCAACAACTAAAAAGGGAAAAAAAAGAACACATTGTTTGTAGAAGTTATCAATATCTCACTGCCACTTCTGGATAAAACAGGAATGGACCTAATGATAAAAAAGTTGTTGATACCACAAAGCATTTACCACCTCTCTTTGTGATAACATAGTGGAGACTCCAATGTATACCACACAGTAAAGTGTCACATTTGAATTTCAAAGACATGTTCATTATATTCCCTTAGATATTTAGTTTCAGTTTAATTTTAAATGTGAAAAAAGCCCCACATTTTTCATTTTGCAAAAATATGCGTCAAACTTATTTTTGCAGCTAGGTGGATTTGTCACAAACATTTAAAAAATGGTTTGTCAGCACACAAGTGCAGATGATTACACAAGGCACAAGTAACTGACTGGAACTCCATATGTTTAGAGTCCAGTCATTTTCCCCTTCATGGGTACCGGTAGTTGTATTTTGGGACTCCTCTTGAAAGAGTTAAAACTGCTGCCTTTGTTGAGAATACTCCCACTAACATAGTATTTTGTGGCATTTGGATTTATTCTACCTTAATGAAATCTCATCGTAAAAAAACTGTTGTGTCTTCTATATGTTCCTTGAGTTTTTATTTTGAAAATCTAAAGCGTTGTTTTTTTGTTCATTAACCAGTTTCAGAATCTTTGTAGTATGAAATAAAGGTAACAATAGGCCTGTAATGATTAACTTGAGGGGTCAATTACCTTGATATCTGTATGATGATTTCCTTTGGTTGTTGTTATATTGTCTTATTTAAATTATAAAAACCTTGCATATATTGCCATGGTGATTGGTCAGACAGTTATGAAGGCTGGTAAAATATCTACCCTAGTATGATTCTTTGAAGTGATCACTAAAACTGGCATTACTAAATATCAACCAAGTAAATAACATACCAAAATTTGTTGAGCAAACTATTTTGTGCAATACAAAATGTGTCATTATGCTCACCGAAGGTGACACATATAGTCGCCGCTTCGTCCATCACACTTTCCTTGTCCGGACTATTTCTCAGGAACTAACGGCTTGAATTCAACAAAACTTTATGGGAAGCTTTATTACCAAGAGGAGATGCACATATCTTCAGCATGACCTGGTTCCTAAATTTTTCAAAGAGTTATGGCCCATTGACTTTTCGGCCTATAGTACATATTGCATGATTTTTGTCCGGGCTATTTCTCAGGAACTAATGGCTTGAATTCAACGAAACTTTATGGGAAGCTTTATTACCAAGAGTAGATACGTATATAGTCGGCGTGACCTGGTTCCTCAATTTTTCACAGAGTTATGGCCCCTTGACTTTTCGGCCTATAGTACATATTGCATGATTATTGACCGGGCTATTTCTCAGGAAATAAAAGCCTTAATTCAACGAAACTTTATGGGAAGCTTAATTACCAAGAATAGATACGCATATCGTCGGCGTGACCTGGTTCCTCAAATTTTCACAGAGTTATGGCCCCTTGATTTTTCGGCCTATAGTACATATTGCATGAATCTTGTCTGGGTTTTTTCTCAGAAAATAATGGCTTGAATTCAACGAAACTTTATGGAAAGCTTTACCAAGAGAAGATTTGCATATCATTGGGTAACTTTGTCCCTCAATTTTTCACAGAGTTATGGCCCTTTGACTTATGCAAACGGTATATCTAGTATGATTCTTGTCCGGGCTATTTCTCAGGAACTAATAGCTTGATTTCAACAAAACTTTATGTGAAGCTTTATTACAAAGAGGAGATGCGCATATCTTGGGCTTGACCTAGTTCCTAATCCTCCCACCCATTGACCAAGGTCTTATTTGTAACAATGACGTTCTTCGGGGAGCATCTGTCAGTACTACTGACTTTCTTGTTTTCTTTCTGTCTTAAATGCCCAAATATCTATTAAACAAGCCATAGCGGAAATGTCTTTGTTGGATTTCCCATGGCCAGTTTAAGTAATTGAAAAAAGATATATCATTATATCAGTATGTACAAGGATTTTTCCTTTTTTCTTACCCTGTTATATGGTGGTCAGAGGTGTAAAATTCCTAAAGTTCTCAATCACACATCCTAATTCTGAAGTTGTAAAATCAAGAAAACTGCAAAGTAATGTCCTGATTTTTCATATGCCCAGCACTAAATGTTCACTTTTCAGGTTGAGTATTATTTTACACCCCTGGTACAGTAGTATTGTGCAAATTCTAGTGTTTTAATGTAGTCTCTTTTGTTGAGTTTCATATTCTGTATACTGTTTGGTTGCAATTCTTTATTGCTGAATTTTCAATAGTATACTGTGTACTTTTTAAATCTTATTATATTCATATATCTAAAGTGTTTAAGTTTATTTGCAGAAAAAGCATGATTTTTTTTTCATTTTATGTGGTTATGATTTGAAGTTAATAATAATAATTAAGTAATTTATGTCATTATTTACTTAATATAGAAGCTATTTATATTTTATACACAATTTAATTGATATTAATAACTCTGAAGCTATAAGTTATGATACAGTACCAAATACTCTTCCTTACTTCCCATGAATTTATGTTTAACTCTTTACCTCATGAATATTCATGTTCCAATTTGTGACTTGATAAATATCAATAAACTGAATTCTAAATGATATATGAGACTGGATTTTCTTTTGCCATACAGACTGTAGAATTAGAGCTACAATATTGTATGAGCAAACAGAGAAGACCCTGATCAGACAGCTCCTGGAGCTGTCTGATCAAGGTTTGCTTTGTTTGCCAATGCTTCAAAATGTGTCTATATGAGGTAAAGGGGTAAAATAAATGATGAAATGCAGAAGAGGATTTCTTGATTTTATGATAGTATTTAGATATTTTACCCATAGTTATCAACATTCATCTCAGTGACCTCCATTCTGGACAATTCTCAATGGTTCAAAGATGAAGTCTTCAGACCAGTATATATCAAATAATAACATAAACATTATTCTTCCGATAACTTTTTAGGGGATGGGTGCCATTAGATTGATAATTTTCGACACTATGCCTGACATTATCATTTAATTGTACATGAAATTAAATGTAAAACAGTTTTTGGTCCTCACTCTGTGATAAACAACTCTTTTTAAAATAAGATCACAGTAACATGATCTCTGCATTCTGTGATAACCATTATTGTATGTTCTCTATTGTGGTATTCGAAAGAATTAGTTGACCAGTCATATGTTAGATAGCCCTTCTTAGTATTCCTGTGTTTTGTAGTTACTGTACGTGGTCACTACACAGGGTCACAGGCTTGCAGACAGATCAGGTTTAATACTGTTCAACTGTTGTTCTATTGTTTGGTCAGTTGGTGTGATTGGTCCTTTCAGGCCAATGCCAGTTGTCTGACCCTCTCCACCCAGAAGGAGCTGATAGAACTGGACATCCACAGCATCCTCAATCCACCGGTCTGGCTGGAGGATGAAAATGAGATGGACATAGAGTCCTTCAACAAGTAGGTGCACTGTTGTCATGGTTACAGGGTCACATGTTAACAAGTTTTGATAGACTGCTACTTGATTGTATGTCAAAAGTTTCTTAACCCTTTCCCTCATAGAGGAAACCATGAAAAGACCTATGTGAACAACATAAAACCAGATCAGCCTGTGAGTAACTCGCAAGCTGATCAGGTTTTATGCTGTTCGCTGCTCCTCAGTGGTCTGGAAATGAGTAATTAAATTTGGTAAGGTTTAACTGTGGTTTTCTGCAGAACAGGCTTTATGTGGTACCTATTGAGTGCATCAAAATGAGTCTATATGAGGGAAAGGGTTAAATTATTTCACATTTAGGTCTCATTAATGTTTTAGGAAGTTGATTGTTTATTATTATTACTTATTTGTAGGAAAATGCTTTGATGAAATAGAAATGTTGAAAGAAAATGTATGAGATTGTTTATTGTTTTTAAAAATAGAAATGATCTTACTTTGTTTTATATAACACAGTATATACTGATTGTTCATTTGAATCTTTTCATAGAAAAACTCACAACAGCAAGAAATAAGTTTCATTTGTATTTTGCTTTTTGTTATGATTTATTTTCAGACCTCAGTTATCCCCAAAAATACCCAGGTATCATTGATTGGCTAGATATGTAACCATGAGAAAAGATATCTTTGATTAGAAAAAGGACACACTTTGCTAGTTAATCCTTAAAGTATGATCACTTCACTCCATGGAAATAAATTATTTTTTGTCAGTTCATCATGTGTGATCATCCTGCAAATCACATATAGACAGATATAGTTTATATTTATTGCATCTATTTGAAGAGAAAGTAACATGCAGACAGTGTGGTATTGGTAGTTATACAGTGTACCCCTGTATCACTTTTGATGAACAGCAGTGAAACATTGCACACGTATTTATTGGCAGGAGGTCCATCCATCACCAATGAAAGGCATATCTCTCTTTTTTGTTGTTTAAGAGTTATGGCCCCTGTTTTTTTTGGGGTTTTTTTGGCATTATGTTCTGTGTTTTAAGAAGATACCATTGCAAGACACACTTTATTAAAAAAAGTGCATTTTTAGGGCCTGCTGCAAACTATTTTAACTGTTTCTTTGTTTATACATGTAGTTACTGTAGTTTTGCACCAAGCCCACTGTTTTGAATTCATTTTTGATCAGTGTTTTCAAAGAAAAAGTCAAGGTATTGACATCACCACAGTCTCCCTGTTGGTGTCGTTGTCGTAAAAGTTTTTAACCTTGGCCATAACTTTGAAACTATTAAAGCTTCTTTCATCAAACTTCATATACTTGTTCACTTTCACAAGGGCTACTTTCTTATCAAGGGCCATTAATCTTAGGTCCATTTTGACCTAATTTATCTCCATTTTAAAACACAAACAAACAAAAAAACAACAGACAAGTGTTGGCATCTGTATACGATGCTCTTGTTGAATTGTATTAAATTGTACAGTCAGTGTTGTGTAGCAGTGGTATTAATCACCTTTAGTACCAGGGGTAATAACTCTTTCTTAGAACGTTTTAAAAAATGATAAAAACATTCATTAATCAAAGAATTTTTTTCTTTGTCCATGGAGTGAAGTTAATTCTACTTGATTCAATATACTGAATGTAAAAAGGAACTTTCCACTAGAGGTGTGCGGTTTTACCGGTATACCAGTAAACCACGGTCTAAAGCAACTTGTGATATGAACCGGTACAGAGAGAAATTAATACCAGTAATGACCTTGAAAGGAAATTAAAACAAATCATACTTGTTTTCCTTAGCAAAATTTTAATATATGAATAGTCTTCAGCACAAACCATGTTACCTAAAAACCATGGTATACTGTGTTACAGTTCCAATCCGTGGTTCCCAGCTCTGCTTCCCACTGTATATGCTGTAAAGGTGTACGGCATCAGATTTAAGATGATGCTCTTGATATTGATGCTCTTGATATTTATATTTTTACTTACATCAGTCCTACACTAAATGGCTTGTAATAAAAATGTAAGATAGCAATATTAATATATTGGGGCTGAAACAATCATTGTTATTATGATAATGGCACTTTTGACATGGATATTACCTTTGTAAGAATAAAACTTTTAAAACTTATTCCTTTTTAAAAAATCTCCAATTCTGTAATATTTTGTACTTAAATATTCTATGGTTCTTCAATAGTGAAAGATACTTTTTTCATTCAGTATACATGTATTACAGTAATCCAGATGAAGCTATGTGTGTGTGTTGCTTGTATCATATGGTTGAGCTAAATATTGACCCTAAGGTCAGGAAACAGAGGATGATATGCTCTTTTTATTTACTCTAAGTTACATGTATTCTGCTTATAAAGAACTCAGCTAAACGATGACTTCATGCAAATAGTGATGATTGATTGAATGACTGTTTGATTTAGGTAGACTGGTTTTAATAATATTTACCCCTCTTCACACAGAATTCAACAACATCCTTGTGCTGAAAACATTACACATAATATGTAAGGAGAAATGAGAAAATTTTGAAAGAACTAAGAAATCTCAGTTTTTTGTGTCTCCTGCTGTAAGCTGAGGTGACACATAGGGATAACTTTTTCATTGTCTGTCCGTCTGTCTGTCTGTCTGTCTGTCTGTCCATCATACTTTTTCCGTCACATTGCAGCTGGTGACCTCTTATTTTAAAGGACACTCTTGTATTTGTGAAATCACTTTATTCAAATTTAAACTTTAATACTTTTCTTTTTCTTGTTGTTGTTGTTGATATAAAGTTTTGACAGCTAATTCTCAGTCAGGGCAGTGCGACTCAAGTAAAGCATGTAATACCCTGAAAGTTGGAGCCATTCTACAATCACGCCATCACTAAGATGGGTTTCATCATTCTTTTCTGGCCATTCTGTTAGCTTGAGTATTCATCACATTCAATAAGAGCTCTAGATATATCTTTAAGTTCTGTTCACATATGGTTTGTACAATATTGTAATGCTTAACACTAACTAAATACTCTGAAAGAGGAATATTTTTTTTCCACCATTCTAGCCCCACCACAGGTAATCTAATGGACAATGTAGACTTCCTGGTGGTTCAGACGCCCTCTGACACGCCCTCCCACCCCGCGGGGAGTGGCTCCAACACCCCGCAGACCAATCATTCCTCAGCTGCCACCACGCCCACGGTGCACCTGGCTCCTGGTCAGATGGCCTTGGCACAGACTGGACGGGGAACCAGTGTGGTAAGAAAGTGTTCCTTCCTGGGTTTCAAGCTTTTTTCCAAATCAGTATGTAAATCAACAGGTATAATTATACTTTTATGGGCAGAGAACAAGTGTGATAAGCGAACAGTTTGTTGCTGGTTTTCAGATCTCATTTCTGTACTTATATGTATTTTCTTCTTATGGTGGTAACAACAGTCAACCTCAGTTAATGCTTTCAATAATTTTAAAGCATTTTCTTCTTCTCTGGTGGAAGATATACTCACTCATTCACGGTAATTAGGTTTTGCATATGTTTTTATGCTCATATGATTTATTTAAACCTGTACCTGTGTTCTCAAAAGTGTAAAACGTATTTCAGTAAGATTGTCAATCTGAAATTTTATTCAATTTAAATTTGAGTCTGATATTTGTATTTAAGCAAGAAATCTAGAATAACCAACCAAGAAAAATATTACATGGATGTATTAGTTAACCCTTTCCCTCATAGAGGATACCATGAAAAGACCTATGCGAACAGCATAAAACCAGATCAGCCTGCAAGTAACTCGCAGGCTGATCAGGTTTTATGCTGTTCGCTGCTCCTCAGTGGTCTGGTAATGAGGATTTTACAATTAAATTTGGTAAGGTTTGAGTTTGGCTTTCTGCAGATCAGGTTTTATGTGGTACCTACTGAGTGCGTCAAAATGAGTCTGTATGAGGGAAAGGGTTAAACATATATTACCAAATGACAATGAAAGTGGAGTCTAAACTTTGTAATGTTTTTAACATTTTGATACCAGTAACTCAAATTTCTGGCAAACTAGCCTAAAGGTAGATCTGTACATATATTTCTAGAATTCATGTCTTCTACACATTTTCTTTGCTTGAAACAGATATTGCCAGTATGTAACCATATATGGGATATCACCTGATATACACAATGACAGTACTGGAACAACTGGGTCTTTATAAGTTCCCTTTAAGCAGTGTACCATACATATGCAAGTATGATTATAAAGAAGTGAAAATGTTTTCCTTTGTTTAGAAGTGGAAAAAGAGTAAAAAGAAGACAGGGGTAAGAAAATAAAAGGAAGTAACCATAATATTGTAAACAAAAAAAGAAAAAAAAAGAAGCAAACATCATATTTACCCCACAATAATTAACATATTCGTCATATTTGTGACGCAACAGTGTCTAACAATGGTGTATAAAACCTTTCACAGTGAAATGTTTTAAAAACCTCTGATGCTTTACTTATACCTTTGTCACACAAGATCTATCAATCAATGACTTACCTGTATACAACCAGAATAAAACCAGATCAGTTTGTAGATAATTCAAAACTGCAAATGAAACTTATCAGTGTGTGAGATGTGAAGTTTCAAAAGCTCTTGAAATGTATATATACTCAAAGGACTTTAAAAATACCAAATATTTTTTCCATATATTTTTCTACAATTATAGATTATTTAGAAATGTAATGAGACATATTTCAGCAATAGATTTGCACATGTTGTATTTCCTACTTTCATTTTATCACTAAAGAAAATACATAAGTAAAAAAAAAATTGGTCAACTTGTGGGGGGAAAAAATGATGTGATATATCGAAGTCTTATACATGAGGCATTTTTAATGTCCTAGAGTATATTTATGTGTCCACTAGACTGAATTCTAATAATGTTACAATGTTACCAAACTGCTATGGAGATCAGAAGGAGATACAGCAAAACCTGCTCAGACCGAGAGCTTTTTCCTTCTGAAATTTGAATTATTTAAATTTCATTCAGTTTTCCTCTAATTTGATATTTACCCCAATTTTTTTTTTCCTTGATGTAAAGAATGGTATTATTCGAGGCCCTTCCCATCATTTAAAAAAAAGGGCCCCCTCTCAGTCTTTTCTGGCCCCATTTCTTGAAAATAAAAATTTGAGCTTGAGATCATACTTAACCCTTTCCCTCATAGAGGACACCATGAAAAGACCTATGCGAACAGCATAAAACCAGATCAGCCTGCGAGTAATCGCAGCTGATCAGTTTTATGCTGTTCGCTGCTCCTCAGTGTTCTGGAAATGAGGATTTTGTAATTAAATTTGGTAAGGTTTAACTGTGGTTTTCTGCAGATCAGGCTTTATGTGATACCTATTGAGTGTGTCAAAATGAGTCTATATGAGGGAAAGGGTTAAGTATTTTTAAGAATGTTGGGCCTATTGTTTCTGAGTTTACACCCTTGTATATATTGGTATCATTGTGTTGATAGAGAGTTGATACTCTTCACACCCCTATCTTGCAACATTGTAGCCCGACCCCTCAATGATCAAGGTAAGCCCCTTTATGTTACATTTGCCTATACCTTAGAGGACAGAATGGATAGCCAAGTCCTGCTAGAAAGGGGCTGTAGTTTTTTGCTAGGGCCATACTTGTCTCAGTCATTCAGTACTTTGGCATGGCAAAGTCTTACAGTCTTTCTCAAAGTTTTTCACATAACCTGAAATTTGTGGATCTTAATTTGAATTTCACAAGTGCATGTTTTTAAAAGAATTTTATGGTCACTAGCTGCTGGAAAAATGTTCTTGATACTGACAATGAGGATGAACATTTTCCTGTCTTATAATTTGTATGACATACTCTCATTACAATTTCTTTATGATCATAATTATTGAGTTTCAAAAAGTTTATATTTATTTTTCAAAAAAGAAAGAAAAAGAAGTTGGTACACTTTATTTATCTTTCCAAGCAAATTCATTTCATAATAAGCTTAATTGCTCTGGGAATGGCAGCTTATTTTCTGTACAGTGCATGTGATGGCCATAGATCTCTTCAAACAGTGGTGAATCTCTATCGACAGGCTTCTGTTGTGGTCCCTTCCAGTGGTTGATGAAGCCCTTTGATAACCTCTGTACTGGTTTTGGTTGTCGAGAAGTTAGAGTGTATCTGCACTATAAAGTGCGGGTTCTGGGATTGATACCAAACTGTGACGTACTGGGTTCATTAAAAATAGTATCGGTATTTTTACCTTGCTTGGCACTCAGCATATAAGGGTAGTTAATGTGACTACATGATTCCACTTACTGATGACCTATGATATCATAATTTGCCTCATGTAAGTCCCAAAATGATATACACCATGGTTTATTTGACACAGTCCTACTTTTATCCATTGTTAAGTGATTATTTTCCGTTAATGTTAGAGAAAAACAGTATCATAAATAAACCTGTGCATTCTTACATGTATATGTAATCAAGATGAGGCATTGATCACTTTGATCACCTATTGGTTAATGTAATAATCTAATTTGAAATATATCTGGATACATAATCTCCAAAATCTAGGAGAATTATTATTTGTCCATTACCTCAGTTCTTACATCATGATACTACAGGTGGAAATTCAGTTCAAAATAACACTCAGCAATCAGAACTTTTAAACATGTGTAATACTCCTTTACATCTGCCACACAGCGTAAATCTATATTCCACAATATGGTACACTGATTCACATAATTACATTCCATTTCCCACATTTCCCAAAGGGTATCATTAGAGACAATATCCAACACCTTTTAATCATAGAGATTATTCAAACATAACACTATTATTCCTAAACCATATTTAGCAGATATATATGATAGTCTCCAACATTCACCAACATGGACATGTTTGGACACACCTATAAGTAAATTGCCCTCTCCGTTTTATTTATCCTTAAAGTCTCTCGGTTTGAATTCCACCAACAATACATAGCGTTTAGTAATTACTAAAGTCTTAATTTGGTAGAAATGCACTCAATCATTCCTATTATCAAAATTTTCAAGGCAATGACTAAGTTGAAATAAATCATTACCTTAATGATTAATAATATTGCCCAAGAAAAGAAATATTTTGGTTTGTTTATTAGAGAAAAAAGAATGATAAGTCCCTCCTTATATTTAATTATTTCTTAATGCCAAGTATGGTTGATGGAATTTTGCCTGTTGCATTTAATCCACATATGTAAAAACTGTTATCCTCACATCTCATAATTGATGTAATTTTTGGCTCCAATTTTGTAAAGAACACCAACTAACAAAATCAGGTACATGATTGTAGAATGGTGAGGATTTAAGATCAAAATAAGATGGATGTACTTGGTTATTCATGATATACACAGACAGGAAGTGGAGAAACTCTTAACAGATTTTGTTTTTCAGCTATTTAAGCTTTTCGTGTGACTGTTTCTTGCACAAATTGTTATATCTGTGTATTACCAGTATTTAAATCAGGAGCACTTGAGGCTTTTGTCAGCAAGTTGTATGTAGTAAATGAATATTGCACTTCAGTGGAATCTCATGTGTTTCAATGTGTATATGTACTATGCAGTATGGTCTTCATTGTGCTGGTATTTGTTCCACATACAGTGGCAATGAGTTGAATAATCTCATATATCTGTTAATTATGCTTTACTCATGTGACATGGGTCAAATAAGATTTGAAATGGAATAAGAAAGGATTCACATAGGTTGTAAGCTTATTGTCCAATCCCCCTTTTTTTTTCAAGAAGAAAACATGCACTGATTTAGTTACATTTGACTAAAATGGATGAAAATAATTATTGGAAAAAGAAGAAAAAAAACAAGTTTGATAGACTGGTTTCATGAGCTATAAATGTCAGCAGTATGTTGTTTATAGTGGTTCTTCTAGAAAGTTGCTACTAAGACGATTTTATACAGACAATGCTTTATGAATATATTGGAAGAAAAAAAAATGTTTAAATTGCTTGCATGTGTACACTGCCTATTGTTTTTGTGAAATTATTATTTGGGGCAATGGTGGCATTTTAATGGAAGATTTATTTATTTTTGTATTTAGGGTATAGTATAACTTAAAGTTTAGTAACCTAGGTATAATATAACTGAATTGATGGATTGTTGTTTATTTGTAAGTAAATTTTACTTTTTTTTTAGGTTTATCAATTCCTTCATAAATTCTAATTTTCTGTCATTATGACATTCAAGACATATTATCACACATTTCATTTCATTGAATTGACATTGGTTATCATTATATCAAATATCATGTAAAAAAATCACAAACAGTTTTATATCCATTTGCTAATAGAGCTTTTGTTTGTGGTATATTTTTAGGGCAACCAATATAAAACTGCTCTAGGCAAAAAAGATGCAGTAATGGTGTTAGCAAAAATTATATATATCCTTCTTTAACACACACATTATGCTTTTGTTAATTTCAATGGGTGGGGGGAGTTCTTGTAAGATATTGTGTGTTTTTTCACTTACATGATATATGCACAATGCTGGTGCTTGACCACCACACCTACCTTGTGAGGCTGTTTTTACTTCAGTATAAAATGTATCAACATGACAGCTATGTATAATTCAGTATATACAAGAATTAATTCTAACAAACGGTGCTTTTAAAAAAGCCATGAGGAAATCATTTTTTAATTGATCGAAACAATTACATATGTAGAAACAGATATTTTTCTATACAATACTGATCAATGCATTGCACTGCATTTCTTACATGTAAGGTAAAAGACACAAAGTTATCTGCTTCAACTATTAAAAGCATCAGGGAATATGTAAGTTATATGGGGGTGATCAGAATTTTTTTTCAAGTTATTTTTCTGTGTCACCTGCTGTAAGCAGAGGTGACACATAGGGATCACTTTTTCGTCATCTGTCTGTCCATCTGTCTGTCCATCTCAATTGGATCCATGATAACTAAAAATAAGCAAGCTAACTTGATGAATGGTATCATGACTAGATGCAATGTGTAGATTAGCAGCATTTTATTTTTGTTCTTCGACTAAATTGTGGTTGCTATGGTAACGGAAATATGAAAATATGGCAAAAATGGATCCTGCGATAATAGCAGCTAACTTGAAAAACTTGCTATATGACTAGTGGCAATGTGTAGTTTATCCCACATCATTCTATTTTTGTTCTTGACTAAAATTGTGGTTGCTATGTAACGGAAAAGTGAAATTATGGCAAAAATGGGATCCGCGATACTAGGAAGCTAACTTGATGAAACTGGTATATGACTAGATGGCAATGTGATAGATTATGCACGTCATTTTTATTTTTGTATTGACTAAAATTGTGGTTGCTATGGTAACGGAAATAGTGAAAATATGGCAAAAATGGGATCCGCGTTAACTAAGAAGCTAACTTGATGAACTTGGTATATGACTAGATGGCAATGTGTAGATTATGCACGTCATTTATTTTTGTTCTTCAACTAAATTGTGGTTGCTATGGTAATCGGAAATAGTGAAATATGGCAAAATGGATCCCGCGATAACTAAGCAAGTTTAACTTGATGAACTTGGTATATGACTAGATGCAATGTGTAGATTAGCACGTCATTTAGTTATGCTCTTCGACTAAAATTGTGTTCTATGGTACGGAAATAGTGAAAATATGGCAAATGGGATATCGCGATAACTAAGCAAGATAACTTTGATGAACTTGGTATATGACTAGATGTCAATGTGAAGATTATGCACGTCATTTTATTTTGTTCTTCGACTAATTTGGTTGCTATGGTAACGGAATAGTGAAATATGCAAAAAATGGGATTGATTACCATATGAGTCAAGGTGGAGCCGTAGGACTTATGTGTTGCATACAACACCAGTTACTTGTTCTGAATAGTTTTCCAAGAAGTCATCATCTATATTACCAGCAGGGTGGGTTAAGGGAAGTTGTCAAGTACCAGTGATACACAGTCATGTATACCAGTATATACCAATTTGTGTGACATGATATATTTTTCCTTATGAATGAAGAAGAATTAGATTTCTGACACAATGTCTGTGATATTTCTCTCTGTGCTGCTTGGATGCCTGTGTGGTGTGCAGGGGAAGGGTTTCCATGTTCATGGTGTCAGCAACCCGCTCCACTCTTACCTCATCCTAGATAGGAGTAGGCGCCTTGTGAAGACGGTAAATCTCCACCAATCACGCGGCTCGGATTTGTAACCACACCCACCAAGTTTCGACAGTCTTTTGCTTCAAAGGCTCAAATAGATAGTTTTTGCCTGCTTCAGTTCAGAATTGCTGCATGTCAAAACTATGCAAGTCAGTCATCTATTTTGGCATATTCTGTACATTGATTTTCTTCTTCTTTTTTTTTGGGGGGGGGGACCTTTGATATAGGAAAATTGATAAAAAGAGAGAGAATTAATTGCTTAATATCTCTTTTTTTCTAAAGATTTCTGTACATGAGAGGTGGGGTAATCATGATAGTTTCCATTGTTTCAGGATAATTTTGACATGACTTATGATAATGTATGCATCTCATGTCAAGAATTTTAGATAAGGAAGTGATCTTAACTGATTGTTTAAATTGCTAGATACAAGCTCTTATTCATTTAGGTATATTAAATAGAAGAGAATTCACAGCTCAATAAAATGTTTGTAAATATTAATGTGTTTGTGGCTGAAATATAGTTATTGTCAATGTTATAATAATAATATATTGATAAAATTTTTTTTTTTGCTTATATGAGAGTGGTACTTCTGTATTGTTTGATTTCAATCCAAGTCTTCATTTTAATACCCACATTATTTTGAATTTAAAGAAATAAACCAGTCAATTAATCCTTAGAACGAAAAAAATTAAATAATTTTTTTCTATCAATTTAAGGAATTTCACCAGCAATTTAATGGTTTTGATAGAGTTAAAAAAAGTTAAATATTTAGTAACCAAAAAAAAAAAGAAAAAAAAAATAAAGACCATTTATGTTTCACTTTAAAAGTTATTGAGCAGATATCTGCTTCAAGTAGCATGCTCTAAAACATAATAAAGACATTGATAGAATGTGGTTACAACATCCAGCCTGTGACAATGCTTGGAGCTTCTGTTGTCAGTATTGATGTCACATGGGTCTGACAATGTGTGGAATATATTTTTTGTTGTCCATCTTTGTCTTCTTTTCTTCACAGTTCCTTTTTAGATAGGTTCACTGGCTTTCATTTTGAATTGCATCTTTATCATTTATATTTATATCTTTTTTTGTCTTTTTTATTCTTGGAAATACAGTGTAGATTATTGTAGTTTGCAGGGATGTAGATATCGTTTTGATTTTTCACCCATGTATAAGACTTTCAAACTTTAACCCTTTACCTCATGTAGACTCATTTTGATGCCTTGTCAATCAGAGCAGATCCAGATCAGAGATGAGCAGTTTGGTCTGGGTCTGCTCTGTCGGGTTATACAGTATTGTAGCTCAGAGGAAAAATCATTGTTGCATAAATCCTTTAACTCAGTAAGTTTAGATTCATTAAGTCATAAATTTGTACAAACTCATGATGTAAAAGATTAAATAGTAACTTGTCATTAATGTATATATAAATAAGAAGATTCAGTTACCAAATTTGTAATTTTTTTGACAAATCCAATACTTGTGTGTGACATCAAAACTCAGCCAGCTATGCTCTTTGTTTTTTTTGTTTTTTTTGTTGTTTTTTTCATTTCTATTTCGGGTAATCATGACTTTTTGAAAGTTTCATGGTTTATTTATTTGTTTATTTATTTTGTTAATGTCTTCTTGAATTTTCTGATCAGAAACCTCTTACAAAAATTAATTTTTATTTCTGTGTTTTCTGTCTTACATATGCGCTGGCAACAGTATCACTCTTTAAAATAGAGATTATAAGTTCAAGAAAGCAGAGGAGACAGAAATTGCATAGATACATAAACTATATTGTGATATGTAGAATACTTAAACTTTTTTGTTTTTAATGAAACATTTATGTTTCTTATAAAATTGAGAGAACAGCATGTACATGATTTATGTTGTCTTAGTGTACATAAGTTTCAGGGGCACATTATAAAGTATATAAAGATGTCTTGAAGATATACTGTAATGTCCTTATTAAATGCAATTTTCATTTAGTTTAATAAAAGTCTACATATGAGAGAGGTCTTAGATGCTCATCTATTCATATTCCAGTGAACAGTGAAACATGTCCATGTATGATTTGATAAAGAGAAGGGATAGGCACTTAGAAGGGCAAAAAACAGTGAATGTGTATCATTTATATCTAAGGCTGATTCAAACTATTCAAAGTGTATATAGATATTAAAGGAGATGGAACAATTTCACGGTCAGTTCTAGATATATTGTTGGCATTTAATAGGGAAAATACTATGTATATAATCACACACACACATATATATATTGTGTCTGACCAGTAAAGGTTGAATGTTGCCTCTTTTAACCCCATGTAGTACTGGTAAAATATAAAACAGTATTATATATGTAGAACAATGTTACACATGTAAGTGTAGAAGTTCCTCACTATGTGAATGTGACATGCCTGTATGTTGTCAGAGACACATTACTGGTGTTTAGATACAATATTTCCCTCCTGTTTCTGTACTCCAGATCCAATCAAATAGCTCATATTTTCATTAAAAGAAAAAAGAAAATCAAGGGGCAGTCAATGAGTTTGTGGGCACTTTGCTAATAACACAATTGACTTGAAAATTGGCAAATATATACATTGAAGAAATATGGCTATATTCAAGAAAATGGCATTTTAACATGACGTCACTCTAAGCTTAATGAGGAAGTTTGATTGTTTGCTGAATATCAGATAGTTGTAGTGTTGTACTTTGATTATTGAGTGCAGTATGTATGCATATATGTATCAGTTTATTTATGCAAGATTTCATCCACAACATAAGCTCTTTTTTTTTTTTTCAAAAATAAATATTGTCCACAAACTTTATGACTTACCCTCATACATTTTTAACACTTCCTTAATCAAACACCCGCTTCCTTATCATTTATCATCATACAATAAAACATGTCCACTTACATTTCTGCAGTTTATATTGTCTTTGATAACTTAATAAACTGGTAGCCCTCACTATGGGAGGTGGGGTGTTTATTTAACCCTTTCTCTCATAGAGGAAACCATGAAAAGACCTATGCGAAGAACATAAAACCAGATCAGCCTGCAAGTAACTCGCAGGTTTTATGCTGTTCGCTGCTCCTCAGTGGTCTGGAAATGAGGATTTTGTAATTAAATTTGTTAAGGTTTAAGTGTGGTTTTCTGCAGATCAGGCTTTATGTGGTACCTATTGAGTGCGTCAAAATGAGTCTATATGAGGGAAAGGATTAAGAGGTGTTATTATTATAGAATATATATACATGTAGTATTTTATGTGGATGTGAGCTACAGGATTTGCCTTGAGAAAAAAGACATTTTCAAATAATCTGGAAGTAAATATGCTGAAATTTCAATTGGGAATTAAAACCAAAAAAAAAGAAATTACATAAGCAAAAATATTAATTTTCATCTGGGACCAATTTTTATTGATTTTGTTGAATGTTTTTACCATTTTACCATAAATATTAACCCTACAAAAACATTTTTTAAAAAGATCTCATTCTGGACATGTATTCACAAAGTGACCTTTATGTCATAGAAAATTAATGACTTTACCTTGATTTTTTCCCCAGATAATTTTAGGTAAATATAAGGTGTAATGCATAGAAATAAAAATGGAAAAATAATATTGAAACATTGGTTAACAACATATCTTGAAGAGGGCAACCTCACTGATGTACTTTTTTGTGTGTTTTCAGCAGTAAGTCAGTTACGTATGTAATATATCATAAAGGTCAGGGCCACTTCATGTCTTTTACAGGTGTCAAAGAGGCCCATGCCAGGTGTCAGAAGGATAAGCTCACACCCAAGCTTACCCCACTGTAAGTCACAACATCCCATTCACCTTGTAAAGTGAGGCAGTATTGGAGACATTCATTCCATTGTCTCTATGTTTAACTTTTACCTCATATAAAGAGGTTCTGAAACCTTGGCAAACAGAGCAGATAGTTCCTGTCAGAAGCTGTTTGATCCGGGTCACTTATGTTTTTAGCTCACCTGAGCACGTGTGCTCAGGATGAGCTTTTAGGATCGATGAATGTCCGTCGTCCGTCCGTCCGTCCGTCGTCCACAATTTGTTCGTTTGCACTCTAGCATCTTCATTTCATGAGCAATTATCTTCAAACTTTATATCAATGTTTATAACCATAAAATCATGGCCAAGATTGATTATGGCTGATATCGTACCATTAGGTCAGGAGTTATGCCCCTTTTAAAATTCAAAAAAGCCAGATTTCACATTGTTTGCACTCTAGCATCTTCATTTCATGAGCAATTATCTTCAAACTTGATAACAATGTTTATTACCATAAAATCTCGGCCAAGTTCGATTATGGCTGATATCGGAACATTAGGTCAGGAGTTGTGCCTCTTTTAAAATTAAAAAAAAAGCCAGATTTCAAATTGTTTGCACTCTAGCATCTTCATTTCATGAGCAATTATCTTCAAACTTAATATCAATGTTTATAACCATAAAATCACAGCCAAGTTCGATTATGGCTGATATCGTACCATTAGGTCAGGAGTTATGCCCCTTTTAAAATTAAAAAAGCCAGATTTCACATTGTTTGCACTCTAGCATCTTCATTTCTTTAGCAATTGCATTCAAACTTCATGACATTGTTTATAACCAAAAAATCTTAGCCAAGTTCGATTTTGGCTGATATCGGACCATTAGGTCAGGAGTTACACCCCTTATATTATTTAAAAAAAGTCAGATTTCACGTTGTTTGCACTATAGCATCTTTATTTTTTAAGTCATTGTCTTTAAATTTTATAACAATGTTTATAACCATCAAATTTTGGCTAAGTTGGATTATGGCTGAAAATGGACCCTTAGGTCAGGAGTTACGCCCCTTTTAAAATTGAAAAAAGCCAGATTTCACTTTGTTTGCCCTCTAGCATCTTTATTTCTTATGCAATTGCCTTCAAACTTTTTGTCATTGTTTAAAACCATAATACCTTGGCCAAGTTCAATTATGACTGGAATCAACACATAATGTCAGGAGTTATGCCCCTTTAAATGTTGAAAATTGCAAGGTTTCACTCTATTTGAACTTTAATATTTTCATTTTTTAGCACTCATTGTCAGTTGAAAAAAAGGGGAAAAATTAGTAAGATATTTTTTTTCTTATATTACACCCTATTATCACATTTATTTATTAATGTACGAAACAATTTTCAGGAAACGTATGCTTAAGCATTTTCTCTCTAGCAGTTGAATTCAGGTGAGCGATTTAGGGCCATCATGGCCCTCTTGTTTCATGCAGTTTTGTGACTTAGATTCCATGATCCAAACATTCATGTACCATTTAAAGTTCTGTTAATTGTTATGCATCCTGGGAAAGACAGCACTTTGCTCTTTGTGTTTTGGATGTATTGATAATTTAACACATTAGGTGATATAATTTAGACTTTTAATAATATCCCACATGGCACATCCTCTACTTTAGTGCAGATCAAATGCATTCCATTATTAATTTTTAAAACCATTATGACTCAAAAAGGATCCTTATCGGAATTGTTATTGAACTGTAATGTAATGTCCAGGCTTACAGACCCAGAGATTCTGCATTCTAATTCAACTGCAAAGTCCATTGAAACTTGGAGTAATAGACACTCAGAAAAAAAATGAAAGAAATATTAAACTCATATAAATTGAGAGCATTAAGAATAAGTAATCTATGTGTTCTAAATAGTTAACACTAAGATTGTTAGCCAAGCTTTAAATACTGAATTATGTAATGTTTGATTTCCAGACTTGACAGGGAACACGGACGGGTCTGTACGGCTCTGGGAGTGGGGCCACTCACAGGCCCTGGCCTTACTCAGGAGCCCAGGGACCTTCCCTAAAGTTACCAAGGTGCTTTTCAATACCCATGGCAACAAGGTGAGAAAATACTGGGGCTTGTATAGATTATCACTAACAGGCTAAGAATTTGTTTTTATATGTACTAAAAGTCTATTTGTTTAATTTGTTTGGCCAATATACAGCTTGGGCTCAACTTCTGGGTAATTTAATGATTCCGATTGAATAGCCAGGCTAAATTGTTGTTAGATCAAATCAAATCTATATTTTCTAATTATCAGAACAGAACAGAACTGTTCTGTTCTCTTTGATATTATGTCAGCATTTACATGTTTTATATATACTGACACATAAGTACATGTATTTCACCTATTGCCGTTTGTCCCATTTATTCAGCAATGGAATAACTTTTTACAGTCAAAATTCAAAAGATATACTTGTATACCATATTTTCATATTTTGCCCAGGTTATGTGAAAAATAAGTTACGTAAGTGCATGCTCCCACCACTAACTTCAAAGCAGTGCCACTTTGGCCTACGTGTCAGATAGAACAAGTAATAAGCCATTTATAGTTTTTTGTTGTTTTTTAGCTCACATGAGCACAACGTGCTCAAGGTGAGCTTTTCTGATCGCCTTTTGTCCGTCGTCCGGCGTCCGTGCGTCCGGCGTCAACAATTGCTTCAAACAACATCTCCTCCTAAACGGCTTGGCCAATTTGAAAAATATTTTGCAGGAATGTTCCTTGGATGAAGCTCTACTAAAGTTGTATAAATGGTTCTGGTCCATTGCATAATTAGGTCACAGGAGCTAAAAATAGATTTTAAAAATGCAAACTTTGAAAATCTTCTTCTGCAAAACTGCAAGGCCTAGAGCTTAGATATTTGGTATGTAGCATCATCTTATGGGCCACTACCAAGATTGTATAAATCATTGCCCTATGGTGATAAATGACCCCGCACCAGGGGTCACTTGTTTTACATAGAGTTATATAGAAAAATCTTAAAAAATCTTCTTCTATGAATCCATAAGGCCTAGAGCTTAGATATTTGGTATGTAGCATCATCTTATGGGCCACTACCAAGATTGTAAAATCATGCCCTATGGTGATAAATGACCCCGCACCAGGGGTCACTTGTTTTACATAGAGTTATATAGGAAAATCTTAAAAAATCTT
Source organism: Solen grandis (assembly GCA_021229015.1). NCBI lineage: Eukaryota > Metazoa > Mollusca > Bivalvia > Adapedonta > Solenidae > Solen > Solen grandis. Next base: position 51,531,884 of record CM037780.1, read on the forward strand.
CTTCCATTAATGCATAAGGCCTAGAGCTTAGATATTTGGTATGAAGCATCATCTTATGGGCCACTACCAAGATTGTACAAATCATAGCCCTATGGTGATAAATGACCCCGCACCAGGGGTCACTTGTTTTACATAGAGTTATATAGGAAAATCTTAAAAAATCTTCTTCCATGAATGCATAAGGCCTAGAGCTTAGATATTTGGTATGAAGCATCATCTTATGGGCCACTACCAAGATTGTACAAATCATAGCCCTATGGTGATAAATGACCCCGCACCAGGGGTCACTTGTTTTACATAGAGTTATATAGGAAAATCTTAAAAAATCTTCTTCTATGAATCCATAAGGCCTAGAGCTTAGATATTTGGTATGTAGCATCATCTTATGGGCCACTACCAAGATTGTACAAATCATAGCCCAATGGTGATAAATGACCCCACACCAGGGGTCACTTGTTTTACATAGAGTTAAATAGGAAAATCTTAAAAAATCTTCTTCTATGAATCAATAAGGCCTAGAGCTAAGATTTTTGGTATGTAGTAGCATCTAATGGTTCATTACAAAGATTTTCAAAGTCTTGGCCCTACGGTGATAAATGACCCTGCGCCCAAGTCTTCTCTGAAACCATATGGCCCATTGCTTAGATATTTGGTGTGTAGTATTGTCAGGGGTAAAATGTTTTAGATTAAGTTATATCAGAATCCTTGTCTGTTTAAAAACCTTGACATCAGTTGAAGCAATGGTACTCAGGTGAGCGATTCAGGGCCATCATGGCCCTCTTGTTTTTTGCTTAGGTTAAATTCCATTTTGAAAAAAAAGGGGAAAAACTTAAATACCTGTAAGATGTGGATGTGGCAGGTGATTTTCAGGTTCATTTGACATGGGATATGCCACTAACTTGCTGGATCTGATGCTAACTGTACCATGTCTCTTACAGTGTTGTGTCAGTGACTCTGAGGGCAACATCTGTCTATGGCAGGTTGGACATGGCTCAAACTTCAGCAAACCTATCATGGTAATACCCATTCTCATCTCTGTCTGTTTGTCTTTCTTTCATGTTCAGTTTCACTCTGATAGTACTCCATCTGAGTGATATTTCTCGTATTGGAACAACTTAAACTGAAAAATGAAAGTAGAAATTATGAAAAATGAAATTAAATATTGTCCTCAGTGGCTGTTTTGTGTTGACAAACAAATTATTATCTTGCTCAGTAATATCAAGTATAAATGCATATACATTTTCTTCTAAACAAGAAAAAAAACCACTTAATGCCTGTGATGTACGTGTAGTGTAATATTTTGCTTTTCTTCAAGCACATCTCTTTTCTAATTAAATTTCTCTTGATTAACGTCATTCTTACAGGGTACCAGTAATGTTGAAGATGAAGTATTACCTGCTTACTTTTAATCCCCTCTTACTGAATTAATCAATTACTCATTTAGTACATCAATTTTTTAACATGATTATCAGCTCAAGTCTTAGCTTGTCACAGTGTTCCTCATCTGGCTTTTATTACTTTCATATTTGTACCAACATTTCAGACGTGCGCCATTATTTTGCAAGTAACACCCCTGAGAAAGATTGGCAGTATACAGATATGGATCAGTGGATTTTCACTTTTATTTTTCCTGTAATACCCAGGTGTACATAGTGTATTTGTCCTAGAAAATGACCTGACCCACCATGCCTGTCTATTCCCCTACAGAGCCTGGCCTGCCACAACAAGACAACAAGTGACTTTGTGTTCCTGGGATCCTCCAGTCTGATTGCCACAGCTGGACACTCTTCCGAGAACAGGAACATCTGCCTGTGGGACACACTACTACCTCAGAGGACTGCCTGTGTCCATGGTAACCCATACTTTCTTTTTTACCCACACTTCACTTTTTGAACTAAGCTCTTCTCTATCTAGACACATGCATGCTACGTTATACCTGTCTTCCTCTTCACTTACTAAGAGCAGCAAATAGTACTCAAGTGAAAAGTTTGAACAGTTTTTTTTAGTGTCATTAAAATTTGCTCCTGTAAAAATAAGAATGAGTTACGTCAAAGATATAAATCTTGCCGTCAAGATCACCAGCATCTGTTTCCAATCTATCTGTCCAGTTAAAATTTACTGTATCAGATGACATTAGGCTATGCAGTCCTGTTTGTCTTATTGTGCATGATATGTTTCCATTGCAGCATTCACTTGTCATGAGCATGGCAGCCCAGCATTGGTTTACGCCCCTCACCATCAGCTGTTGATCAGTGGTGGTAGGAAAGGAGAAATCTGTATCCTTTATGATTCTGGGGGCCATGATTTGGTCCTTTAAATTTTATCCTGTATAATGAGTTGTGCATAACAAAGAGTTGAAAGAAAATGACAGAGAGAAAGAGAGAGTGACTGATAAAGAGAAGAAGGGAGAGAGAGGGATTGGGGAAATTTAGACAAATATTATGTTAGTAAGGCGAAGCAGGAAACTAATTAACTCTTTATATCATGAATATTAATTTATTTATTGATGAAGATTAATATACTGAATATTAAATTGTGTATGAAACAAAGTGTTTTTCTATGCTATGCAGACTGTATATATGAGCTACAATATCGTATGAGCAAATAGGGGGGCGGGGTTGGGGGGAGGGGTTGCGCTGATCTGAAAAATCCTTCCACAAACTGTCAAATCAAGGTCTGCTCTTTTAGCCAAAATGTCAAAATAAGTCAATAAAAAGTGAAAGCATGTCATGGTTTGAACCAATTTGCATTTGTTTTATAATCAAGGACCTTGACACAAGCCCAGGTATATTTGATATTAGACAGCGGCAGATGAGGCATACATTCCAGGCACATGAATCTATGATCAAGTGTTTGGCCATTGATCCTGAGGAGGAGTACTTTGTTACAGGCTCATCTGAGGGAGATATAAAGGTAGGGTAGTGTCACAGTTAAGATTCTTCACAATATCCAAGGTACTGGCCCCAGGGTCCATTTCTAGAGTACTTTACCCCAGCCTTAAGATTAGGGCAGTAATTTTTCAAGATCAACATACACACAAACCACCAGTCCATCCAGGATTCACACAAGTTGTAAAAACTTTTATTTCAATCGAAGTAGAATAAAGTTTACCGATAGATTTCTGAAATCCAAATTATATTTAAAAGAATGTTTCATTTCTTTACATACAACATTATTTGGCTTAAAATGCATCATTACAGGGACAGGTTACATAATCGGAAACATAATATTGAAGGACATCAAACAGATTATCTGTAATGAAATATACTGACTTTTCAGCATCTGCAAAATCATTACTCCTTTGTTACACATTCAGTTATTGTAACTTTTTTTTTTCTTTTTTTTCAGTTCGAAATCATAACCTAGAAAAATCTGGCTATGTTAAATGGCCAGAATATTAAGAAAAATTATGTTTAATTCTCAATAAAATCAAACCAGCAATGCTCTATGGTCTGTGACTTTGTTTCCAGGTATGGGGTTTGGACGTTCACCAGTTGTTGGTCAGTTTTCCAGGGGAACACACACGGTCAACAGCATTTTTCCGCAGTGTCGGATCCGGCGCAGGGGTCAACCAGGTGGCTATTGGACCAAAACACCATCTGTTCTCTTGTGGATTTGATGGATCTATGAAGTTCCGAGCCTTGCCAGAAAGAGACTCTATAGTCAGATATTGGAATAATTAGTCATTAATTGATATTTTAGGGGTATTTTAAGATATATTTATATTGTTCTATATAGATTAGAACATTTCTTGCTCTTGATGTTTTATCAAATTAAAAATTAGAAAAATAAACTATGGACCCAACTAGTGTTTAAGTTTTCCCTTTATATAAGATATATATTTGTCACTTTTTGTGTCATGAGTTAACTGAATACTTAAAAGAGTATTTTAAGTTGTTCTCTACAGATATTATTATTTCAGATGATTACATTTTTCAAACAAAATGGCTGCTTTAGCAAATTATATGAATGTTGTTTACAGTATAGTGAAATGTTGCTCTGCATACTATATAATCAAAGTTTTTCCGAAGATCTGACGCTGAGTTTGAAAATGTTGACGCGGCTCATTCAGACTGTGAAATACATATCCCGATGATGAAAGTGCAATAATGCATCATCAGATGGCAGTTCAAATTGCTTCTCTGTTGATGCAATAACCTGTCAGTTGTGTTCCTCTGTGTTTCTAGCAGTAACCACTCAGAGTCTTTATTTCCCTCCATGTCAGATAATAGGAGGCAACATATTTTACAGTATTAAATTTTCATTTGAAAGGAACTGATGTGTATTAAAAAGTATAAAACATGCAAGTAATTCATAGACTGATCTGGTTTTATACTGGCTCTGAAGTTGTTACCTGTAGGGGCTTGCACCATGATTATTTGGGAATGAATGTTTGTTAGAACAAAGAAGAAGAAATATCACATAAATGAATGTAATTTCAAGAGGCAGTGACAGTAACAGATATCTATATTCCAAGCATGATGTTGTAAAATGTATTGCACAACATGTATTACAAGGCATTTCATATTTGTTTACTGTCAGTGACAGGAAACTGGCTGGATGGCCTGCTTATAGATAACACCGGCATGTGTAGATATCATCTGCTTTTATCATACTCCTGGTTCACTTCCTGGAGCGGGACCATAATAGTCACACAAGACACATTCTTTGTGTTGAGTCCTGTCACTTAACCATTGTTTTCCAGGTGATATCCATCACTTTTAGTGATTCATGAATTAAAGCCATTGTATGAAGTGGTCAAGTCATTGTTAGTTACATTTATTTGAATATAAACTCAAATCTCTCATCACACGGCTTAATTAACTGCACTTTACACATTATTTCTTGTCTAGAGAGAAAATGAAATAAGATCGTGTTTGTTGATAACATGAAAGCTCTTGCAACTTAGTTCATTTTGTTAACCTTATGTTTTTTTTTTAGTTAAGAGATGATGGGAATTACATGTTAAAAATATAGAATAAGCATGAATTTTGTTTTAAAAACATGTCAATGTTAATATTGCTGAGCACTGTTTATAGAGAAACTAAAGATTAATTTTAACCTCGAGAAGCTGTGGCTTGCAGGAGTCGGAGGTTTAGTGGTTTTAACCATTCCATGGTTTATCTGTGTTTATATTTATTGTTCCAATATGTCATAGGAAAGGTAGAAGATTGTCAGATAGAACTTTTGACTCATTTTTAGAACAAATTTGGCGAGATGATGACAGTCACTCTTGTTAGAGGGCAGTGAGGTACAGTGTATTTGAATTGTTATATATCTGACTGAATAGGTGCATGTCCATGGCACTGTTGTTGAGATTTTGCGTGCAGAGAAAACCTATTTACACAATCAGAGATACATTTCCGAATGAAAATAATTGTGATAGAATGCATGATGTTTGAATATTCTGATTCCAGTCATTTGTAGCTTTTAAAGGCAGTTGCCTTTGTTGTTATTTTCATTATCAGTTCAGAGTGGATGAGACCTTGTGTAATGTTGTAAATGTGTAACTAGCAACAGTGGTACTTATTGTTCTGTAAGATTGTTGTATGTTGTTATAATCAAAAACTGTTGCTGATTGTTATATTATTTTTTTTTTAATTTAATTTTATTTTACTTCCTTTAAAGGGGGAATTTTTTTTGGGGTTTCCGGGGGGGGGGGGGCTCCCTGTTCCTGAATTGATTAAGGATTTTTTCTGACATTGATTCACATTCACTGCTTTCATTACATATTGTTGCCATTGTTCTTAAGTTGTTTTTAATATAATAAGAAAAAGAAAGAATAGTCACTGTTGTTACACAACATATTTTATTGTCTGAAATCCATATAGCTAATAGATTTTTTATTCCCCCCAATAATTGATCTATAATTAAGAATTCTGTGTTATTTACTAGTTAGTTATACATAGAACTTGTGTGATTTTCATCTGAATTCATTTAAAGCAAAAAAAATAAATAAAATGTAAATTTAATTTCTACTCATTTCCCGGTGTTCAGTTTGCCGATTTTTCGAAATTCTCTGTGAAATTGTTGAATTTTACTTATTTTTGGGTGATAAGTGGAATATAATGAACATGTTTGGATCAAGAACTTAAAGTTACAGGAGTTCTAGCTTGTGATTGCTGGAAATAAGAACCTCAGCTCAACTTTGTCTGAGTTTCTTTAACATTAAACATTCATGATCTAAATCTAATTCCTGTATCAACTTACTAAGTACCTATAGAAGTTGACATTTAAGTTTCTTTTAGGATTTTTTTTTTATTCCAAATAATGCATGTATAATCTTTCAGTGTACTCCATGTAATTAAGAACAGAAAATTAGAAGGTTTGAGTCTTTTGAATAAAATCTTGAGATATGTAAAGAAATGTTTGATATCTTACTATAAAAGTTTCTATTATCCATTAACCCTTTATCTCGTAATGTTTAAGATTTACTGAACTTTGAATGGCAATGAAATTTTTTTTTCTTTGCGATGCAGACTGAGTAGAAACTGAGCTGCAGTATTGTATGAGTATAAAGAAGAGATGCTGGACAGACAGTCCCAGGAAGGAGCCGTTTAGTCTGGGCCAGCTATGTCTGCTAATGTGTCAGAACACATCTTTATGATGTAAAGGATTTTTACTTGGTATTGTAGTTCTTCATTATCGCTGGTCAGTCATCAATGAAATTAATGAAACACTAAAGTTATCATGTTATCATATAAAAAATGTTAAAGAATTTATCAGATGTATGTGTGGTTTATGTGTTTTAATAGAACATAATGTTGGAAACAAATTTTTTAATAGTCTGGTCAGATGACCAATATTTCAGACAGTGTTTAGTCCAGACTGATGCCCTTTTCTATACATGTGGTCGGTGCAGTCTGAACAATAATTAAGTCAAAATGCGCCGTATATAGTCTTTGTCATTTCAAGATTTCTTTTTAATGTTTGAATAATAGGACATCACATTACCATGGTCTTCATAATGGAATTTGAAAATTAGAATTGACTTTCAGAAGAACCATTCTTTTAACCGGTGTATATTTGATAATACATGTACCTTCTATCTAACAAGAGTAACAGAATGTAACAGTGAGAAAACTAACGGAATTGTTTGACATTTATTTGCTGAGTGATTGATGATTTGCTGATTGATTGATTGATTGTGTTTAATTGGTATAGATTGCTATGGGTACAGACTATGATCATTACATCAATTAACTGAAAACTGTTTTTGCATAGCGCAATCTTAGATTAATAAGGAGAACTGAAAAAGACACAAGGGCATTTGAACATTTTTTTAGCTCACCTGAGCATAGCTCAGGGTGAGCTTTTGGGATACTTGATTGTCCGTCGTCCGTCAACAATTTTGATGTTTACACAATAGAGGCCACAATTTTGGGGTTTGAACCCTTTGAAAAGGGTCAGGTTGGATCAAAAAGTAGGTCAGTAGGTCAAATCTTAGAAAAATCTTGTTCACACACTAGGGGCCACAATTTTGATCCAATCTTCCTCAAACTTGGTCAGAATGTTTGTCTTGATGATATCTTGAACCCTTTTGAAAATGGGTCAGGTTGGATCAAAAAGTAGGTCAGTAGGTCAAATCTTAGAAAAATCTTGTTTACACACTAGAGGCTACAATTTTAATCCAGTCTTCCTCAAACTTGGTCAAAATGTTTGTCTTGATGATATCTCGAACCAGTTCGAAAATGGGCCGGGCCGGACCGAAAAGTAGGTCAATAGGTCAAATCTTAGAAAAATCTTGTTTACACACTAAAGGCCACAGTTCAGGAGTTATGTCCCTTTTAATGTTTAAATTTGTGTGTTAAAGCCATACTATCTCTCAGTCAAATATGACTTCAAATTTTAACCACAGGCACTGTTTTGTTCATTGAACTGAAATGATGTCATAGATTATGTATTCTGACAGTACAACTATGCTATAATTTAGTAACTTGTACAGGCAATGAAGGCAATTTTTTCAGGTGAGCGTCTTTAGGGCCATCTTGGCCCTCTTGTTTTTAAATATGACTTGTCTTTAATGTTTTACCATGATTTGATGCTAATAATAAACTTTAAATTCATGAATTTTGTAAACTTGTTCAGCTGACATAATTATTGGTTGGTTATTTTTTTCTTTTTGAAGAAAAATTGTTGTAAACATATAGATGAAATAAAATTCTACAGAATAATTCTCCTGTGAATTGACATATGAAATATTGAAAAGGGGAGTTTCTGCATTAGTAATTATCAAGGAAATTTAACAAACTATATTTCTAAATGTTTCTCTGGTGTTTGTGTGTATATGTTTGCATGCATGTATGTGTGCACGCGTGTGTGTGTGTATTTTTCTGTATCTTTTACAGTTCTCAGTAAATTCAATCACTCTGTTCAAGAATATAGAATTATGCAAAGAGGGGTTTGAGACAGTCTGAGTCATGAATTTATTGTGGTATTGTCATTTGCACATCAATACTCCACTTTATTTTTATATTAAGTGGTATTTAGGGATTGGGGTGGGTGGGGGATAACTACCGGTAAAGTTAATATTATTTTCTGCAAGATTGACTCTGTTATTAATTTGATAGAACTTGATAGTTGTATCAAATGCTTACTCCTGATCATATGGGAGCTAATGGGGTTTAATTAATTCAGAATAACCATGTTTGAAATCCTATACATGTAGTCCATGTCTGTTAATTTTGGGTTCATATTTAAACAAAGTCACTTCATGTGGTAAGGTGTTGATTTTGAAGAAAATATTTATATACATGTAGGTCTTTTTTATTTAATAATATCAAGTTTTAAATTTTAGTCTTACAAATGTTTAAAGTAGAACATTGGATATGCTTTGCAGAAAATGAAATCTTGAAGTGTTTAAATCAAAATTTGCAGTGGTTCTTATGAATAAAATAAGATGTCTTTCTGTGAAAAAAAGATTTGATTAAAAAGATGCCAACAAAGTTTGGTTTTTGTATATTGTTTTTAATGAAATGAATGAGTAAGCAAGTTTGATAGAAAGGACTTGTGGTTCATGTAAGAACCAGTTCTTTTATTTCAATATGATCATCATTTGAGATATTGATAATTAATGATTTTTTGTTTTATTTCTATGTATTACCGGATATTTTATGTTTACTCCAAGAATTGGGTGTGTGTATTATCGTAAGTCATGTTGTGATATGTTAGTAGTGCTGTCCCATCTAGATTTTGCTTTTAGACAATTTGGCACTGTTACCATAGGAATGTGATTTACTGTTTATTTATTAATACCTGAAAGGTTACTTCTGTTGAACTGGTGTACAGTTGTTTTTATTTATATAATTATATGTAAATTCGTACATACATATATAATAAACGTGAAATAAACATAAAATAAAAAGCTCTTCCTTTGTCTTTTGCTCAACACATTGCTGTAAAATTGGCTATCTTGGTTTATTTCTCCACAAATAAATGTACAAAAAAGTCAATGAATTCATTCTCTTTGTTATATTGACTTCATAACAACAAACTCATGCAAAGTTTTAAACTAACCACACAGATGGAGATGTATGGCTTTCTTACTGTGGAAACACCCACTTGTCAGATTTGATGACCACCTACCATCTTACATACTGCCTTGCATGAATCAAAACCATGAGGCTGCATTTATTATGCTAGAATCATTAATGTAAGATATCACTCGACTACCTAGGCTTTTCATGATGAAAATGTTATTATGGATTTAACCCTTTCCCTCATATAGACTCATTTTGACGCACTCAATAGGTACCACATAAAGCCTGACCTGCAGAAAACCACAGTTAAACCATACCAAATTTAATTACAAAATCCTCATTTCCAGACCGCTGGGGAGCAGCGAACAGCATAACACCTGATCAGCCTGCGAGTTACTAGCAGGCTGATCTGGTTTTATGCTGTTCGCATAGGTCTTTTCATGGTTTCCTCTATGAGGGAAAGGGTTAATGTCCCACTGACAGTATTTCAGTCATTTTGGGCCTCTTGTCTCTATGAGACATAGTGCTGCTACATAGGGGTATATCACACTGTAGACATGTGGCATGATAGCCCACCCAGTCACAGTATCCTTACACTGAGTCAACCAGTCCGGGAACTACACTCATTCCAAACTCCATCGCAGTAGTTACCTCCCCTAACAGCGTGACATAACTGATGCGCAGAGTTTACACTTGTAACAAACACGGCCCGGCCCGGAATCGAACCTGGTTCGCCGGTGTGATAGCCCAATGCTCTAACCACAGAGCCAAAGAGTCGACTCCCTGACGCAGTTGTCAGAGATTGTACTTATACCCGTGACGACGCATCGTCACATTACTTCCCTCTCCGAGAAGTCTCAACCCGAGACTTGGCCTGGGAAACACGTGGGTAAGGCAACTCCAGTATGGCTGTTGACATTATCCGACCGCTGCCACCAAATGTAACAAACACGGCCCGGCCCAAAATCGAACTCGGTCCGCCGGCGTGATAGCCCAATGCTCTAACCACTTAGTCAAAGAGTCGACTCCCTGACGTAGTTGTCAGAGATTGTACTTATACCTGTGACGACACATCGTCACACATGAATTTAACTAAATTCATTGATGACTCTACAGCCCATTGGAAGAATTCTCTTGCATCCTGAATGGTTACCTTTCCACTGTTCACTGCTTCATCTGCAAGATGCCTTGTAATTCCCCCTAACCCATCACATGGGCCTTTCCCATGTCTACTCTCAATAACAATACTTCTATGTTTCAATTTCATGCTTTCCTTGAAATACACTACAACAAGGTGAAAAGTAACATTGGTCTTATTCCAATATGCGCTTTGAATTTCTTCCATACTTTTACAATTGTAGATTTTTGCAAAGTCCATATGGACTACTATTTCATGATCCGGGAGATTTGTTTTTAAGATCTTTATTTGCTCAAATTGGTGATGGAGCCTATAAACATGGCCATTAAATTCAGCAGTATTGCATTTGAGCTTTTCCATGAACTTAGGTTTCTCAACTGTTTCTTCCAATATTTTCATAACCCTTTTTGTTCTGCCATTCTCTTCAATTTTCACCCATTTCCACTGCCTGAAGAGGGAAGATCTTTCTCAATTTCATTCAAATTTTGATCACTTTGTAGGTATGTTTCCGGGTTCTGAATTACGTTCATTCCCTTCCTCTGAAGTGCCTTGATCAGTAGGGCCATGTTTTGGTGCTTAGTGCATAAACCGGATGAACAGCTAATAATGTATTAAGTATTAAGAGACCCTGAATCAAATCATAGTTATTTGTAATATTTCCTGCATTCAAAGTAAATTTCACGGATAAGTTAAAATTACGAGGACACCTGTTGCGAAATTAATAACAACACATGGCATAATCTCCTATCATTACATTAAAACTTCATAAAAATGGGAAAGTTAAATGTAACTATGCTTCGGTATCTTACGAAAGATGATTTTCGTGTATTAACAGCAGTAAGTAGAATTGACTTTAACGGCAGTAACTAATATGATTTTCAATTGAATTTCAATACCTATAATTCGGATAAACGACTTACCGGGCAATTTTTATTTTTCTGTCTTTTTTGCGTAAATATAAAACACTTCTTAGAATATCATGCTGAAAAAAAATCTGTTTAATTACTCTATATGTCGTTCCTACAAAGACTTGAAAGTCATTTCAATTTTCAGAGTCTTTGACACAATTTGTCTAGTTTAAACTTTACATCATTTAGAAACAAGATCAAACAACTTATGTTTATCACTCTCAATGGATCCTTTGTTGACCAGTACTTTGAGCCTGGGAAGGTCATGAAAAAATCCTTGTCCCCAACAGGGTTCAGACCCATAATCTGTTGTGACTAATCTATGTAAATATGACTTGAATTTATACTTATCGCTATCAGTGCATTAATTGACGTCTGTGACATGCATACAAGTGTTTGACTGATTCAGATTAGAGCAGACACAATGATGTTGCCAAGGTGACAGCGGAGATAAGTGTGACAGCGTATCTCTCACACCCCCCCCCCCCCCCCAATGTGAATCTGGGCCAGGTTCATACCTGGGAGGAAGTGAATCATTGTTTAGGACAATATGAACCATTTCATAAGACAATGTGAACCAGTTTATAAAACCACATTGTTGTGTGTATTTAAATGTTTAACATGTTTAATGTAAAGTTTTATTAAATTTGATGATGGTTTTACAAATTTATTTTTACTTAAGTTATTCAAACAAACTTTTTAATTGAAGTGTCTCTTAATAAGAAATATATTCAGCCAACTATATTACGCCATATTACTAAGATATTATGTATATTTTGTTAAAGAGATACAGGCCTTTTTCTGGCGCATCTACGGGTCCGTTAAACGGACCCATTCCCAATGACAAATAACGTGTATTTTTCCCAATTTTGATAAAAATATTCCCAATGCGAGTGAATAAAATTCCCACTGCCTAAAAGGAGAAAAAATGAACAAATATCGCCTATTTATTGAGATGTTCAGTCCCATCAAAACTTGTTTACGATACGACAATGAAAATGGCAGACGACCAAAAAATAGTAAAGACACTATTACGCGGTAACCACAGTTTTTGGGAAAGCCTGTTTGCTGATCGATTTTTTTTTAAAGTCCATTCCATTTGTGATTCCCTAAAACGATAATTTCATTATAATTTACAAATTCTAGTTGACTTTTTACCTTTAATGCATTTCAAGATGTAAATATCGAAAAAAGGTTTATTCCCGGAGAATTGTCTTGTGTGTCCCGGTTTTTAGCGTGCACTATTCACATTGTCAAGATTTCGTCGCACAACAGTAAGTACTACGCAAAACGCATTCGTAAAAAAGATAAAGAGGGGACAAAAAAGTTATATTCGTATTTTTCAAAACAAAGTGAGGAGGATGCTGCCTCAACATCAACTGATTCAACAATGCCTGCCGATTGTCCTGAACAACCGGCACCCGTAGACCCTCCCGAAAAAAAACAAATGAAAAAACGGCTGAAAAAAAACATTCCGAAAAAGCAACCCCTATATCATTTCAAGAAGAATCCCCCTTGAAATTAGTTCCTAAACTCTCCGGCCTGATGACCATCTGTGCTGAAGGTCCAGACCAGTTACTAGATGAAGACCTTGAGCAAATGTGCAACATCTTTAGAGATGCTAAGGCCAGAAAAATGGCATTGTAATAATGTTCAGTAATGAGAAACATAATTGAAAAAAAAGAAGAAATATAGAGAATCATAATTAAGGCTTGGAATTATATGTTCTAAATTCTTCCCAAAAAAGGTTGTTTTCGCGCGAAAAATTCCCAATTCCAAAAAAAAATAAAAATCCCAAAATGGCAAGAAAAAGGCCTGAGATACCACTTGGTTAGTTTATAACGATCACCTAAAGATTAAAGAAGTGTGTACCACTTTGTGCATAATTGTATATCATGTAATTAATATAAGGTTCACATCGTCTAGGTAACAGGTTCACATCATTTCTGTTTACTTCATCCGTGGTTCACATCGTCTGTCACCCGGTGAAATTTGGTGTCAGTTTTATATTGTTCTCATTGGTCTTTGTTTTGCGTCTGCAGCCATTTTTCAAAGTTAATGCATTTAGTTTGCACACTTTTTCCAGTCTTTTCACCTTTCAAGCAAAACAATAACTCAATCAGGGGACTTCTACACACCTGCTAATCTAAGAAGCATGTGAATTAATGTATACTAGAGGTCACATCATACGTGTATATTACACATTGTCTTCAGTTCAAGGTAACTGTCAAATTATTGATAAGGTGACCATAAGAGTTTTGTTGATTGGATTAACAATTTTCACATAACCAATTGTACATTGTACATTGATAATACACAGTCATGTGCATATCTTAGAAGGTGGAGCTATTGCAATTTTCACACGTACAAGGCCCTCTCTCTGTTTTTGGGGAACAGTACCACTACCTTCAGAGGGGAATTTTCGTGTCGTTTTCTCCTGTAGTGGGAATCGTAGGCAATTTTTGCTGTACATACATACAAAATAATTATATATATATATATATATTTATATATATATATATATATATATATATATATATATATATGTATATATATATATATATATATGTGTGTGTGTGTGTGTGTTCAAACTTGTTACTGTCTAGTAGCTTTATTGCTTAAAAGTGAAATGGAAATCAACTAGTATACAGTTATTTATATATAAATATTATCTCTTGCATTTTCAATTGTAAGGGGAGTTTTGCTTGAAAATGGGGGGGGGGAACATACTTTTTGGCTGGGGGAATGGTGCCTTATACAGACACTAAAAATAGAGATCAAGAACCAAAGGAGACTGAGAAGATACAATTTTTTTTGGACAAAGCTATAATGTGTCAGAAATGTCGGCCGGTCTGATGTCTTTCGGGAAGTGTGTTAGTTTTAGAGATATAATAATTAAGTTAGTTGAAGGTATTTTTATCTTTCAAGGGGTTTATTTTTCAAAGAACTATTTTAACTAAGAATCTGTTTTCCCGTTTTGTAAAAGAAAGTATACTTTTTAGAATTATAAATTGGGTCCTATTTTGATGCTAATTTCAGTATGGAAAAAAACACCTACAACACTAGGTGGTTGAGAAACTACCTTGAAACCATTGGAAACTCTTTATCTATACAAAGCACCCATTGCTGAAAAAAATACAAAAATATCACTTGAGAGCAATGTTTGCAATCAAAAAATCTGTTACACACATTTTGCTCTGTCTGGTCAATGTTTCATCAGTCCCTGGCCAAAAACCCTCCAAATGGTAAAAAGCTACACAAATTGTGGTATTTCCAAGGTATAGTTTTATCTGTACATTATCATTTGCATCAGTATTCAATACTCCGGGTTTTCCCCCAACTCTTTATGTATACTCCTGAATCCCCCCCCCCACCTTTTTTTAAAAGAACTCGAGAGTTTCTTAACATGTCCTATACAAATGCATTAGAGGACTCACAATTTTTCAAGAATCCTTGTAAGGGATCCTGTTCTATGGATCCTTGTGACAACTGTGGTGTATTTGTACACAGTTTTACATGTATGTAAGTTTTCATACTGTACGTAACTATACATGCAGGTAGAAATGGGGATGAAGAACCACGAGATTGTACCAACCCCGCTGATAGCTTCCATAGCCCACCTGCACTCTGGGGGCTGCCACAAGGTGTTGAGGGAGCTTGGTAAACACAGGCTGGTTTGTTATGAACACGGAAACAAAAAAGGTAATCTTCATTCAAACGTACATGTGTGACACACTTGTATCTTTTAATTGCCTTTTATAGGCCATTGTTATCCTGCACTGTTAACCCTTTCCCTCATATAGACTCATTTTGACGCACTCAATAGGTACCACATAAAGCCTGATCTGCAGAAAGCCAAACTCAAACCATACCAAATTTAATTGTAAAATCCTCATTACCAGACCACTGAGGAGCAGCGAACAGCATAAAACCTGATCAGCCTGCGAGTTACTCGCAGGCTGATCTGGTTTTATGCTGTTCGCATAGGTCTTTTCATGGTGTCCTCTATGAGGGAAAGGGTTAAGCTAATAAACTGTTTGGCATGTCATATATCTTTCCAATTTTGTCATTAACTTTCGAAAAGGAACATGTTCCACTTATATTGAACTATTACAGAGATTGTCAAAACTGTAAATAAAAATTTATATAATATTAATTATGTGTTCTGATGATTTTGGTGCCATTATATCTGTAATGTTTGATACTTTTTCCATGAAATTAAAACATAATTTAAATTGTTATTAAATAGGGAATACCAGTATTTGACATCAAATTTGGGGAAAACAAGAAACTGCAGTTGCTATTCCAGAACAAGATTATGAAGGAAAAATACCTGAGAATGAAGGAATATAATTAAATCTTTAAAGTTTAGCCAGTATTACTGATTGATCTAGCTTCTAAGTAATTTTAATGATAAACAAAATAATTACAATGGGCATCACATCACATGTGTCTGTTACAGTTCCAGGTTACAGACTTACCAATGCTGGCTATGATTACCTGGCACTGAAGGCCTTGACCAGTCGGGATGTAATACAGTCCGTCGGCAACCAGATAGGCGTCGGGAAGGAGTCAGGTATATGTCATTTCTGGGCTCTCTCTCTGTTTTGGGAGAACAGTACCTCTACCTTCAGGAGGGGGATTTTCGTGTCGTGTTCCCCTATAAGGTGTAATTTAGGCAAATTACAATACAATAATTATATTAATTATATTAATAAAAATGTACAAAATAGTTCCTGTCTAGTAGCTTTATAGGTTAAATGGAAATCAACTAGTATACAGTACACTTGTATTGTAACATTACATTTTTGATTGTAGGGGGAATTTTGCTTGAAAATGGGGGGAAAAACATACTTTTTGGCTGGAAGAATGGTGCCTTATACAGACACTAAAAATAGAGATCTAGAACCCTGCATTTATATAAAATGTTAATTCATGGCCATATGTCTGGCAGTTTGAAAGAGAAAATCCACCTTGTATTACTGAAATTATAGCATTATTTTCACTTAAAATCAAGGCTTGAATTGTTATATCTTATTTAATATCATTTTGTCCATTTAAAAATATCCAAGCTTTCTTACAATGTCTGGTTATGATAATAAACCATATTGTTGATAAATGCCACTCCACCTCCATATCTATAATATTTATACAATTTTCACCAAACTTTGTCACAAGGTTTTTGGCATACTGTCTCATCCATATGTTATCAGGCAGACTATCAGGAATTATTGCTTGCTTTCTTTATACCAGAATTTTGCCAGATGAGCACGGGCTGCTATGCATCAATAAAGGATTGTGGTTTTTGTAAACTCTGTATTCAAAAGAAGACATTGATGAAGATAAAAAAAAATGAATGTATGATAAATATGTCTTTTGCTTTTTCAGATATTTACATTGTTGCTGACTCTGAAGAGAAACAGTGGGCTTTGAAACTTCACAGGTATAACAAATTAGTTATTTTGATGTGTCTTCCCTTCTCTCATTATTTCTGTTTTGTTTTACTTCACAATCTTTTCTTTGCAAATCGTATCACAGATTTCTTTATATATTTTTATACCCCAAATGTGGGTGTGAATGTGAACTCATTATCATCAAGTTATGTTTGTTAAAATAAGCACCAGTCACAAGTCTGTTAAATTGCTTTTCAGTCTTGTTCGGATTTGTAAGTCAGTATAGTCAGGTTTTTGTGTTAAAATTTATTACGCACTATAGATACTGTAGATAATTATGTAATGGATATAGACTTGGAAACCTTCTATAACTGGGATGCTGCAGATATCACATACAGTTTATTGAAGCACAGAACATAACCAAGATTGTTTTAATCATCAGGTTAGGTAGGACATCATTCCGACAGTTGAAGAACAAGCGAGATTATCACAAACACAGAGGAAATGCATCATGGCTGTACTTGTCTCGTCTGGCTGCCATGAAGGAGTTTGCCTTCATGAAGGTAGGGCAATGGTCAGGCAAAACAGATAAGATAACCCATTTGCACTTTAGGGAGCGCAAATACACCTTGTTGTTTATGTTAGAATTTGTTGCAGTTTGATTTCAGTATTAACAAATGTATTAAAAAAAATGGTAGAATTAAAAATAGAAATTACCATACTGATAGAAATATTTTTTTGTATTGTTTTATGAAGTGGGGTCTTTTCCAAAGTTATGTCAAGTCCTGTAGTTTCTAACTGTGGACCTTGACTTTTTTTCTTGTTTTATTTGTTTATCCCAAAATTAAATCTGCAAGAGCTTTTTCACTTGCTGTCACATAAAATTTTCCTTCTGTATTTTGTTATTCTTTTCCTCCAAGATTAGATGATAAATAATTTTGACACTAAAATAATTAATTGAATACTAGTTGCCAATATGACAGGCTTTTGAAGGGGGAAAATTGTTAATAAATATTATTTTTATACTTGCTCTTTTAGCTCCCCTGAGCACAATTGCTCAAGGTTAGCTATTGTGACCGATGAAAGTCCGTCATCCGGCATCCATCGTAAACATTTAGCTTAAAACAACATCTCCTCCTTAACCACTGGGCCAATTTTAAAGAAACTTTACATGAATGTTCCTTGGGTGAAGCCCTTTCATAGTGCTCAAAAAAAAAAAGAAATTTGATTCCATGCAGAACTCTTGTTCCCATGGCAACGGAAAGAAAAAAACATATGAAAATTTTCAAATCTTCTCCTCCAAAACTACTGGCAAGATTTCAAAGTTATTTGGCACAGATGTTCCTTAGGTCACTCTCTACCAAGATTGTTCAAATTATTTTGATCCGTTAAAAAACATGGCTGCCAGGGGGCAGAACCCATTTTCCTTATATGTATATAATACAAATTTGAAAATTCTTCTTGTCCTAAAATACTCACAGAGCCCATTTCCACAATATCATAAGATATTTGCTGTTTCTTTTCCTCCCACTAATACTTTGTTCTCAGGTGAGCAACCCAGGGCCATCATAGCCCTCTTGTTATTTTTTGTCAAAGATAAAATGATTGCAGTAGTTACATGTTTGAAAAATGATTAGAGGTTTACTGCATGTTTTTCTCCTTGACAGACATTGTATGAGAGGAACTTTCCTGTGCCTCAGCCCCTGGACTTCAGCCGACACTGTGTCATTATGGAGCTGCTCAGTGGCTACCCCATGTAAGTAGACTGACCATTCAGCTATCTGCTTGTTCAGTTTTCCGTCTATTTAGCTTATTTTCTGACTGTCTGTCTGTCTGAGGAAGAAAAAAGCTCCCTGTTTCTAATCTCATTAGATTTTTTACCATTGCAATTTCTGTATTTTAAATGATACCAATTCTTATTTAAATGATTCCATATTCAAATTATGAAATTCTGTATTTAAATGATACAGGGACCCTGAGACTCTACATACTGAAAACAATGTCCAGTAGTGGTATTAGTTTTCTAGTAAATAGGACATAGCTTGATGTATTAAATTTAAATATTTGATTTCCTTGAATTTGTTTCAGGATATTTAACTGTAAAATGTGACGTGCATATCTTTGCAAAGTATACATTAGGAAACCTGATCAGTCTCAAAGTCTCAGCATACATGCCAAATCTCCCGGCGGGAGATTAAATCTCCCGGGATTTTGACTTGTCTCCCGATCTCCCACCGGGAGGTGAAAATCTCCCGGTCTGACTTAAATCAAACTGGTTTCCTTGAACTCCGTATAATCCATTTTATTACCGACCTATGATACAGCATTAGGAAGATTACGTAAGAACATTTGTTAGTATCAATCCTGACCAGTGTGCTGTACACAGTCACAAGCAATGTGTGATCGTCCTTATCCAATCAAATTGCATAATTCAGACAGGTAGCAGATTGGACACTCTATCAGATGAAACAATTATCGTCGGGTAATTAGCAGCTATCAAGGCAATACTAAAGCTAGAATGAGTAAGGTTAGGATGGTACACTGTAATAAAGACGTAAATCTTATCATGGATAAAAAAAGGTCCCGGAGAATAGCTAATCCTTACTTACCGGAAGTGTAAACAATAAATGATAATTAGATCAACTGTTTACCAATCATTTAAATCTTAACAAAACTCATCATATTGACACATCATAGAAAGTACACCTCAGCTAGCGATAAATTGCAAATGAATTGCAATTTTCACACCGAAAATGACTTCATAAACAAGGGATATCGTCTGCTGAGTAATTTACTATATGAGAAGTCATGATCGGAAGAGTTGGGTAACCACTTCATACCACCATACCGTACACGATAAATATTTTAAGCTAAATAATATTTTAGCTAAAAGCAATTTAATTCAGAAAAAAAGAATACACAGACGGAAGGTGAAAGTATTATTAAATATGATCTAACTTTTTATCTTTATTCATCCCCATTAATTAAAACCTTATGATCAGAAATCATTCAATAAATCAAAGATACTGTATCAATTTAAATGTGTTTGATGTAAATGGCATGTTCTCCAATTTGTTACAAGTTAGTGTTGCATTTAATGTAAAACAGTGCTTGTTGAAAGTTAAGTTTCTATTTGAATTAGATTTATTAATAAATTTTGTATTTTTTTTTACATATAAATTTCATAAAAAATTTTTTTTTATTTTTTTTAAAATCCCGGGGACCCCAAACCCAAAATTTAAAATCTCCCTATTTTACATACTGAAAATATGGCATGTATGAGTCTGTGAAAGAAATATAATAAAATCAATATTAAAAAGTCTTTATCACTTAAAGAGCTTTCAAGGAAATATTTATTTGCAGGCTGATCAGATTTTATATTGATACTACTTAGTCTTGATAATCTGAATGGATCTCTGTAAAATCTGTACAGACTCACACCTATTATATTTCTGATCTGGCTCCCTTTATAAATGGTGTTAATGAGTGGTAAAGGGTTCATGTAGGTCATCATCTTAGTTATTTTGTTAATGAAGTCAAGGGATTATAATGCCTCTCTGTCTCACCTGGGCAGGTGCCAGGTGCGGAAGGTAGGGAATGCCGCAGCAATCTACAATGAGTGCATGGAGCTCATTGTGCGACTTGGCAACTGTGGTTTGATCCACGGAGATTTCAACGAGTTTAACTTGATGTTGGACGACAACGAGAGTGTCACCATGATTGACTTCCCTCAGATGATTTCAACCTCGCACATGAATGCCGAGTGGTAAATTGTTTCCTTTTTCTCTCTGTTGTTTGGTATTGGGACTATTTTTATAGTACGATTATTTATTTTTGTGCTATATTTGCATGCTTAAAATCTGACAGTAAGGTCTATGAAGTTTGTCCACTGTAGTGATACATGCTTGAGTGGAGTACCTAACATCTGAAGGCTTTGGTGAAACACAGAGATTAAAGTTATGATCTACTTTTGAATGAGAAACCCAAGCAATGGCCTAAAATATGAAATCAAAAGATGCTCAGGTAATAAAAACAAAGAAAGAAAAATAAAAAAAATGATGTCTTCAAAAAAATTTTGTATTTTGAATGTGAAGTTTATTCATCATATTTCATGTTTAGGTGTTACTATATGAATATGTGTAAAAAGATTTGTGTTAGAATGTTTGGTTAAATGGAAGAATTGAAAGAGTTTAGATGTACAAAGCAAATTAATTTTTTTTTTAGCTCACCTGAGCACATTGTGCTCAAGGTTAGCTTTTGTGATCACCTTGTGTCTGTTGTCATCTCTCGTCAGCAATTTGCTTTAATTGACATCTCCTCAGAAATTACTGTGTAGAAATTGATGAATTGGCATGGTTCATCCTTGGGTGAATCTCCACAAAAATTGCTGAAATAAACTTGATCTATGCAGAACTCTGGTTGCCATGGCAATGGAAATAGAAAAAAAATGTGAAAACTTTAAAAATCATCTCCTTTTTAACTACTGGCCAGATTTCAAAAAATGTTTAAGTAAAGATGTTCCTTGGGTAACCCTCTACCAAGATTGCTAAAATTATTCCGATCCGTAAAAAAACATGGCCACCAGGGGCGGGATTAATTTGCCTTAAATGTAGGTAGTGAAAACTAAACATCTTCTCTGAAACAGCTGTACAGAATTTGTTGAAACTTGGCAGGGATGATCCTTGGGTGAACCTTCACAAAAGTTGCTAAAATAAACTTGATCTATGACAACAGAAAAATAAAATGAAAAATTTAAAAGCTTTCTCCTTCAAATTTACTGGCCAGATTTAAAAATATTTAAGTACAGATGTTCCTTGGGTAACCCTCTACCAAGATTGCTCCTTTAGAGCAGTGGTACGCAGGTGAGCGATTTAGGGCCATTTTGGCCCTCTTGTTCAAAGGTCCTGAAGGATTTGCCTTCACAGGCTATATTACAAAGGTTCATCGTTTAATATGCATGTTTGTTTCTGCAGGTATTTCAACAGAGACATTCAGTGTGTTCGGGACTTCTTTGCTCGTAGATTTCACTACGAGAGTGAGCTGTACCCAAAGTTTTCAGATTTAAGGCAAGTACATAGTTTAGAGTAAAGAAATAAATATAAAATATTAAAATTATAAGAATTACTGTTTACACTCATTCCAACCATTTCCTACTGTTGGACCAATTACCCGGTATTTATATACATTTGAGGTGCGTTATGTCGACATTGCGAGTCCCGTCATTTAGTATATCTTGACATACTTTGAAAGTCCCAACTTTTTTCTCTATTATATTATATATAAAATCCATTCTTATCTCAGTATTTTGTATTTTGACATTTTTTTAGCTCACCTGAGCACAAAGTGCTCAAGGTGAGCTTTTGTGATCGCCCTTCGTCCGGCGTCCGTCGTCCGTCGTGCGTCGTGCGTCGTCCGTCGTCAACAATTTGCTTTAAATGACATCTCCTCTGAAACCGCTGGACAGAATTTAATGAAACTTGGCAGGAATGTTCCTTGGGTCAACCTCTACCAAAGTTGCTAAAATTATTCCGATCCATAAAAAACATGGCCGCCAGGGGCGGGGCTTATTTGCCTTATATGTATATAGAGAAACCTTTAAACAACATCTCCTCTGAAACCACTGGACAGAATTTGATTAAACTTGGCAGGGATGATCCTTGGGTCAACCTTCACAAAAGTTGCTAAATAGACTTGATCCATGTAGGACTCTGGTTGCCATGGCAACAAAAAGAAAAAAAAATGAAAACTTTAAAAATCATCTTCTTCAAAACTACTGGCCAGATTTTAAAATAAATTGGTACAGATGTTCTTGGGTCAACCTCTACCAAAGTTGCTAAAATTATTCCGATCCGTAAAAAAACATGGCCGCCAGGGGCAGGCTTATTTGCCTTATATGTATATAGAGAAACCTTTAAACAACATCTCCTCTGAAACCACTGGACAGAATTTGATTAAACTTGGCAGGGATGATCCTTGGGTCAACCTTCACAAAAGTTGCTAAAATAAACTTGATCCATGTAGAACTTGGTTGCCATGGCAACAAAAAAAAAAAAATGAAAACTTTAAAAATCATCTTCTTCAAAACTACTGGCCAGATTTTAAAATAAATTGGTACAGTGTTCCTTGGGTCAACCTCTACCAAGTTGCTAAAATTTTTCCGATCTGTAATAAACATGGCCGCCAGGTAGCTTAATAAAATGCAAAAAAGTTACATATAAATTACAAGGCCACTTATTAAAGAGAGAGAAGTCTAACAGAGAGAGAGAGAGAGAGAGAGAGAAAACCAGCTAGAAACAAAAAAAATAAATTGTACCCTTAGATGAGATAGTCCACTAGTCTGATAGGTCATTTGGGTGATTCCACTACATATGCAGAGGTGGAGAAGATAACATTACCACAAATACCATTCCTATAGCTTAGTCTGACCTTCTGGCAGAGGTCACTTTTTCTGGACTGTGTTGCCCCACTGAGTTAGTGCAAAACTACATTACCTGCTACTATGTATATGAGATACTAGGCTAGTTTTACACAAAGCCACCTGATAGAGATATAAGGGTTATTCATACTACCTAAATCAGCAGCAGCATCAACATCATCATTAAAGTGATTGGGGGGGGGGGAATATGCAGATTGTTTGCCTTTGCTTTGGTTCATGTCAGTGTTCCAGTACACAGGGATTATACCAAACACCTCTTAAAAACCACAAACGAATGATTAAAAACACTTTGTAATAAATTGTAACTTATTTCATAATAATTAACCCTTTTCCTCATAGAGATCTATAAAATACCTATGTGAGTAGCATGAAACCTAATCAGCCTGCAAGTCCAACTGTTACTCGCAGGCTGATCAGGTTTTATGCTGTTTGCTGCTCCTTAGTGGTCTGGGGATGAGGATTTTACAATTAAATTTGGAAAGGTTTAAGTGGGGCTTTCTGCAGATCAGGATTTATGTGGTACCTATAAAGGGCGTCAAAATGAGTTTTTATGAGGGAAAAGGTTAAGGACCATCTCTCTTTTTGTCCATTTTCAATCAGCAGTACCACACTGAAATCTCATGATCACTGTTTTTTCCATACTATTGCTAAAATGGGTAAGAAAAACTGTCAAGTTCCTGAGAAACATGTATATCAGTATGATACATGTATACTAGGTTGCATATAGAGCAGTGGTACTCAGGTGAGCGATTTTAGGCCCTATGGGCCTCTTGTTTTATCTCAACGTCTTTTTTTTTTTGTCCCAGTGGGTAAATTCTCACCTGAAACTGCATTTATCTCGACTTGTGCCGACATGCTCACGCATGTGTAAAAATTCTGTATCACCGCAGTAAGTTGATTATGTCTCCAACCAGCAAAATTAGTGTTAATTACAACATTAAGATGTTGCAAACTGTAATGTTCAGAATTTAACTGATTAATGCTTGCAATAAAATGCATGCTGAAATAAATTATAAAAAGTATGAATTATTTTCACAACATCGTTGATCTAACGCCGAAGCCATTTAGCAGTATAAGTAGTGTGTACTTCAACAATACTCAGTGTTGGTTATAACACAGAATAAAAGAAGTCTTTTTATTAGGTATATAGGGCCTTCATAGACAAATATATGTGGATTTTTTGAATGATTGTTTATACATGATCACATGTTTACAGGTACATGTAAATTCATATGTCAACATATTCATATCTTGACATAAAAATAATGATTAACCCTTTCCCTCATAGAGGAAACCATGAAAAGACCTATGTGAACAACATAAAACAAGATCATCCTGGGAGTAACTCGCAGGCTGATCAGGTTTTATGCTGTTCGCTGCTCCTCAGTGGTCTGGAAATGAGGATTTTGTAATTAAATTTGGTAAGGTTTGAGTTTGGCTTTCTGCAGATCAGGCTTTATGTGGTACCTATTGAGTGTGTCAGAATGAGTCTATATGAGGGAAAGGGTTAAGCTGGTGTCTAGATAATGAGTCTTGACTGTATATCTATAATACATGTACCACACAGTACGAAGTTTAGGGGTCTTCTTATTTTTTAAATGATGTTCAGTATCTCTCCAAAAGAATAAATGTGATTGTCAAACAAGCTGTTTCTAATCATGATCCTGTAATGTGTATTGATAGAGCTGCTGTGATGTAGTTTGTAGTCCCTCAACAAGCGGTCTTCCAAATAAAGGTGGAAAGTTTGGGTCATTTTAAAGATGTTTAAAGGGATTATTGTAGAGAATGACCATCTCAGGCACATCCAAGTAACCTTCCATTGGGGATCTGTATAAGTTAAAACTTGTTTCCAGAACAGCTTAGGAGAAATAAATCTGGGGCAGTTGTCACAAATCAGCTTAGGTTAGAGAGTTTAATATCTGGAAAAAAAAACAATATAAAGAAAATTGTTTTGGTTATTGATGCTTGATAAGTATTAATGTGTTTACAGAATTAATGTCATTTTATTCTGATGTGTTATGTAGGCGATCAGATGATCTGGATGTAGCTGTAGCTGCTAGTGGGTTCACAAAGGAGCTGGCAGCAAAGTTTGACGAGGCAGCAGAGGAGTTGAACCTTCTTGGTGGTCCTGACAGGCCTCGGGAGACAGAGGAAAGTGGGGATGAAGAGAGTGAGGATGAAGATGAGGAGGAAGCGGAATGTGAAGAGAGCACAGGACTGGGAAGTGCAGCTGGGGGTAATGTTGCTGTAGGTGGGGAGGATTCTGATGTAGAAGAGGAAGATAATGCAGATGAGGTGAAAGATTGATTCAGGTTCAAGGAAGGATTTAAGTGGAGATAGGGTATGTGTGGCTAAGGAATTAGCTGAGAATGAGAAAAGGCTTGGTGAAATAAGTGTTGGTATGGACAGGTTGACCAGTGATGATAATTTAGATACAGTAAAAGAATATGACACTCACTCAAAACAGTCTGGTCTAGCAAATGACAATGAAGCTGTTGAGGAAAGTGATGATCTTAGAGACAAGACCGTTGGTTGTAATGATGAAGGTGAGGATGAACTGGATGATCTTAGTGGTAGTAACAGAGACTACAGGCCATTCAGGAATGAGGATAGTCTGACACATGTGAACACTCATGTACAAAAGTCACGAGCCAGGAATTCAGACAGTATTAGCTCAACATTTTCGACCTCCTCGACAATTGACCCAAAACTGATCAGAGAGAAAGTGAAAAGGCAGCAGAGGAAGAAGCAAGATATCATGAAGGCTCGACGTATCCGGAAGGCTGGAGAGGCGTCCCTGCAGACCAAAATGAGACGAGATACAGCCATGGATATCAAGCAGAGTATGAGCTCAGACTGGTTCTGAACATTCAGGATGTGATGGTGATAGGATTTGTTTATTGGTTAGGAGAGGAGATATATATATGTCAGTTTTATTTCATCAGTTAGCTATCAGTCAAAAACACGGATTTCCTTTTTTTTTTTGGAGACAACGTTTAGGTACTCTTGAAAATTAATCTTCTGATGATAGAGATTCTATGACAAATGATTTTCAAGTCTCAGTGTTAGCTGCAAATAATTATCCGTGACGTATCAAAACAGACTTGGCGTAGTTGTTGGAGTGATGATTAAGGCGACTCCTTTATCTATTGATAGGGAATTATTGTCCTGTCATGACTAGGTCATATGATCAGAAGTATTGCAAACCCATGTGTATTTCTGAGTAAACCATTTGTCGTAATTGAGTGACATGGTATCATAGTGTAGTAAGGTTTTTCATTAATATCCAATTGCTGTTCAAAATCATATAATAAAATCAACTAAAAATAGGTTATTTTCCATCAATTTTGGAATTTTGAACATCAGAATCTGAGTGACCCCTAGCTATTTTTTTTTTTTTTTTTTAAATGGTTGTTGTATACATTAACTTAGGTTTTAAAGTATGAAGACTTGAAAATAAGGAAATAGATGGCATATCCAGTACTTTTTCAAATAGCTCTAAATTTGATACAAGTTTTGTTGCTTGTTTTCTTTCTTGAAAATTATTATTTTATCTTAATGCTTTGGTCTGTATTGAATGAATTTATGAAATATATCTTGAAGAATTAAATCTATACCTTTAGTCTGTGTTTTTTTTTTTCTTTATTTGTAATCTAAGGAATACAGCTGAGTTTTATTGCTCTCATGATAAC
>CM037780.1:51559029-51609029 GCA_021229015.1 Solen grandis
GATGGCCGAGAGACTGTATCCTGCTCTATCCCTGATTACCACTCGGATA
Source organism: Solen grandis (assembly GCA_021229015.1). Classification (NCBI taxonomy): domain Eukaryota; kingdom Metazoa; phylum Mollusca; class Bivalvia; order Adapedonta; family Solenidae; genus Solen; species Solen grandis. Next base: position 51,559,079 of record CM037780.1, read on the forward strand.
TATGCAATTTCACACCATCTTAAATCCCTGAAAGCCTGATCAGACTGAACCCAGGTTTTGCTGTGTCACTTTTTCATCTAGATACAGCTATTAATCCTTCCCCTCACAGCCATCAACCATCTGATAACCAGAGCTGACCCAGACCAGACGGGTCTTTCCAAAAGCTGCCTGATGTCCCGGGGTCTACCCTGCACATACAATACTGCAACTAAGGTTCTTCTCTGCATTTGCAATTGCAAAATACATTGCTTCATGTACCATTTAAGGTTCAGCAAAATCAATATTCATTGAGTCATAACTTTGAATATTCATGAGATAAAAGGGATAATCCCTCTGGGGTACAACAGCCTAAAAGTGACTTTTAAATCATATGATGAGCACTACATGTATAATGGACTGTTGTTATGGTTCTTCTTCTTCTATATCTATGGACATAAATAAAAAATAAACAACAAATTCCAAAATGAAAATAATAAACAAAAAAAACTTTTGAAGCTTTTGTATAAAGGACAGCTATATAAACTTTAAAGCAGAGGAAGTGGGACAAAAATTATGAAATGCTGAAATGCATCTCTTTCTTGGACTATCCAATGACATTTATCCATCAAATTAATACAGAGAAAGATGTACCGGATAGCATTAACAAATAACATATCTAAGTACTCCTGACAGCAACTGGTTTCCAGTATCAGGTCTGCCTGATACTCTAGTATGGCCGACTGTCTCTACGGACACAGCCCTGTCGCCAACATGGCATGGCTTGAGATCATGGTCTGTGACCACATGTAACACAACATATCATTTGTTTGATCTATCCCCTTCCTAATATCAACCCATCCCTGGACATTATATTAGGATCACCATAACAGGGCACTAGAGTTTCTGAATTTTAGTCCGATAAACAAAAACAATAAGACTTGTATTGGAATAAGAGATGAAGTGGTTTTACCCAACCAATTTGTGTGGCATTATTTGTGACAGAATCAGGACCACTTAGAATGACACAAGGCATGTCATTATCTAAATTATATTAAACTTACATCTAGTTATATACCTAATTGCTGACACAGGAAGACCCATGAATCAACTTATTATAATTATATAAATTTATTTTGTGAAAGCTGGATAATTACAATGACCTTAAAAACAGAGTCACAATGAAACTGATTTATACCCCCACTAAACTCTGCCTCATCTAAAAAGTTAATAATTTAAGAAGAAAAAAAAACAGTCAAGGGTAATAACTCTAGTAAATGAATATTTAATCCACAAATATTAAATGATTATGTACCCTTGAAATTGCCTTTTAAAAAAAATTAATAGAATTCAGTGATTACACAGAAAGCAAAAAGTGTCAGACTTCAATGGATCTTGCATTCATATAATGCTTATGTCTCAATGTATGCAACATTTGCTAAAAAGAACTTATCCAACATTTGAATAATTTCAACCGTCTAAGGATTATTACAGTGAAATTAATTAAAACAAAATGTTTCACCTTTACAATGCTGTGTACACTTGTTACTGCATTTGCAACCAATACAGACTTTCATGCAATCTGATCATGGTCTCCACTGTTGGCTATTCAGTCAATGAATTTTCAGCAAGCATCCTCATAAATATCTAATGGTACAGTCCAAAATGATGAAAGGACAAGTCAAATTAAGAAATTTAGCATGGTAAGGTTTGTCAGACTAATCCCTCGTCAGTCTACATCTGCAACTCAGGACAAAGCACACAGAAGAGCATTTAAACAACCAGGTTAACCCTTTCCCTCATATAGACTCATTTTGACGCACTCAGTAGGTACCACATAAAGCCTGATCTGCAGAAAACCACAGTTAAACCTTACCAAATTTTATTACAAAATCCTCATTTACAGACCACTGAGGAGCAGCGAACAGCATAAAACCTGATCAGCCTGCGAGTTCGCAGGCTGATCTGGTTTTATGCTGTTCACATAGGTCTTTTCATGGTTTCCTCTATGAGGGAAAGGGTTAATAATGTTACAGCTGATGAAGACAAAGATATTACCATGACTGACAGTGCAACATATATCAATGTAATCCAATTTCAACAGTTTATGATACAAATCAGTTTTTATAGATTATATAACCGCCAAAACACTAATGATATTTGTCTAGAAAAGATCTTGTAATCAAAAAAAGAAATAAAACTGAAAATTAAACATGATTACATCTAAACATTTGCTCACATAAAACATATAACAAAATACCCTTGTAGTCATGAAAACAATCAATTTTCCCCCAGATTGCTTCTGTCTTAAATATTTGGAATTCACTTTGTAAAGAGAGCCACAATGTTTGCCCCGGTTTATATACTTTGCCTCATAATACACACTCTAATTAAAATATTTACCAATTACAAAGTTTGTGGTCTTAAAAAAGCATTAAATCTTTCCACACAATTTTTGTGTGAAATACTACCACCATCCTACTGCAGCTTTTATTAAGTAAGGGTCTTAAAGTATTATTGCTGCTGAGAGACCATTTGCACTTCTGGAATTATTGGACCGTTTTGACGACAGCCAAAACAACTACTCTGCAACACCTTTTAATGGTTATATTTCGAAACCCATTAAACATTAGACACTAAGTACCCTTGCTTCAACACTTCATTTTCTTCTAACAGATATAAAACTAATTGTTCCTCAGACACATTTGTGGATCACGCAAACTGCAGGGTATCCTGGAACACACAAGCATTAGAAGTTCTCTGAAGTCAATGTCTCTTGCCCTCCTTCATGAGTGGTTACACCAAACTGGATAAGGTGTGAGAAAATTTGATGACTTCAGCAGAGGATGGGGAACCCATTGTGAGGAGATGGGGAGAAAGGGAGAAAGGGGGCAGTGGATGATATGGTTCAAGAAGCTGTCAATATCTGATCAGTCTTGGCACTCAGTTCTTTAACAGGCCAGAGTAATGGGTTACTTGGTCCAGTACCACCAGGAAGTTACTGCCATGGTCCAATGGTAATGGGCTGTAAATGGCATCATACTTTTATTCTTTCAGACTTACAACATACATCCTCTCTCTTATTTCCCTCTTGATTTCTCGCTCTCTTAAATGTTTGTATCTAACTTAAGTTAACCCTCTTCCCATAGATTTCTCTATTTTAAAACTTTTTTTCTGTTCCTGTCAATTAATTCTGTTATTCCAAGCAGTTTCATTCATCTTTAACATTTGTTCAATGTTAAATCAAGAATAAATTCTCATCTTAACTCTTTGAAGTTCTGAAAAATCAGATAATCAATTGGTAGTAAAATGACTAATCCCTCGCAATCCCTCAAAAGAACCTCCACAATAAACTTTAATGACATCTCCTATAAATATTATCACACAGATCATCTATCAATTTTAGCATACTTTGTATGTACAACCACTTCTCTACAAGAGGTGCCATTTTCATTGCAAAAATACTTCAGAAACCAGTGTTCTCCTCTAGTTGGCCATTACATGTGAGCTTGTACTAACATTCTTAAGGAGCAATTTGTGGAATCATTTTAACATTACCTGGTAAAATCTTTTTCATTCCTCACTTTGTAAGTGCAACAGGAAGCATCTTCAGTTGCCAAAGAATTTCATTGATAAAAATGATTCGCAATACACACAACCAAGCTTGCCAAAAATAGACTTGCGTGGTATACTATACCCTGATGGGTTTACATCACACATGCTATATTTAAGGCCGTTAAACTTCAAGTGGTATCAGCTTCAGGTGCTTAGATATCATGAACAATTTAAATCCTCTTGTGTATTTCCAACTTCACCAACAAGAAGATTTCCACTGAGTTCTATAATCTCTGAGCCTTATTCCACTCCTGAAATTTACAGGTGCCAAAAATCATTTTGATTTCCAAGGTGATTCTTTACACACCTTTTAACCCTTTGTGGATACACCTTCACACAGCTTTTAACCCTTTGTAGGCATACTTTCACCACCTTTTAACACTTAGTGGGCACTTCTTCACATATTTTAAACCCTTTTGGGGCACACATTCACAGACCTTAACCCTTTGTAGGCACACCTTCAAGAAGCTTTCAAACTTTTCTGGGCACACCTTCACAACTGATGTGGGCACACCTTCACACTTTTAACCTTTTGACCCTTTGTGGGCACACCTTCACACAGCTTTTAACCCTTGTGGGCAAACCTTCACACAACTTTTGACCCTTTGTGGGCACACCTTCACAGACCTTAACCCCTGTGGGCACACCTTCACACAATGTTTTAAGGCATTTCTGGCACTTGTGACTGTCATTGCCACCAGTGCAGACCAAGATCAGCCTGCACATCCATGCATTCTGATTATGGTCTGCACTGTTCTCTATTCAGTCAATTAAGTTTAGCAAGCACCTCCATAAACAACTAATGGTACAGTGCAAATTAAGAAGTTTAGCATGGTAAGGATTAATGACTGAATATGTATTGACAAGATATGATTATGGCAAACTTGTGGAAACATTTGAGTCACTTTGACTGATGAACGTTTTTAGATTTATGTCCACATAATAACTATAATTACCCATTTGTATACAGCAGCCAGTCAGTGCATAATGCCATAGTGAACATTAATATTGACCAATGCTGCCCAAGGAGATGGCAATATGGTCAAAAACTGCAACACAAAGTGATAATTGCAGAGTTTCCCTTTTCAGCAAAATGAAATTATCAATACCAAAACCAATATTAAATGAAAACGGTTGAAAAGGTTGAGTGGTCTATGATTCCTGGAAACACAGCAATCCTGCAGAAAGTACAAATACAGAAACTGTCTCCAGCGAACAGGCACTGCCTCAAACTGGTAGTATTCTATTATTAAGATGCTCTACCCACTCTCAACAGGGGAAAACAAAATTGGCAATTCAATATATTATTGATGATATAATTCAGCAAATAAAGCCAGCCAGCCAGCATGCCGACCTGCCCAGCTATGCCAAGACAAATTGATCTGAAATGTTGAAGCAGCAAAACGATGTTATGTATTGCACCGCAAAGAGGTAATTGAATCAACGTAGAAATGTACAATTAAATTAATACTATTCAATTTCCTTTACAACCTTCAGTCAAGGTTAGGAGAAGATTTTTATATTTTAAACTGCCATTTAGGTGCAAAAGAAACATTTTTATGCAAAACTCTAAATAGTTATATTTTTTGAGTCAATATGATTACACTTACAAGGGAGACATATATCTGCACTTCAGTGTGAGAAACTGACTTTTTTATAAACTTAAAAAGATTTCAACAGCGATACTTTTGATTTTCCATTAAAAAAAAAAGGGGAAAAATAATTGTTGCTCATGAGACACAAAACCCTAAGTTCAAACAGTTTTTATGGCTCATCACATCCAAGCGGTGAATATGAAAGCAAACTGTCTACATCGACAAAAAATATCAAAGTGAACAAAGGAACAGACAGCTATGGCTTGTTGATAGTCTGTATATAATTATATAGTTTGAGGATGAGGTTTAATTGCTTGTTTTGCATATCTTTCCATACAGACATAAAGAGGATACTGTTAAAGAAGTGCATGATCTTAAGTTATCTTGCAACTTGTTTTACTTTTATTTGAATGTTTAAGTTAAACAATTCCCACAAACATTTAGTCGAGTCATTTGGGAACAATTGGTCTAAATGAAGCCCCCAATGCTGTATCGTGTTAGACAGACTGGCATGATACCAAACCTGGTCACATTTTTTTACTCTGAGCCAACTAGCACAACTGCATACACAATGTCATTAAACGACAGGCAATTTCTTACTAAATGTCCATTAAAACAGAAAAAACCTGATTGATTTACCCCCATTAGTTCTTGTGATATATTAAACAGAAATACATTTCAATGGGTAACACCTTCAAAATACCATGAAATTATCCTTTTAAAGGCCAAAAATGTCATTAAATGCAAAATGTATGACCAAATACTTTCTTTCGGATGGCGTTAGTATGTCATGGATGAGGACTGAAAAGTCATAGCCATCTGCTCCAAATGCTAATGTTTTGACCATTTTACCACTGGAATCAATTGTAACCATACTGAAATAATTATGTATATTTTCACAAGGGGCAAAATTAAAACTATGATATGATACCTTTTTACATCAACAGTTGAGTGATCAGATTATAGTTAAATGATAAATTTTCATTACTCATTGTGATACAATAGCTCAAGACTTTCTTGTGCCATAATTTTATATAAAAATATTAGTTTATTATATTACAAGCTGCAATATAATATTCATTGTTTTCAAGACAAAAATATGAAAAAAATTTAGGGATTATCCCTTTCCCTCATAGAGGACACCATGAAAAGACCTATGCGAACAGCATAAAACCAGATCAGGTTTTATGCTGTTCGCTGCTCCTCAGTGGTCTGAAAATGAGGATTTTGTAATTAAATTTGGTAAGGTTTAACTGCGGTTTTCTGCAGATCAGTCTTTATGTGGTACCTACTGAGTGCATCAAAATGAGTCTATATGAGGGAAAGGGTTAAATTAATTGATTTGATATGACATCCCTAACTGGTTCAATACTTTCGAGGTACATGTACCAGATTCTAGGTATCTATCATTTTTTTGCATATTGGAACCCTTCTCAATAAATCACAATAAACCAGCATGATTACATTCACAGGCGACTTTTTTTTCATCAAGACGTATATAATGTACCGATACCCCAGTCAGACAGCCACTACTCCATATGCCAGACATACAAATGATCTCGTGAATTATACTGGGCTCGCTGCACAACAGTTGTACAGACTCAACTGTGCAGGATAATATACCAATGTCTTATTCAACGATTATAAAGAGGGAGAAAAAAAAGAACACAATTACAATAATATAGCAAGAGAATCTGGTAAATTCACCGTTGAGGGAAAACTCTAATCTGCATGAAATACCAATAAGTTTGAAAGATGATAGTTGAGATGAAAATACCTCAGACTCAAATTTACATAATCTTCCATCATTTCATGTTCAAACTACTTCAATTTCCATAAATTCGAAAACAATATTTGCAGATTTTGCATGAGTGATTTGCTTCTATCAGGCCACCAAGCTTCCGTGCAAGAATACTATAATGTACCGTCCTCTGCCAGATAGTATATTGATTAAGCTGTACACCAAACTCTATCGTCAAATATTCATGTAGGGAAGCATTACTATAAGCTTAACGTACCAAGGCAGTGACTGCCGGCCAAAAGAGCAGGACAGCATGTATGTGTCAACTCTAATAAAGCTACCGGAACCTCTACTTTCCCCGTCAGCCACCCCTCGCCATGGCCTTTAGCCATTACCAAGACAATTAGTCTTCTTTTGTTCGAAAGAATAATTGTCTACTGGCAGTGAAACCTAGAATTAAAGAAATAAAGCTTCACTCTTTTATTCCCCATATATACGTGACACTACATATCTTCAGCAAGTTCTTTACCATGGGTATCAAAGTTATTTTCTTAAAGGACCATAACCAGTTAATGCCCTTGAGTTTTGGGCCTGGTTCATTTATTGTAATTCAGGGACCTCACAAACTAAAACAAGTATCATTTTAGACCATCTTTTTTTCTCATCTTTAAAATACTGCCATGTAGCAAACAGAAGAAAACCTGAAGTACCTTCAAGTTACTTGAAAGCCAATCTTGTTTATTTGATAAACACCATATTCATAAAAATTTTCAAATAGTAGAGAATTAACTAACAATCTCATCTACCGGTAAATAACCATGATATAACTACTTGGTTTGAACATATCTGATTCCCTTCTAAGGCAAATAATGGGAAGGCAAGTATTTGTCTGCTGTATGTTTTAGACCAAAACTAAGATAAATATTCCATGTATATTAAGCAGGGGCGTCTCGTAATTCTCCAATACTCAAAACTGAATACCTTTTTATACGAAATACCAGTTAAGCTTCAACAAGTCTGGGAAATAGCTTATTAATGCCCTACAGAACCTGATTATCAAATCTGGGGAATATTTTCCGGCATTATTTCGAGAGAAATCTGTTGGACAATTGATACAGAACCGAGCCGTCTAAGCCTTCGGAAGACATTACTGGTGATCTTGATCAATAGGAGTGTTGCGAGATTTATACTTTCTCTGGAATCTTCCGGTATATCTGACCTCGTATTTGCAACATCAAACAGCCAAGTACTCAGTAGAGAGAAATTAACGCAAACATCCATACAGCAGAGTATAGGATTCATAGTTGAATGTCTATAATCATACTTTTGAATATCTAAACTGTGGTCCTGCATATCTGTTCTTGGGCCTTCCCAGCATTTGCTGTATCAGCAAAAGAGGCAATGATAATTGATTTTATAAAGCATGGAGCATAAACGAGATTAGTGTAATCTTTTAAAAGCTGACCAAGTAATAACTGAGGAAATAGAGGAAATGCACAGAGTTAAGAATTTCCTTGACAAAATGCAGAGTAAGTTAATATAATGCAATTTAATTCAAACTTTTCCTTCTAAATTGTTATTCAACTTAAACAATCCTTTTCAACAGTTCCTGGGTTTGATCAATCATCAGCTTCCAAAAGACTCACTGCTAATAAACCAACAGCCATTTCATCTTTGGTAAATGTAAAATAGACCTGAACCATGGTGTAAAGGGACTTATATATGATACACAATCGAAATAATTCAACATATGTACACAGCATATACCCCGATACTAAGTTTCTTTGGCATAATCTCTTCTGTTCAACCTTTCTTCATCAGAGCAGAATTGCCTTTCTCATTCAAAATAGCATTTTCAGAAGTCTTAATTATCAGGTTGCACAAGGCAACACAAATGCCAAAACAGGAATCAAGCAGAACCCCCATACTTCCATCAATATTTTCATCTGCACATGTAATGACTATGCTTTAACTAGCAAGTCTTAGGTTCCTAAACCAGACCCGCAACAAAAAGCTATTAAGCCAAGAATAGAAGGATGCATGGCATATCACATCATCATGAAGACATATCCTGATACATATCCTAAATAAAGGCATACCAATATTTGCTGACAGTATTCAAATACATTTATAAGAGATCAACTTAATCAACATTCTTAATAGAAGGACACTATGCCAAAAATATGATGTGATGAAAACCTTCCATCACAAATTATTTTCTCCCATAATACTAGAGATGCTCAGAACATATCTTTATTATCGCACTTTCCAGGAAAAAATCCATAGGCTCTTTCTGGATGAAGTCTATACTAATTATCGTAACTGCTCTTTGGCCAACTATGGCCAAAACATGCCTCATGTATTGTTTTCCTACTTTTTCAATTTCCCCAAGGCATTTGCTTTGCCATGGCTAATCAATACCTAATTTAGGTTTGACCCTCTATTGCCACCAATCAAATATTTGTATGTTGCCGCTGAAGAACTAACATTGGGTGTATGTAGGTTATTTTTCTCCTCTTTGTTCCCTCAGACATCAGTGTCTGTTATCATGAATTCAATATCGGCATCCATGTCCAAGTCCAATGTTTACCAATCTATCAATCAGACAGCAACAACTAGAACTGTCGCCTAAGGGCTTACTAATACCCCCCCGCAAGTGTTTTTGTCAAACATGGCTTTGGAGCATGCAATCAGATTCTTGCATACAACACTCCATCTTAATACGTATATAGAGGACATATGTGCCAACTACATGGAAATCTAGTGATCCTTTGTAACACATACCTATGGATATACCTATGTCTATGGATAAATATCATTAAGATTCACTGAAATCTATCAATGGAAGAAAATTGTAAAACAAATACCATCAAAGGGACATATCTTTAGTTAAAGAAAAAGCGCTACTACAATGTCTAAGGTTGAATGACAGCAAGTTTCATTGAAATCCCTCCAGTAGTTTAGGAGGAGTAGTCTGCAGAAAATTGTAAAGCAAAAATCATCAAAGGGGCATAACTATAAAAAAGGGAGGTAATCCAATGGGAGGAGTAGTCTGCAGAAAATTGTAAAGCAAAAATCATCAAAGGGGCATAACTATAATAAAGGGAGGTAATCCAATGTTATATAACTAACACATGCTTCTACAATGTCTAAGGATGAATGGCAGCAAGTTTCATCAAAATCCTTCCAGTAGTTTAGGCGAAGTAGTCCGCAGAAGTTTGTAATGCAAAAATCATCAAAGGGGCATAACTTGGAAAATAGGGGAGGTAACTCAATGCTATATAGATAACGCGCTGCTACAATGTCTAAGGATCATTGACAGCAAGTATCATTAAAATCCTTCCAGTAGTTTAGGCGGAGTAGTCCGCAGAAGTTTGTAATGCAAAAATCATCAAAGGGGCATAATTGGTAAATAGGGGAGGTAACCAATGTATATAGATAACGCGCTTACAATGTCTAAGGATCATTGCAGCAAGTATCATTAAAATCCTTCCAGTAGTTTAGGCGGAGTAGTCCGCAGAAGTTTGTAATGCAAAAATCATCAAAGGGGCATAACTTGGTAAATAGGGGAGGTAACTCAATGCTATATAGATAACGCGCTGCTACAATGTCTAAGGATCATTGACAGCAAGTATCATTAAAATCCTTCCAGTAGTTTAGGCGGAGTAGTCCGCAGAAGTTTGTAATGCAAAAATCATCAAAGGGGCATAACTTGGTAAATAGGGGAGGTAACTCAATGCTATATAGATAACGCGCTAATACAATGTCTAAGGATCATTGCCAGCAAGTTTCATCAAAATCCTTCCAGAAGTTTAGGAGGAGTAGTCCGCAGAATTTTGTGTCTACAGACGGACGGACGGACAGACGGACGGACAGACGGACGGACAGACGGACGGACGGACGGACGGACAACCTGATTCCAGTATACCCCCCCCTAACTTCGTTGCGGGGGGGTATAATGAAGAAAATTCAAGGTTTGTTCAGAAGCTCATTAAGTCAATGGCTGAAGTTTGTGGTGTGTTCTTACCTAAAACCCATGAAACTGAGGTGGAAAATATCACATAACTTGAGGGAAGTTTTTGTTTTACTGTATCTCTGCAATCAAGCCCAGAGGATAACAGACAAGAATATCCTGTACAACTTTGCTAGCTTTAATAGCTACCTGTCGAGTATTAGAAAACTAACATTCTTCCATGACATGAAAATTCTTTTTCAAAAGGATTACAAAAAAACATCAAAATTCTAAAAACTTATTCTTCATTCCATGGCCTTCAGAGAACTGTCCTTAAAGTTCATTCAGTTACCAAACTGTGACAGCTGTAACAAAAATGTCAGTGTTCACTGTAACATTCCGCCTGTTAACTAATACCCGATCAAACAAATTGTTATCAAAAAGGTGACCCCCACCTTCCCATGGCCTAAAACAACACCCAAACTTGCAAACCAGCAACCTAGGACTGTCAGGGTGAACTCTGAAATCCCTGTCTGTCACCTAATACTTCAGCATTTTCAATTCTGAGTAAAGCGACCTTCACCTTCCCATACAAAAATTCATGATAATACTAAGTCTTCTTTAAGTTACAGTACTAAGACTATTGAGAAATATTATATTGCCGACACCGACTACAGATAATGCCAGGAATAAATTGGTTAATGTTCTCAGCAAGTGTTTCAATGCATTAAGCTTTTTACTATAATGGTTGATCAATGTGTAATAGAGTTGAAAGACACATAAAATATAACTGGGAGACTTATGATTTTAACACCTCATTCTACCGACATTGAAATTCCATTTAGTGTAAGCTTCTCTGAGTAGTAAGACTGTTACGCAGCTTGTGGCTACATCATTAATGATCCTAGCTGCAAGCATGATACAGCATAACCAGCTTCTAAAGCTAGAATTGTTCCTAAGATTCATCTGGCGTATACTGCATAAGGCCATCATTACAAAATTACTGATTTACATTTGCTAGACCAACTTACCAAATAGGCCCAAACTTATTTTTTTTTTGTATTTTTGGTTAAGAAAAATGAACGCTTAAAAATTGAAAATTGTTGGTAATACAACAACATCAAGTTGCAATGGTGTTAGCAATCGGAACTCTCTAGAAAGGAGATTACCCTTTGAGATCGCTTAACCGCTTGGTTGATATGAAAATAGTCGCTTTGTATAACTAAATGTAAAAAAACGGGCATTTTTCGGCAACGCAAAATTGATTCAAATGTTTTAGAGCCCCGAATGGCCTATCTGTGGGGATATTTATGCACCATTTTCATTTATTTAGCGCCAATGGCGCAAGAGCACAGCCTGGGCTGAACACTGTACTTAACCAGCAGTGAACACCGACCCCAACACCAATGTCTCCAAGGTGATCTTTTATTTGAGCTAATAAATAAGCATGTTGTAATGGACTTGCACTGTACCAATCGTTCAACATGCAGGCTAGAATATATGATAAGAATAATAAATAGGGTCTACTTACTTCTTTTTCTTGAGCAAGGGTCTTGTGATAGTATTTACTTGGGTAGATGGATCGCTTGGAAACACTGTTGTGTCTTAGAAGGTAATAATCCGGCATGATCTGAAATCAGATGAAAACATTTATAAGTCTATGGCAGTTGTAATGAAACATTTCTTGTAATTACATATTAAACTCAATTCAAAGTGTTAACCCTTTCCCTCATAGAGGATACCATGAAAAGACCTATGCGAACAGCATAAAACCAGATCAGCCTGCGAGTAATTCGCAGGCTGATCAGGTTTTATGCTGTTCGCTGCTCCTCAGTGGTCTGGTAATGAGGATTTTACAATTAAATTTGGTAAGGTTTGAGTTTGGCTTTCTGCAGATCAGGCTTTATGTGGTACCTATTGATTGTGTCAAAATGAGTCTACATGAGGGAAAGGGTTAATAATGCTAATATACATATTGATATTAACACTAGCTTTCTATATTTGGTATCAGAGAGCTATATACAGAACCAAGCATACCCACAACACTATAAAGTATTCATATCATTGGAGGAGTGCCATCACTGAAAATAAACTCAGGTCTGAGTCCTTATATTTCTGTAACGGCTTGAAAAAATGTGCAGCAGGACAGGGACTTGATCCTGGGGACCCAATTCCCTTTCAAAGAAATTGCTTTACGAACTGGAATAAAGGTCTGCTTATACAAATATCTCACAGATTCAGGGTTACATAGAGAACATTTCATATCTATATTGTTCATTAAAACTGCAGCAAGTTGAAATCTTTTTAAAAATTTGAACAAGTCCAAACATAATTTTTTACCAGTCTCTTACTTATTTCAAACAATTTTGAGTCTCTGGGATATGATGATACAAATGTGAATATTCTATTTCCTTCCTGGAAACTCTTCAGGTCCTATTTCCATGATAGGATGGGGGAATGTTGAAAAGTCATCTGACCTATATTTCATAACTGCTGAAGAAATTATTCAAGATGACATTAAAGACTATAAAAGAGACAGAGAAATGATTCCTAACATTTCTGATGTCTTAACAATTATGTGCCCATTTTACATTCTTTTTAATAATAGACGAACATTAAGTACATAAAAACAAGCACAGTGGGAAAAAAAGTCATTTATTTTCAGACCGCATTTAAAGCACATTTAAAAAAAAAAAAAAATCAAGCATGCCTTAAGTTTTCATTGGCAAGTCTGATCCATGACAATTTTAAATGCCTACCTGAGAGGTTACCATCCATTGTTTCTCAGTCAGACTTTTTACACATAATTTAACAATAAATGTCTACTTATACTTTAGCCAATCTTCTCACAGCATGACAATTACAGCTTCAGTGTCAAGAATAAACAAAGTTGTTTTTTTTTTTTGTTCATATTCTTTTTAGATGTTATATATCCATTAAACAAAAAGTATGTAATTTAAAAGAAATATGCAATGGATTCATAGACTGTCAAAGTGAGTCTTATGAATGTGACGTTTATTATAAATGCAGGGAGATTTTCAGAAGTACTTACATGAAGACAGACAGAGAGACAAAGAAGAAGAATTATAAGAGAAAATATCTCATGATAAAAAGAGAGGAGAATTAAGACATTCTAATATAAATATATCCAGACGAAAAAGCAATCAATTAACCTGATGCCTGATGTTAATGTTGCTGTATCATATGTGAAACACAATTAAAATCTCTGGTATACTCAGATGATTTTGTAGGGTTATTGTAACTTACAATAATAAAATAGTATTATTTTATTTCCAGCATGTCTTTATGTTGAATGGATCATGTGCCATGTAAATGGTTCTTTTCAAGACAAAGGAATGGAAAGTACTGAAATACTCAATTAAATTCAAGACCATGGGGAAACAGGATGGTAAATTACCCATTTAGTTTTATGAATACTCAATTACTTTTGAAAGCACAGGGTAATACTATATCCATTCTGAAGAGAGAAAATGTGTTCATTAGAAAAGAAATCACACTAATTAACTAATGTTGGCAAAATTAAATCTCCTGGGATAACATGCCTAGTATAAAAACAGCTCAGTCTTAAAGTTACTGATGCAAAGTTATCAGTTTTTGTTGTGTTTATTCTTAGATTTCTCATCAGTGCCTTTAATCAGATTCTGAAGAAAACAACACAGTAAAACCTGTCAAGACTCTACATTGCTTACAGTCTGATCTAGGTTTCTTTTGAAGTTACATTACAATAACGCATATTATAAGAGTGGTAAAGGATTATTTAATCTGAGTAAATATCCAATTAAGACATCCCAGGATCATGGGTAATGACTGAGAATTAGACTTAATTGGGACCTAATGATGACTTCTTCAAGAACCTGATGGGGTATTTAGTTAATTATAAATTTACAGTAACTTCATCCCTGTATTTATTTTGAAGGTTTGATTTCAAGTGAGTCAATTATCTGGCTTTTGGGTAGAAAAGAAATGGCCTTTGCATTACTGAAGAAGTTTCATGGATTTTGTGTCAAGCTTTAACTTGAGGAGAATAAATAAAAGCCTTGTGCAAATTGTAATTAAAAGAGAAAATTACAGTTTTTATTTTACAGTATAAATAATGCCTATAATAACTTAAGAGCTGCCATGGTTAATCCGTTTTATTTGTTTGTTTCTTGTGTCTATTGTCCTTTCTAAAAAAAATGTATGAGATTTTGACTATTTGAACAAAACATGGGTATTTATAATACTGCTCTTACACTGGCACGATACCACACCAATCACATCTTTAATACTGACAATGGAATAGGTGGTATAATACCACAGTTACATAAGTTGCTTGTCCAGATATGTCTGGATCATTTGTAACTGTGAACTGTGATTTCCTTCCACAGTAATTTTTGCCACCATCAGTGTCAATGAAAAGATACTCCTCAGCAATATTATGCAATAATGCTTATGTCCAATCAACGTCCAATCAAAACAATTTCATTTACTGAGGCAAAGTTGTTGCTGTTGCCATTTTTGTTGTTGTGGCGGTGGTGCAAAACCATAAAAGAATAAAAAAAGATTAAATGCAAGTTAAATAATTTATCCTTAAAATGAAGCCAACAAATCGTATAAAAAGACACCTTTTTTTTAATTCATAATTACTGTGTATACAACTGAAAAGCACTTAAATATTCAACACTATTTGTGTTTGTACTCTGTTTACAGATATTCCATAAAGAGCAGATCAAAACACTCTCTCCAGAGTCCTGTGACCATTCCATCATTTATTTCTAATAGACACTGTCTGTCTGTCTGTTAGAACGTTATATTTCTTTCCCTCTCCTCCCCAATTTTCTTACGTACTATACTTGAAATACAGCCTTCCTTTCAATCTCCACCTTCCAGAAGATAAAGTATTTTTCTTCCTCCATTATGAAAGAATCCTAACAAATCAGTGGACTCTCAAGCTGTGTTTGATTAATAATACATGTTCTGTAAGTGCTGGTTACTGCATCACTTACCTTCCACCGGCCTGGTCCAACCCAGATAATAACTGGGCGGACAAACCACTGCCATGGTCAAACTGATGGTCAAGCCAGGCTTTCCATCTATCTGCAGTATAATTACTAATCCCCTTGTGACCTCTCCCTCATAATTATATCCTCTCTGATTAGCTCAAACTAATCAAACCCTAGGTGCCACTAATTATCAAGCTGCATTTATATACGTACAGAGACCTTGTAGACCTTACGCTTGGGAGGAAACCAACGGCAACTATTAGTCGACCTGAAACTGACTTATGAATTTTACGGAACCATCTGGAAAATGACTAATTTAGTCATCTATACTTGAAGCAACCTTTAAGACTCATGTCAATTTTTGCATTATTTGCAAATAATTTGGGGATAAGAAGGTATTAATTTACTATAAATAAAACCTGCTATGACTAAAATTTGCTACTAGTTTATCAATATTCTTTTTATAGATGTAAAATCTTGTATTATAATGCATAAACCCATTCTCCTGTGCTAGAATCTAAAGTGTCAACAGCCTTTCCAATGAGAATTTTGGTACATTGTTCTGTTGGAAACGAAACTTGCACTATTACAAATATTTCAAAAATGAATATCAAATATCTTGAGAGCAGCTACATCTATAAGCAAACTTATTCTAGACTCAAATAAAAACAGATTAAAGAAAAAGAGAATAGATCAATTTTGATGTATTTCAAAAGATAATTACACTTAGAAAATCAAGAAAATGGAATGAATATCTTGAATGCAGAGTATCAGGTACATAAAACAATACACTGTAAACTCTTTATAATGCGGGTTTGGGGGTCCAAGGTGGTGATCCGCGCTCTATGTGAATCCGCGTTATTGCTATTTCAGGTTAAAATCCCCCCCCCCCTCCACTTATACTGTATGCTATATCGAGTAAAGCCATCCCCCACCCACCCGCTTACACTGTACCGGTAAAATCGGCGGTCAGTTTCTGTCTTATTCTTATTGTGCTTAATCTATAATCCGTATCAAAATGTGCTGACACGTGCTAAAGTGCGAAAACATAACAGGTTCATGTCATTAGTCGGGGAAAAAAAAAATGATATTGGCTTCTTAACTGTTTGACTTATGACAGTTTACCATTGTTCACGCACCTAAGTGTACTAGTGTGACTGGTTTTCAGCCTACAACGAGAGAAACTAACACGTATCAGGTAATCGGCGGATAACCGGGAACCGCTGTTTATAAACAAAAATGGCAGCTACAATAGAATGATACATACGAAAATTGCTATTTTTTTCCAAAAAAAAAGGGGTCCATGGACATCCGCGTTACATTGGATACAGCGTTGTTCCGAGGAGCGTTATAAGGAGTTTACAGTGTATATATGTTTATGAAAAAAAATGAAGTTTTTCCAATTATAGGTTCAGTTTTGAACAAAGGAAACCAATCACGATAAACCAACTTGTAACCTTGTAATGAGAGGGACTATGGGCCTAATTTTCAAACCACACAAAGAGTGTAACACTTGTGTCTCCTTCAGTACCTCCTCAGAAAGCCCTAGATAAAAAATGTGAAAACCACTACAGGGCAATTAGATACAAGAGCATATTGTGTGAAGCTAAGTAAGTACTTGTGCACCGGAGAAACTGGACAGCCATGTTTCATTTAGGGTCATTGTCTTTTTCTTTAGTAAGTAATTATCATGCATCTCTCTTGATTTCATAAATACATGGAACCAAGTTTAAACAGTCAGTCAAAGTATCTTGGCCAATGTGACATTTAAGGGCATGTGCCTGTCTAAATCAGGGGTCAATCTAATGAATCTTCTAACTGATACGTCATAGAGCTTGTTGCATGTAGCTATTAATGTCTTATGCATGACAACACCTACCAATGAAGATACAGTCGATAAAAGATGGATTGACAAGTTTAAGAAAAGCTACCTGCTTCTGGTAACTTTATAAGTTTAATTTCATTTTGATGCCAATTTAAATTGGCACATTATGCATTTTTTTTTCCAAGAACAGGCTAATTTGGTAAACAATAATTTTGAAGAACAATACAGGTTGACTTTAAGTATGCAAGGGCCTTACTATGAACTAGTAATGAATGCCGTTGTCTCAAGTTAATTATGATTCGATAGGATATCTCAGGAGTTCCGACACCTGGTCCCTAAATGGACATACATATTGTGCAAGATAAACTGACAAATAACAATTGACAAATAAATATGGCTTCACCTCTAGGATGTCCGGCACATGACCTAGCTGTTACCAACTTAGTGCTTAGTGCTACCATTTAAGGTAGTACTGTAATCATACTGCCGAGCACGACATTTCTTGATCAATAGAAGCTTACTGCGTTTGATCACTTTTATCAGAGTCAAAATATTCCAACATGGTCATACAGCTGAAGGGTTTAAAGGCAGTTATACCAGGGCTTGCAAAAGGCAGGTCAAACTTTATATAATGTCCTTCTTTGTGAAAAAAGCACAGGTAGCTCTTTCCTTAAATGTTCTGTATTTCAAAGAATGCAAAATACAACAATATCATTATCTGTAAAACAAATTTTAAAACTTTGATGTCTTAAATGCTTGGCCATTTGAAGAGAGACAAACTGAAGGCAACTTAGGTTCAAAATAAATGAAAATCCATACAATAAACATGATAACTGAAAATAATGATGAAGCCTTCACTGGAAAAACATTGAAGTCTAATGGAATCAAACCAGCAGTGACCGAGCAACAAGTTGAAAGTTACACCCAATGCATGGTCGTAAGATCAACATAAGAGGCAATTCAATACAGAATTATTGCTTGCTGATGTCTCGGTGTTTAAATCAATCAGGGGTCCATTGTCAATATGCAGACTTAACAAATCTATACCAGCCCACTCCCAGACCATCATGGTAATTAGTTACAGTCTGCAGTGTGGCATCACTTGAATCATCTGAGTCTTCCGGAATCCAGCAACTACCCTCTCTCCAAAACCTCCTGCCTATTGATTTTACCATGCTGGCTTTGGCCCCTTGGGAAGACAGGAAACTTAGCCACCAGTCACTGACCTCGTGCCATCAAAAACTATCTTCAAAATCCCATAGTCCTGGCAACCCTAGACAAGTAATAGCCAACAGTCTTATCATGCCAGGTCCTCCAGCCTTCAAATCAAGGTCTTTGGTCAGTTCAATCATGGTGAAGTGATGGCCAAAAAATATCCTTCCTACAAGGGTCTACCTCCCAAGGAGGCCTTCCGTCTATATGGTGGATAAAACTGATGACATGGCTGTGGCCTTTATCACGTCTTGACAAAACTTGTTGAGTTCATACAGATTTTGTACCCCTGCTTCAGACATGTAGAAACAGAATGGTTCCATGGTTATGACTCCTGTGCAAACAGATTGGTTCCATGATCGTAACCCTTGGGTAAACAGAATGGTTCCATGATTGTCTATGACCTCATTGCTCTTGGAACATTCCTCATAGGGTCTTCAAGTGTACAGATTCTCGCCACTTTACCAGGAATGTCCATTAATAACTTCAGACATGCCGGATAAGGTTTCCAGGGTCAAGGAAGGGGAAATGATATGTCTGCCAAGCTGGTTCATTATGTATTACACATTTACATCAAACCCACTGATACATTGAGAAATGGAAGCAAGTAGATGGGTATTGGTCAACAAACTTTCTAACCACCTTTTAAGATAGGGTGAGAGCATAATGTACAACTAAATCAGACTGGGTATCTACCAGTAGTCTGATCTGGCTTTTCACGTATCTAAAAACCTATTAAACCTGTATGTTTTTGGTTTAAGGTATAATTATCACAGAAACAATTCTAAACAGCCATTATATTAAAAACTTATTCATAAAACTTATCATCTCCACTAAAACATCTCATAAATCAAACTTTTATATCTAATCTTCTGCCTCCTTTCCATTTTTAGATTTCCCCCTTCTTCCCCTACCATCATTTCATCAAGTTAATCTGGCGGGATTCCTTCACAGAATTATTCTAGAGGCTTCCATGCAAACTGAGACCTGTGTATACATCCTCCAACTTGGGTTTCAGAGTTGCTAAGCAATCATAGTCCATTCATCCCATTTGATCCTTCCATAAAGAAACCCTGTGGATTTCTGATCTATCCATATCAATTTCCAGCGAGGGATGTACAAAATTACATCTGAAGATGCCTCCTTGAAGGATTAGAACATGCAGTGCCATGCTGATATTCCGAGCCTATTTCATATTTTTGAAAAGCCTACATAATAATAGGTAGGGTCAAATTTTGTAGAAAGCAACATAAGTGTGGTTTGGGTATTAATCTAGCAGAGTGTTTCAGTATTTAATAGTTATGAACTGTAATTCTGGAATTGTATGATCTCTTACACAAGGGATATTTCTCCATTAAATGAAGACCTGCATCTCCCATTGAGCTTCACAGGCTTTTCATTAAATATAGCCATCAGGAAAATGAGCTATGTAAACAGTTAAAAAACCAGATCAGCCTGCTGCAGTTTATAGATGCTGATGTTAGTTGGGTTAAATGTCCCACTGACAGTATTTCAGTCATTTGGAGATTATGTCTACTTGAGGCAGATAAAAGTGCTGCCACACTACAGTATTACACCATAGACATGTGGCATGATACCACACCCAGTCACATTATCCTGACACTGGACCAACCAGTTCTGGAACTACCCTTATATGCTGAGAGCAACTGCTCTATGAATACTCATTGACACTTTTGAAAAAGAAACCCACTGTGAAACCTGGTTAGAATAAGAATTGATTTAAGTCTGATCAGGTTTTTTACAGGTTTAAATGGTGTATATTAATATATGCAATGGGTAATTTAGGATCAAAACAATTTGCACAGACAGAGACATGTGCCATCATAAAATTTAATTACTTTAAATAGTTTGCAATATTGAGAAATGGAGCAACACTCAAGAAATTTATGTTTGAGTTTCAAATCCATAAACTGTTATCCATTAAATCACTCCTTGGCACATCTTAGCCACAAATAATAATAAAAAAAATCCCCAAAGCCAAAATTCCAGAACTGGAAAAAGGCTTCCAACAGAGCTCTGACCGATGACATCCTTCCAGATTGGCCAGAGTGGGCTTCAGGCAGACACAGACTCACAAATTATCCAAGTGAGACAGAAGCTTGCCATGTGGTCAGGAAATGTACAGCAGGGAACTAGTCTGCATTTAACAATGGCTGTATTTCATAACCAGATTAATTTGCTCTTTGACAATAAACCTATATAATAAACCTATTTTTACATACAGTTATGAGATAAAAACAAGATGCATACCCATAAATTACAATCCTAAATTTATGTACGAATAAAATAACCTTACCTGCATTTTGCTGTTATTTATTGGAGTTTATCATTACCACAACAGTGTTTTATTCTTACAGGGAGATCCTGCTATGCACAAGAGGAAGAAAATCAAGGAGCATAGAGGTCTAAGGTACCTAGTAAAATCATACACCAACTGCATTCAGTACTGAAGGCCATAGTAACTTCCAAAACCAGTTCCTTCTCTTTGTAAGGTCCAAGGTTAACCCTACCGACGTTCATTAATCACATAAGTACAGTAAACTTGTGTAGACTATACCCATCAATCATCTCCTTTGAAAAAGTATTTTTAAGTTTTAACATAGCCTTATTTGGACTACAAAAAATTAGGACTTTATCCCTCTTTTAATTGTTTATAAGGGCGCCGTGGTTCAGTGGTGACGTATCCAATTACGGATCCAAAGGTTGGGGGTTCCAACCCCGTGGAGGGAAGAATTATTCACAGGCACAAAGTACTGGTCCAACCCAGGAACCATTGAGAGGGATTAGTACAAGTTGTAAGAACTGGTTTCTCAATCAACGTAAAATAAATAAGTTTAAACTAAACTTTAATTGTTTATGGCAGTGTTTTTATACAAATATACAGTTTAATATAATTATACTAGTAAAAACCTTCTGAATTGTTGTTGATGTTGTATTGGGGTTTACTGTCACTGCGATAGTATTCTAATCATATAGCGACGTCCAGCTAATTACAGGTGGAGGAAGACCCCGAGTACACAGAGGTACCCGGGTAGAACCACCAACCTTCCGCAAGCCAGCCGGAAGGCTTCCTCACATGAAAAATCCTAAGTTCCTACCGGGATTCGAACCCACAGTGATGACGGGCTGAGAGATGTGTAGTCCACGACTGTAACCGCTCGGCCACAGCAGCCCCCTCTGAATTGTTAAGATTCATCACAGTTCATTTAGGTGCACTGCTATTCTTTAATAAATAGATACAATTACACAATACAAATTAATAGAGAAAAGTGGAAATCAACTCATGTTTTTTAATGTTATATCAACAGTGAATGGAGGCAAGAGGCTGCTGTGTCTGAGTGGTTATAATTGCTGATTTCTATCACTTAGACCTAGTTGCTGCTGTGGGTTCAAGCCCCAGTCTGGGCGCGAGAGGACTTGCTTGTCATATGTTGGTGGTTCTATCCAGGTGCCCTCTATTAAGGGCAGCAATGGTAAACTCTAACTACATTCCACCACCCGAATCTACAACAGGTTGTCATGTATACATTAGGGAGAACCAAACAACATGGGATTTAAGTGCAATTAAAAACTGAACTCTGAGAAGAATGTATCTGAAAATAAATCAAGAGCTAGGGGTAAAACAATTATATCTTGTATCACTTTGTAAAGGGAGAAACCACATTTTCACACACAGTGATGGGTACTGTACCAATCCTGAACTTCTGGGAGTAAATATTTACACCAGTGGCAGCTTATCGGCTTAACTGATAATTCTGGTGATGATCATTCTGGTATGGCCACTGCCTTCATATTGCAAGGTCTTTTTCAGATGTATATCACTGTTTATTTCCACTATGGTAAATAAATAACAATCTCAAACAGATTTATCGGATATTTACAGCTTCCACCATCTTTACAGGGATGATTTAATGGTTGACATATTATGTTCATGTATTTTTCAGTATTTACCGTTGCAGTAAACTTTTCAGATATGCTAAGCTAGCATCTGGAAAATGTTCAAAAAGTGTGCACTTTTTTACCCATAATAATAAAATGTAATACAAATGTGGTAAACAATCAGTTAGATAACAGTATAACTAAGGTCTGAATCATTCATTATTTGGCTCTATGATGTAATGAATCAAGAAGACACATTTGTTCAGAGGCTGAGAGTTCTCATTCTACCAATTCATGTCTTAAGTCACCTTTGACTAACTGACCAGTGAATCATCTTGCCTTTCCAAAATATTCCAGTAGTTTGTAAATGACTCACGACATATTTTTGCTGCTTATTACATGTAACCCCTACCAAAATTAAGAGGACTTCCCTTTACCATATACAGACACATTCTGACACATTCTCAAACAGAGCACACCCAGACCAGATCACAGCTCCTTCTCAGTATTGTGGTTCACAGTCTGCAGAGTCTGCACAGCAAAGAAAAATCAATTATTCAATAATCTACTTAATGTTCACCAAATTATTTTTCATGAAGTCATAAAAAATGAACATGAATATTCATGATTTCTTAATCTCTCTCTCTCTCTCTTCCCACATTTATTATATTTCTTCTCCCAACACCAACTCCTACCCACAGAGATCAACAACAGTCAGCAACTGAAATAACACCACCACTAGACAATCAATTACTGATCTACATCTGTCCTCATTCCTCTCTCCCCAGATGTTTACCTACCAACATTTTTACCCTGACACAGAAGTCAAGGTGACAAAATATATCTTAATAATGGCAGGGGAAAAAACAGACAAAGGTGTGCTCCATGCCTCAGCTTTAACAATAAACCACTCTTAACGTGCAGCAGGATTTTTCGCATGTTGGCGCATTGTGTGAAGATTTATTAAGTATATTAACAGTCCTCACCAGAGTAGAGAAAACAAACCAAAAATTGTTTGCTCAAGGTATTCACATCAAAGGGGCAATAGACAAGGAGTGGGGGATGAATGAACCTTTGTTTCCCAGCTTGTATATTCAAAGCTACGTATATTTAGACCATTTTTTATCTTTCAGATCCAAGCTTATATTGTAACCATTGTTCCTTTTTTTCAAAAGAAAAAAATAGTTTGGGGTCTCTGACTTGGTTAAATTTTGTAATTATGCCATGTACCTAATAAGAAGTTAAACAAGAATTATCACTGAAGATGACAAATACCCCCAGATACTGCTTTGCCACAGTTACTGTTAGACAGTCTTGAGAAATATAACAAAAGACCAGAACACATTCAAAATCAAGTGAATCATGATTAGCCAATAATATGTGCAACTAGGCTTTGTACTTATCAGTCTTGTAAAGTTTCATCAAAGTCTGACCAAATGCAGCCAAGACATATATAGGACAGTCAAATGTTGTCTGCAGATGGATTAAACACCTGACAGACCAAGGGGTGGACAGCTAGGACTCCAATATAATCCCCATGTACTTTGCATCTGGGGGTTTTATTATCATTTCACACAAAAAAAAGTTGAAAGATAAGCTAGCTCTCTCTCTCTCTTTCTCTCTCTAAAATAAATGCATATATGCTAAAAAAAACATACAAACATCTGCAGAAGCTGATCAGATTAACACTCTTTATCTCATAAATCTGTAAACTGAAAATTCAGTCCAGAAGATTTCCTACATATGTGTCAATCATCAGGGGCATGATTAATGATGGGTTTTAAACCTTTCACTAGCTTTGGATAAACAGCTTATTAAACTAGTGCGAAATGATCTAAATCAATTATCTAAAAATAGATCCCACACATAAACATGTCAAACTCCATTTCCTTTTTAATTAAACGGAACACAACTGGTCAGTTTTTTTCTTACCATATCAGCCCCAATGTGGCAGGGCCAGGTATGAAATGATTTACTCCCACAAACTATAAGTCTCACCTTTACCGCTTACCTAGGTCAAATCTAGTTTCATTATGAGCTTAACTTCTTATCTGTATTACAGCGAGGATTTTTCTGCTCAGCATCTGACTAGCTTTGTCTGTATTTGTCTCTCTCTCTCTCTCTATCTCTTTTCCCTTCCCATTCCACTTTCACTTTTTCACACTATCTTTTTGAAACAATGGACATGCCCTTAAATTTTTAAATTATTGTATTTTGTTCAGGACATCCCAGAAGATTAATCCTATTCTATAAAACTTTTTTTTTTTTTTTTTTTTTTTTTAAAAAGTTATCTGTGAAAACATTAAAAAATAGGTGCTATTTGCAAACTCATTAATTAATACTGATATCTTACATACTTTCAAAATTGTAGAACTTACAACAGATCTAAGCAATCTAACAGCATAATCTGGATTTTCTCTGTTCTAACATGGTATCACAGTGGTAAGGCTTGTCTAACCAATTGTCTAATCTCATCATGGACAAAACATGATCCAGGTGTTACAAAACATGGCTACCACCAAGGTAGAGGCCCAGTCCCAAATGGGGACCACTCAAGTAGACACAATAAACTGTAATTAAACTTGACAGCAATAGACCAGTTTTTTTATCATTAAAGTTTCAAATACACTCTGAATATGACGTTTTTTATTTGCCTAAACAATTAAAAAAAAACTTGCTGTTGTCATTGTATCATTTATTTAATCACAGTAGATGTAAAATGACAAAATAATAGATCTCTTGAAATCAATAGATGAAAAATATTGAATTTAGAGTTGTGATCCGGTAGTAATGTACACTGACTTAAACTGTAAAAACTGATGGTTCAAACACTTCAAGAGGCATGACTTTCCAACTTCAAAGTACTGGTCCAACCCATAAACCATGAAGAGGGGTAAGAAGCACTTGTACAATAGTGTTGCATGCCCAATCAACATAAAATGAATAAAGATAAAACTATCTGAACTACTCCAGTTAAGCCCGAAATATGAAAAATTTCTATTCTTTAACACCAGAATGTATTTTTATAGCTTTTGTCAATGATGCCTTAACCCTTTCCCTCATATATACTCCTTTTGACGCCCTCAATAGGTATCACATAAAGCCTGATCTGCAGAAAACCACAGTTAAACCTTACCAAATTTAATTACAAAATACTCATTTCCAGACCACTGAGGAGCAGCGAACAGCATAAAACCTGATCAGCCTGCGAGTTACTCGCAGGCTGATCTGGTTTTATGCTGTTCGCATAGGTCTTTTCATGGTGTCCTCTATGAGGGAAAGGGATAACTGACAAGACAGTATTTTAATTTCTCAAAACCAGTGAAGTCCCACAATATGGCTGAGGTAGAAAATCCTGTCTTGAAATAACCCTTTTTTTTTGTCTTTCCAAATCCTTAACCTTAACCGATGCACTATAACCAGGTTAGAAGCTATATTATTTATTCAGACTTTGAATGCTGGTCTCCCAGACATTCTGATTATCTTGGATAATACATTGGTCTTCCCTGAGCCCCTACAAATAATTCACAACATGCAGTAGACACGAACAGTTTGTCTTCTTTTTTCGGTCGTCTCCCTCGGGTTTTCAAATATGAACATTTAAGGCAGGAGATAACTGATCAGTTTTCTGTGAGTCTCTAGAATGACTAGTGACTTATATGTAGCTGTGAGATATTGCAGAATGACAAACACTGCATGATTCAAGCCTCTAGATATTGCATGTGTATGATTATTCATACGTATACACTCTGTCAGAAAATGAATGCCATTTCTGGATGGTAATAAAACTCTGCGCCCATAAATTTCCAGGCAGACTGATCAAGATTTATACCCAGTTTTTCAGGCCACAAGATTATTATTGAATATATCTTTCTGCCTAAAGTTTTGGCTGAACGCTGGCAACAAGTATTCCAGATGCACTGATACATGATTTTCAAGAAAAAGATAATATAAAATTGACATAAACCTAAATCAAGCTGATTGGATTCAGCCTGATTTAGGTTTCACTTTGGTTTGATATATTCATGGAGGTAATACACTGTCTCACAAAAAATAAAGATTGAAGTACTATGGGAAACAAAAACACACTGGTTTAACAAGGCTGCGACTGACACCTTTACAAGGAAACTACCACTGTGCACTGTGGAATAAGGCTTAGGTCTTGTAGAGCTTTACAACAGACTGATGTGCAATCTGATTGGACATGTTAATGGCAGACGAGTCAGGTTTGGTGAGCATCCTGTGCTTGTCTGTTGCTGAAACACAAACAAACACCACTGGCTGAGGTACCTCGTAGTTATGACTATATGCACAAAATTCTTGTGCCTCTAGGATCATTAGGAAGTAGAGGGAAGCCTCCCGGAGCAGCTGTTAATATCCTGCAAGTCAGACTGGTACAAATGAATTATAGCTTTATTTACAGCTTGTTGTTAAACATCTCTTCCCTATCTGTCTTGTGTTCGCTGCCTTATTAATTTACTGGATTTTTACCTTCATCGTATGGAGTATACATCAGTGGTTATTTGTGTACTCTATAGTTTAAGGCAAACACTGAAAACAATTGACCTTAAGACAAACTATAAACAATTGCAACACAGTGAACTTATCCTTTTCAGATAATTGATGACATAGAAAGAAATCTTCTCAAAACTATATCAGCTATCCCTTAATGATTTCTTTTGTTTCATTTTTCACCTGATGCTAGAGTCTGTCAAGTATAAACTATCTAGGATACAATCAGCCTTAGTTGAAACATCTTTGGTTTAAATTTATGGTTAAATCGTGATAGACCATGGTTTGTTGCAAGGCTATAATCAGCTATGTCAAACCATGTCCAAACATGGTCAAACCTGGTCTGTTGGTATTGAATATCAGGGACTTCTAATTATGTCAACCTAAATGCTTATAGAGCATGTCTAGTGATGTTCCCCATGCCAGTACAGATTTTGTTGTCTTAAAAACCACTTTCAGCCAAAGAAAGCATACTGGTAAAATCACATTTTCATGGGAGGATAATATTCATTGGTTCTTCCAGTTTCAAATAAAATTTAATGCCAACTAAAATTAATGATTTTACATCAGTCCTGACACCTCATGTCTCTTCATTAAAATCATGTCCTTTGGCCATGCCAAGCATTACAGTTTGGGCATTAATTACCAAGGTAATTAATACGATTAATTACCATTTTCTACCCAGCTGGATCATTATTTTAAGAATGTCCAATGAAGTTCTCAGAGAACAGCTCCATTAAATCGCAACAAATAAAATGATAAAACCTTGTAATGAAGCAAAGCTTTCAAATAATTTCGCGCTTTCAGGCATTGCGACAGCTTTCCGTAATTCAACTGTGAAAATGACCTGAGGGGTTAAAAAGTGGAGACAGTAATTGTCTCTGGTTCCCAGACATCTGATGGTGCAATACAGTCCTGAAGTCCGTTCCCAAGCTTGATATTGCCAGGAAAGGACGATGTACGTGTCAGTTCACTGCACAAGACATTCAATTTATACATCCAATTTGGTGAACAGGGAAAAAAGATTTCATGACAGAGATTTTAGGGCTGTTTTTTCCAAGGTGTATTTTAGCCATGACAAGACGTAATATTGTCAATCAACTGAACAAATTCACTGCTGGCAAATATGGCTTCTTAACCCTTTCCCTCATATATAGACTCATTTTGACGCACTCAATAGGTACCACATAAAGCCTGATCTGCAGAAAACCACAGTTAAACCTTACCAAATTTAATTATAAAGTCCTCATTTCCAGACCACTGAGGAGCAGCGAACAGCATAAAACCTGATCTGGTTTTAAGCTGTTTGCATAGGTCTTTTCATGGTTTCCTCTATGACGGAAAGGGTTAAGTTAAAGATAGAAAAAACATGATAAACCCAGACCACCCCGCATGTTTTAAATTGTCCTCTGTTTAAAAATATAAAAACTGAGTTTTTTCTAAATCACTGTTGCCATGAACTGTTTGTTGTTGTTGTATTGGGGTTTACCGTCGCTGCGATAGTATTTCAATCATATAGCGACGTCCAGCTAATTACAGGTGGAGGAAGACCCTGAGTACACAGAGGTACCCGGGTAGAACCACCAACCTACCGCAAGCCAGCTGGAAGGCTTCCTCACATGAAAAATCCGAAGTTCCTACCGGGATTCGAACCCACAGCGGTGAGGGGCTGAGTGATTTGTAGTCCACAACTGTAACCGCTCAGCCACGGCGGCCCCCATGAACTGTTTAAACTGACAATAAATGGTTTATCAAAGCAAACAGAAACCATGATGATCTAGTTGATGAAATTAAGTTGATAATTTTCTAGGCCACCTGGAATTCAAGAATATTTAGCAGGAATGCTATATCATACTTCTATATTTCAAGATGCTTTTGAAATCACATAAGCATGACCACAAATAGTCACATTTTTCATTTCATTTACACTGGATTTCCAGATTAAATCCAACAACCCACTGACAATAACTTCTGGGGCTTTTATCAACTTAGAGCTTTTGTAATAGAACCTATCCATTATTAAACATTTACAGAACTGTTTTAGAACATTTTCCATGAAATTTGTCTCATTTATCTTAACAAAAATGTTCTAAGCTTATTCTTGAGCTATTCCTGAACAATTGTTCTGGAACAATGTAAGTAGAAATCTATAACTTGCAGAAAAAAGAGCCCTTGCCATAATTGTGTCAACCAATCCAAGCCTGCCTTTTAATATATTGTCTTTTACAGATCAGTTTTATTGTTGTTGTTTTTTCAGTCAAGCTAGTTCTTAATTGTAAGAGCATGGAAACAATAGATTTTTCTTTCCCATACAAACTGTGGAGAATCTTGTCCACAATACTGTTGGGGCTATCTGATCAACCTCTCCTCTGTTTGTTCATACAGAAGTGTAACGCAGATTCTACAAAGTCTGCATGGCAAAGAAAAATATATTGTTTCAAAATATTGTTTAACCTTTTACTTCATAGTAACTCATTCGACCCATTGGCAAAAGAGCAGACCTAGATCAGAGCTGCCTGGTCAGGTTCTCCTCTGTTTGCTTATGCAATATTGTAGCTCAGATTCTACAGTCTGCAAACCATTAAAGTTCAGTTAATTAATATTCATGAAGTCAGAAATTTGTAAATGAATATTCATGTAGTAATGGCTAAAAAATGCAGTTTTTCTATCCTTGATAAAACTGAATACAGATTTTCACATACATAAAACATACTGTCAACTGAAATGCTTTCTCCTCTCTTGAAATAGGTTTTTCACTGGTACACACTGTATCAAATAAACAGGTTTTCTCAGAATAGCAGAGAACAAGTCTTCAAATGGCTGACTTATACATATTTTATAAGGTGCTGTTGTATCAACAAACACTGATTTATGTAAATATTGGAGCTCTGCGGCTACATGGCTGATGGTAATTCAAAGGATCACTCTGTAACTTTATGAATCCTTTCCTATAAAACAGGTTATTTTTGACACAGATAATTTGCATGCGAATGCCGTTTATTACAATCAAAGACTTGCATTTCTACGGAATAAATTCTGTTTGAAAGTAATTCTTACATTAGTTATGACCTTGTCAATTTCCTTGATCAGCACTTTCTGAATTATTACACACACACACACTCCATTAGCGTTTCCTTTATTTATTTATTTTTTATAAATCTTCATAGTACTATCAGGTCAATTTAGGTAGTATATTATTACTTTGAAATGCCAATTTGTGCAACCATACTCTTAATAATTAATGTGAAATGGTTTAAATATGGAAACTAAATGCAAGATACACAACAGTGACATTACGGTTTTGACATTGACTGAATACTAACCTGCAAAAACTCAAATATTAGAGGCAAACTTGAAACTCAAAAGGAATATGGTGTTACATTCTACAGATATTAATATGAAACAGGAACTTAAAAGGTCAGGTGTAACCAGATTTCTTGCCAAAACAAATCCACACATTTTGGTTGTGATTCTATTGCAGAAGACAGGTTCATTTAGCACAATCTCATTTCTACTTAATCTGTAATGCTTCTGATATGTAAGCTAACTTTTTATCAGCAACAGAAAGTAGTCATGCCTATCTCAACATTCTCTTCCCTATTTCCATCCACCAGATTCATAACTCAGCCATGTGGACAGACTTGAACGTGGGTGGAGGATGGGGTGGGTGAGGGTTCTTCCAGTCTGAAAATGCTAAGACTTGTCAACATAAGCCACTGTCTACCACCAGAAAATAAATAAAGCAAAAATCAACATTCATTAATGCATTTCTTCACAGGAATATTTAATAGAATAATCTATATAATGCAAACACAGCCGTGAAACACTTTTGTCTCCCACTCTGATTTAATCCCCTCAACAGAACAACTTGCACTACCTGGTGAGTAAAGCCCCTTTTAAATGCCTCAAGCAAATTGCTTACATTTCCAAGAGATAATTCAAGGGAATTCCGTAGAACAAATGGCTGAAAAACAACGTAAAAAGCTAACTAGTAATTGGTTCTGGTTACAATGATGTGATTAGATGGTAATCTTTTCGCCACACTTCACCATAGTTTTATGGCATCAAAGCAGGAACAAATCACCGCACATACAACCCAGCTCAATCTTAATGGCGATACAAGATTCAGAATAAAATAGAAATATCCCCGACACACTGATAACCTCAGAGACTCAAACTTGCCGAATTGTATCCATTAGATTAAAACAGTTTGGGTTTATTAGTTTTGTTCCATAAATAGATTCACAATCCAATCAGCAATGTATACAGATTAACTTACGTTAGAATTACGACCCCGTTCCCTATCTAACTGAGGTTTCTTCTGTTCTGGGTATAAAAAATTTAAGTGTAATGCATTTTTATACCATGTAAATATTGTGGGGACATTTGCTGCTTTAACACCTGCACAAAGAGAACAAGACTTCTATTCATGGGCAAACAAGCTGACATTCAAATGAATGCCATGCCCTGTGGGGGCCTTAGACTTTGGGAGTCAAGGTCATTTGAAGGTCAAGGTCACTAGGTGGGTAGAGCTCATCAAGGTGCACAAAATGCATGCACCTGTTTGGAGGCTGTAGGTGGAGGGACTTCCGTGTTATGGTCAAGGCTAAAGCTTTATGACAAACAGACAGACTAAAAACAATGCCTCCCAATCTATCATTGCAGGGGCCTAAAAATAGCCTCCTGCCATGGGCAGGATTTTTTTTTTTTTTTGTTTTTTTTTGGCAATGGCAATACTGACATCTATTTTTCATTTATAGAGAACCACTATATGCAGAAGCAACAGGGTTTAAGTATAATAACCCTGTCCACACAATACATATACTTAGACTACCAACAGAATGTACCTCTGAAAGTAACTGACAATCTTCCAATTTCTTTGTGGGTTTTTACAGCCCTCTCTTCACAATTCTTTCATTCATTTCTGACAGACTGATCTGGATACTGATAACAGGAGTTTTATGGACAGTAACATGGTCTTAAATGAATCATTTGATGAAAATGCTTTCTGAGAGCTGTACTTCTCTTACAGCACTCTGATGGCAAACACCATGAGGGCAAACAAAACCATCTGTTTGCTTCGTGTCCATCTGCCCTGCAGCAATCTGCCACTTGAGGACATTGCACGTTGGAATTAGAAAATGACCTTCTACTGAAAATGACCTTCTACTGAAACTGTCTGGAATGAATTCTCATTTGTTTAATATCTGTCAGGCTAAGACCATTGCTGGCTGTATCTTAAACATGCATCCGTCTCATCTAGCTCTTCTTTAACACACTGCCGAGTGACCAGAACTAGACTGCTACACAATAGTCAAATATTTACAATAATTGATGAAATAAACACACCATTCTCAGGCCGACCATCTATAAACCACAGACAAAGTGGCGAAACTTGGGGATTATGGGTAATATGTGTGCCTGATTCACACTATATGACATCTACTGGAGTCACAAGTTGCTGAGAAAATGCAAATTCCACAGACAAATGCCTTGCCAGCATAATTCACTAGTATGTCCCTTTTTGTTATTCACAATTCTGATTACTATGAATAAAAGCAGTATGAAACACCAATCAAGAATATCCCCTGATAATTCTGTATAATATTTGGCCGGAGTTTCCGTGTGAAGGAAGACTGCTGAGTCTGCACGTTTTTTTTTGTTGTTTTTTTCATCCCCTTGTTCAAGAATCAATAGCGTGAACGTTTCTGAGAGCCGTAACCTCACTAAAGGTCTCTATAAGAAGCCTCGGAACCAGGCATGCATTATGATATGCAATAATGAAACGGCAACTTCTCTCCAGTATGATGGATTAAGTTCAGAAGAATTTGTATCAGATACTTCATGTTTCAATCTTAAATAATGGTCGTAAGGATCAATACAGGGAGGCCTATCATTACATCACTTGACTTTTTTTTCCGCAGATAAATGGCGGTAGCTCTGAAAAGCAAAGTCATCGTAAAGAGAAATTAGTGTATCGCAAGAACCCGTCAAGCTGTCTACTTAATACAGACCTGGTGAATGTCCGATTTCATCACACCGTTTTAGGCAATTGTAAACCAAAGAAATATGAATAAAAATAATTAACTGGTATGGAGATTATGAAATTAAGAATTCCGAAATATAAAGATCAAGTAAGGCGCAAGGATTGAACTTTCAGACCTTGACCTTATCTATAACATTGAAGGTCATAATAAGGTCATAATGGTGACTCTTTTAACAAATAAATGTCCAAGAAAATTAAATTACAAAAATATATAATTAAATATTAATTCCTGATATAAATTTTAAAAAAGAAAGAAATGACAAAAATTTAAAAAGAAAGAAAAGACAAACAGCAAGACACACTTAATATGTGTGGTCTTTTATGCATTGCATGTTAAGCTAACCCTTAAAATACCTTTTGAAATCGGGAGTGACAGTACAAAACCAGATCAGTGACCAGTACCAGATCAGTGACATCTATAAAGCTAGATCAGTGACATGTATAAAGCTAGATCAGTGACAGTACAAAATCAGATCAGTGACCAGAAAAGCCAGACATGAACAGTACACATCAAAAGACCAGTACAAAGCCAGATCAGTGACATGTAAAAAGCTAGATCACTGACAGCACAAAACCAGATCAGTGAGCAGCATAAAGACAGACCAGTGACCAGTACCAAACCAGATTATTGACCAATATAAAACCAGATCATTGAACAGTACAAAACTAGAGATCAGTGATACTCAGACTTTGCGAAAGATATGGAGAGTGAAAACAATTGATGAGATGGGTAATATTACGTAACAGAGAGCAATCATGGGATCATCACATGTATTTCCTGTTTAGCTAACGAATATTTCTTATATGTCCAGCTGAGCTGCCCCTGTTGTGCAGTAACCATCGCTGAGACACGTTTCTATGGTCTAATGTTTTGACAGTCTTTAATTGGCACAAAGACTTCCCCCCGAAAACTTAGAATAAAACAGAATTAGATAACCTGTGAAATAAGTCAATTACTTCCATAATAACTTTTTCAAAAACTATGATCTAAAACTGAAATCAAACAAAGATATTTCAATTCAAGAGAAACTGTCTTGATTTATAACAGCATGGGGAAAAGTTATGGTCTAAAAATAAATGCTTATTACTAGATCAAAAAAATAATCAGCTTAATAATTATAGAAATATCAGAGATATTAAAATGGGAAGACTTTTAATTGGCATGATATGACCATAGATTTTTATTTCAAATTAGATAAAAAGTTTTATACAAATAATCAGGAATACAATTCATAACAAAAATTGATATAGAAATTAAAATGATTCACAAAATGTTATTTTCATTTATCATTTTAGAAAAAAAAGGATTTCATTTGATCAACATGGAAATAAAATATTTGGGAAAAGACCATTACTCAATAATGAGACCAACTCAATATGAAGACCACTTCCAGATGGACCCAATAGTGGTCTCATTATGGAGGTTTTACTGCACATGGCCAATTTTGGGGGTAGAACCCTCTACAGGGAATAAATGGGCATGCCACCATGGTATAATGAGAGGTCAAGGAATTAAACACTGCTGCTGACAATCACACAGCGACATCCACAAAGTACATTGATTTGTTATCTCCTTTATTCTTTCAACATTGTACCTACATAACACCATTTCTTAACCTTTTTTCATCCTATAACATAAACCCCTTGAATTCTTGCAATAAAGCCCTCTTCATTGAGAAGATGTGAAAGGACACTGCAAGAAGCAGGATTTCAAGAACCTGAAGTGTAAGCCTTTCGTTCACTGACACGTTAAGTGTCTGTCTAGTGACTGTGCCACACTATGGTTAGCCCCTACTCTGCTTTATGACTGCCACTTACTGCGTTGCTTCCGTGTCTGGAATTTGGTCTCTTGAGCTGACAGCACTTTAGGAAGACTAACAATTATGTCCATAGGTGGTTAAAGAGAAGGAGGTATGTGTTATATTTATGACATCAGGGACTGGTTTCATGCCAACAATATCTGACTGACGAAGCCTGACCCTTGAAATTTAGTAAGTGGCACAGTCTACTACCATTAATAATAGTGAACAATATTAACCCAGGGGTAAAAAATAAGCACAAGCCTTAAGTCTTGATATACTGCCATATTTTGATTTTAAGAGCATGAAAAGTTTTGAATTTAAGAAACTTAAAAGTTTGCTTACTTCTTTCAACACCATGTCACACGATTTAAAACCATCAAATGAAGAAGTGAAGATCCTACCATGTGATTATGAAAAAGAAAAGTAAAGTAAGACAAAAAAAACTAGCTCACAGAAGGAAGATAAAACAACTGTTTTCATATTAAAGTGGCATTTTTTTAATGCTTACTGGCCAAATAAAAATAAAAATTGACAAACAAGACAGAAGATGGTTTAACCCATTCCCTCATAGAGGACACCATGAAAAAAGACTTATGCAATCAGCATAAAACCAGATCAGCCTGCTGATCAGGTTTTATGCTGTTCGCTGCTCCTCAGTGGTCTGGAAATGAGGATTTTGTCATTAAATTTGGTAAGGTTTAACTGTGGTTTTCTGCAAATCAGGCTTTACGTGGTACCTTCTGAGTGCTTCAAAATGAGTCTATATGAGGGAAAGGGTTAAGATTCTCATATAAGTGTAGCAACTTTTTTCTTCTATAACTGGTACCGTAAAAGGACCCATTCACAATTTAAAAGGGACCCCAAAGTGATTCACAATAAAAGCGTATTTTTGATAGAGGCATGGTTTAAGTCCTTCCTACTCAGCTGAATTAATTGCAAAGGTGCTTGAGACTCTTCCACAATATCTCAGTTTCTTGAAAATATAAACTATTCCCTACCATTTTGCAGAATAATTTGCAAGGTATTCTGTCATAGCCCACATTTTCTCCTCTCAATATCAGCAGAGATGCTGCTACTTTTTTTCACAATTTTGAAAAAAACAACAACAAAAACTTATTTTTCGCAAATGAAGGGGTATTGGAAACATTCACAAATTTAATTCAAGGAAAAAATCACTGAAGTGTAAGTGTTGCAGCAGCAGGAGCTCAGAGTTCCCTAAACCCTCACTACGTGGTGACTGACCATAAAACTCCTAAATGACACCTTCCTACTAGAAGATTAATAGCTACCATCTAAAAACTTCACATGGGATACTTTGTCATGTGCCATACTTAAACTTTTGTGATACTCCCACAAGAAAATTGAAATGACAGCTGAAAACTGTATCTCTTCTGATATATCTTATTCTAGCCTGATATTGGTGACAATTGGGGGAATGTAGTGCCTCAGGTATAGTCTGACATTCTGAGAAAGAAAACAATACCTTTTGTACAGAATGTCAACAACAGAAAATAAATATAAAAACATACAGATATGTGGTTAAGACACAGAATTTGCCTAATGTTAATGTAAGGAATGCAAAAAAGAGAAAACTCATGAAAACATCTTAATGTCTCAATATTTTGTATATAACCTTTACTAGAGAAAATATTAGAACATGGAAAATTAATTATTTAATTCTAGAGGGGTAGGTATTTGCCTAATGTTAATGTAAGGAATGCAAAAAAGAGAAAACATCATGAAAACATCTAAATGTCTCAATATTTTGTATATAACCTTTACTAGAGAAAATATAGAACATGGA
The DNA here is from genome assembly GCA_021229015.1 of Solen grandis. NCBI lineage: Eukaryota > Metazoa > Mollusca > Bivalvia > Adapedonta > Solenidae > Solen > Solen grandis. The sequence continues at coordinate 51,596,062 of CM037780.1, forward strand.
AATGATTTAATTCTAGAGGGATAGGTAAGCAACATTTTTTCACAATACTTTGTAAATTATCGCCCAGGAAATTATGTATTATGTTGGTAGAGGAAATGCATGATGGGTTACCCTTAGTTAGACCGAGTTCTCAATCCAAATCACTCTTGGATACAAATTATTAAAAATATCATTGGCAGGGGTACAACTCGATATCTTCAGTATACGGTACTATCTTATCATTTTATGAATTCAGATCGGTCTACGAGGCATTTGTACGATATTTCTCTGAGGCAGGCAAGATCCTGCTGCTGAAATGGGTGAATTATCAGCCACAGATTCGAGATGAAGCTGTCATAAATAATACAATAAAAATTCAGCCGTAACTGAAAACATGTATGCTCAGTGCCAATGCACCCACTTTCATCTGTTAGAATTATCGATTGAAATTTGTAAAGTTGTAAAACCACTATAAAAATGTTTCTTACACCAGGAGAAGTATCAGCCCTGCAACAACTGGGGAGGATTTTAATTAAAACCTATAAAATAAATACTTTTGTTTCTCAGTCGATACCCTTATTAAAATGAACTGTCTGATACAGACTAAGTATTCAGCAACCAGAATCTGGGTCTCAGGCAGACTAATCTATGAATACCAAAAACAAGAGCAAAGGCTTTAACCCTTGAGGAGTTATGCTACCTTAAAACATAGCGTACCATTAGAACACTTAGATAAAAAAGAAAGCAGTTTCTCTACTTAACGTGTTAAAAGCTCTGTTTACTATGTTACTTCATTAAACTCAAGCTAGTGTGATGAGTTGAAAACAGCTAAACCCTGATCAGTCTTTAAACCCTTTCCCTCATATGAAACTGTGTATTTAACCTTTTACCTCATGAATATTAACCCTTTCCCTCATAGAGGACACCATGAAAAGACCTATGTGAACAGCATAAAACCAGATCAGCCTGCGAGTAACTCACTGATGTGGCTAAGGCTGATGCAAGTAACTCGCAGGCTGATCAGGTTTTATGCTGTTTGCTGCTCCTCAGTGGTCTGGAAATGAGGATTTTGTAATTAAATTTGGTAAGGTTTAACTGTGGTTTTCTGCAGATCAGGCTTTATGTGATACCTATTGATTGCGTCAAAATGAGTCTATATGAGGGAAAGGGTTAAGTTACTGAAGTGTTAAGCAAGAATCTGTCTTCACACATCACAAAGTCCTACACCTTGTTACATCTAATATATCAACCTCAGCTCTTACCAATATTTTCTTAGAGGTCAACTGATAATCAACACTCTGGTAATTTTAACTAAATGCATGCCAAAGAAACTGATTCTAAGCAATGAATTTTGCCGCTCCCTAAGGTGTACACACCTATGTCGAACCTGTCACCTGCTGTTTGCAAGTGTACCAAAACACCTACACGGCCCAGATACCATCTGAGACACTTAAGTCATAATGCGAAGGAGGTAGAAAAACCCTTAGTGTTCACCAACACCTTCCCTCTGTTAGAGAGACTATTAGGAAACATCAATGTAAAATCCATACCTGACTATACATCCTTATCTTGAAATAGCCATCAAATCTAGATGTGTTACCATGGCAACCCAAAAAGGTAAGAGGTAAAAAGACCCAACAGATTTCATTGTCCTATCACCGAATTCATCTAGGTTGGGAGAATTTTATTTGGATGCTAACTTGCTGATGTAAACAGATATAAAGTGTTAAGCAGATGATGACTATAATTTGAGGGAGTGAAACCAATCTGCCTGCAATTAATACTGGTTCATAGGACCATGGTAAGTTAGGTTATCAATCAGCAGTCTTAAATCTTTCTCATCTTTACTACAACTTTACTTAAGCAATGAGGATTTTAAGGAGAAACTAGGGCTTGCTGGAAGGTGAAAATACAACAATCATCAGATAGACAGTATATTAATAGAAAGTTGATATTAGAAGTGAGGGAAAGAAGACATTCAACAAAATGAAATTCTTTAGATAATAATGAAATACCATTGTTTAATTGTATTAAGTAAACCTAAGAAAGGACTGGGGGAACTTTTAAGGAAGATACTAACTGCAATTAGTCGTTTGTTTACTGCAAATAGCTAGGGTTTATTCAACCATCTTAAAGTAATGGACATTCTGTGTACGTTTCTCAACCCTCTAAATGATACTGTTATGTTCAACAGGGACGTCTGCACTCGTACATAGTCATGAAAATAGAAATACAAGATGTCATCACAAAAAAAATGGAGTGTCTAAAGTGCAAATGAGAGTGAAAAAAGTTGGACATCTTCAAAATGTGTTTTTTCCTAATGACAATACCATAATACATCAAACTGAAGCCCTTTAACTATGACATTTTTTGTGCTGCCAAGATAAGTAGTCATGCGTAGTTGCGCAATTTTTGTCAATTCCACTTTTTATTTCTCTTATGACACTCAAGATGTGCAATATGAAAGTGATAATTCTTACAGCTGATGATGAAAAAACACAATGAAAAATTAATGTACATGTGAATAGTCATGCAGTGATCAAAACTATGATGAAAGAATTCACTACACATACAATAATGTAATACTATTGTCTGCTGATGAATAACATAATAAAACCATTATCAAGACCAAAGGTATCCGGTACGTTGATTTGACCAAAAAACTGCGCATCAAAAAAAAGAAGAAAAAAAAATCAACAATCTTATATAATAAGAAGGTAGGTTACTTTTTCCATTGAAATCGTACATTATGTCATTTCAATTAACGTAACTCATTTGATTACTGATAGATTTTCATAAAATTGGTCTTATTTTGTGTGGAAAGGATGAATAAAGACATACAGGGACATAAAACACCCCCTTGTCTGAGGAATCACCCTAAATCGCAAAAACATGTTTCTTTTATCAGTATCTGTCCATCCAATTCAATGATGATATTGTAGCTTTAGTTTTTCTTTAGTTTTACACGGGAAAGATTGGCGAGATTCTGTCCTTCAGATCTCTTCCGACCAAACACGTTTTGACTTCGCGAATTGTTGTAGCACAATCCCTTTGGCAAGGGGGTGTTTTTTTTGTACCTGATTGTCTTTATTCATCCCTTCCATGCAAAATAAGACCAATTTTATGAAAATCCACCAAATTTTGAAGGAGTTATGGCAATTGAAAAGACATGATGTACGTTTTCAGTGAAAGAAGTTACCTACCTTATTATATATAAGGTCATTGAATTTTTTTTTTAAATGGACAGCAACGTACCGGGTACCTTTGATCAAGACAATCAAGTAAGTTTGACTTCTCTTCAAACTGATAATTAAAAAAAAAAGATTGATAATGTAAACTGCACAAAAATTCAGTGGAAATATTTGTTGCCTTAATAATTCAATAATCACCCAAATGTAACCCAATCAAATTTGTAAAGCCTTTAAGAAAATCGCCCCCACAATGACTATGTCCTGGCTGACCAATGAGAGAACTCCAAATCTAGAGAATTCCCAAGACTCCATCCACTTAGTTTCATATGAATATTTCATACCCAGCCAAAAACCACCTCTTCACACAACTATTACCCCATCAAAGATGGACTGCCTTTTGCCAATATCTCATGTCTCAATCACTAAGACTTCCCCCAGTGCCCGACCATTTTCATACACAAACTTCAGCCCCAGTGACTCTATCCAATTTCAGCCTCCTGACCAATGGTTATCGAAAAAATTTCCTGACTCAGCAGATTCTATTTTTTTACACAATGCTTCTTCCTGCTGATGCTACTACAGCTACTGCTACTGATGATTATAATGATATTGACAGTCTCATTCCAAGTAAGCCTGCACCAGTCTGTGTTGCTCAATGCTTCATGACTTGTATCTGCCAGACAATTTATTACTTTTACAGGGCAGTTTGTTTCCAATCTCTTATTCACAATAACAGATACCAAGTCATTCAATACCATTTTCTGTGATTCAATAGATTCTGATTTATTCAATTCGTTGAATTCCTCTACAACTTAATACACTGTCCTTTCCCATCTCAGCTAACCATATAGCCTGTGTGAAGTTTGTTTCCTTGCCAATTCCAACTTAACCCAGTCTTGTGGAGAGGATCTTCTGCATAATTCAAGAACATATAAAATGCAATTCTTTTTATGCTATGTGAATAAAACCTGAAAAATTTCCCTGGAAAGAGCAAGTTAATACAAAATTTCAGACATTTGTAAGATGAAAGCTTGCAAGTACTCCAGTTTCTTTAATGTTTGACAAGCATTTCTACCAGGAGAAAATTGCAGGTTTATGCAAGATGATGCAAGATAATTCAGTGCTTGTACAGGAACCTTGACACTAAAAGTGTTGGTGGCCTCTGTCGTTTAAATTAAAGGTTTGTGTGTAATTAAAGCTTCAGAATGAGAGACTTTTCCTGAATTACACTATCTACAATTCTTAAATGTTGTTTATGCTTTAAGTAGCCATTGCTTTTTATTTGACACCATCACTTGGTGGAGGTGCTGTATTCAACTTTATATTTGACACCATCACTTGGTGGAGATGCTGTATTCAACTTTATATTTGACACCATCACTTGGTGGAGATGCTGTATTCAACTTTATATTTGACACCATCACTTGGTGGAGATGCTGTATTCAACTTTATATTTGACACCATCACTTGGTGGAGATGCTGTATTCAACTTTATATTTGACACCATCACTTGGTGGAGATGCTGTATTCAACTTAATACTTGACACTATCACTTGGTGGGGCTGATGTATTCAACTTAATACTTGACACTATCACTTGGTGGGGCTGATGTATTCAACTCTATATTTGACACCATCACTTGGAGGGGCTGCTGTATTTAACTTTATATTTGACAATTACAATTTGGAAACTACCAGATAACTGGTGTCATTCAGATTTAAAAAAAAACATGTTTGAATCCCATCATTAACTTTGGGATGGGACAGTAAAAATTATGGTGTATTAAAAACATATTTTTGAGAGTGTTGTTCAAACATAACTAAATATACATACTGTCAACTTAGGGATGAGTTCAGTCTGATATGGTTTTTCACTGGTTAACCATGGCTCACCTGAATGGCAAAGGGTTAAAAAGATACTGGGAGTACCCACCTGCATGCTTAATACTTTGGAAGACACAGTATGTAAATGTTAACTAGTATCATTATAGAAATGCCAACCAGCTGAAAAAAGACGATGATGCAAACTGCAAATGTCCCTTGTGACTAATTAAGGGTTTATCTTCCCTGTATCAGTATAAACTGGGTAGTAAGTATGCAATGTAGATCTAGAGTTCCTTTGCTCATAATGACATAGTGGTATAGCTCATGCTGATATTCACTCTAGAAATAAAATGATCCAGTTGGATCAGTTAATGGGGACTAGGCAGAACTGGGTTTCAGGCTGCAAAACTAAGCTATTGTAATGGAAATGTTGCAGGTTGTACATACATATACATACATAATTATAATAAACACTGCGGAACTCTGGCAATGGTGTCTAAAGTATGATCTCCCTGGCTGACTGGATAACATGGCGGTTAATACACCGGCATCTCATCATTGTGATCCAGGTTTGTTCCATGTAGGTCCAGCCCAATGGTGTATGAAAGGGCATTTTGTCACCCTATCAGGCACATGGGTTTTCTCCCATACCAAGGACAGCATGGGAACCACCATCAAGGCCAAAGAAATGATCACTTCCTGTCCAGTTAAAAAATAAATTTTACAGTTTGTTGGTGTTTCTGTTTGTTTTGTTGTTGTTTCATGAGGGACTGGTTAAGATATCCTTAGCCCTTTCCCTCATAGAGGACACCATGAAAAGACCTATGCGAACAACATAAAACCAGATCAGCCTGCAAGTAACTCGCAGGCTGATCAGGTTTTATGCTGTTCGCTGCTCCTCAGTGGTCTGGAAATGAGGATTTTGTAATTAAAATTTGGTAAGGTTTAACTGTGGTTTTCTGCAGATCAGGCTTTATGTGATACCTTTTGAGGGCGCCAAATGAGTATATATGAGGGAAAGGGTTAAGCAGTACCATCAATTATTTGAGGAATTCCCGACAACTCAAAAAAAACAACACCATAACATAAAATCTTACAAAAGTACAAAAGCATGCTACTAACAGGAATGTTTTTAATCATTCCAGAACTTGAAAAAAAAGCTTTCCTGAAATAGGGGTGTAAAATTTTCTTTTAGGTCACTCGTCCTATAGGACGAGTAGGTGAAAAATCTTACTCGTCCTTAAACACGGTTAGCTCGTCCTAAAGGATTTTAATTTTTGCTTCCCGTAAAGTTGTATAAAGCTTTTGATATTTTGCGGAAACACCGCAAAACAATTTTTTCTTCTTTTTTCGTCAACAATGGAAAGCCAGAAAACCAATGATCTTTTCTTGTGCGTTTTGTTTTATCGTAAGCATTTTGGTGCTTCCTATGTTTTAACTCTCACTTTTTTGTATTTTCGTCGTCTCTCCCACCGAGTGTCTTCACTGACAATTGTTTTGTCATTTTGACCACCAGAATCAAAACATATTTGAAGTCCCTGACTGTGCCACAATCCCAGACTGTACCGCAAACTAACATAAAACATATTGAAAAAACACCGTAGAATATTGTGAACCAGTCTGCGCTAGCACCTTATGGATCTTTCTAAAAAAAAAAAAGCGTTGCTATATACATTTTGTCAAAATTAGCTCCCCTGATCAAGTAAAAAGTTTTATGATCTTGATTAACCATCGTAACAATATGAAATTCATTTTTTACTAAAACATTTCTTTCTTGGCTGCGAAAAGGTACTCGTCCAGTCGGACGAGTGTTCAGGGAAATTATGCTTGTCCGACCGTGAAATTCACTCGTAAATACGAGCGGACGAGTGGATTTTTACAGCCCTGTGAAACACTTTTATTCTGAAAGTTTTGATTTTCTCTTCTACCTTTTTCACTGAGAGTAATAAAACCACTTCATAATAGCCACCACTGGCAGTGATTTCTGAAGTGACATCCATCAATACTATGAAAACATACAAGTAGGCAACCTTAGGTCTCCAATATCGGGACCTACATCACAACCACTGCAGGGGTACCTCCACTTATTTAAACATCAAACATTCGGTCATTGTACCCACCAAGGTACCACAAACAAGGATGTTTGTTTTGTTTTGCAGGTGCATTAGCTACAAGCTCCTCATGAATCGGACAATTTCAAGAGAACTGTGTCCTCCTACCCAGACAATATACATGACTTCATTCAACATGCTTCCTGTCAAAGTCCTGATGCACTGTGCAAATATTTGTCAATTTATGCCTAACAAACAGCTGATCCAGCTGAAATTAAGTTATTCTCCATGAAGAAGATCGTCTGAATGTTAGCCTCCCTCACGAGACCATTCTGATTACTGTGTCCCACAGGTAAGTTTTTGTAGGACAAGCTGCTCCCACAATCTTCTTGGGTGGTAGGACATGCATTCATCTTGATCTACTGCAGTGCCTGTCCATCATCAGTGTAATAAACCACAATCATTCTCGACCATTCATGTGGGCTTAGGATGTCCTGTCATATGGATTAAGATGAATAGTCATTTCTTAAAATTTACTTCTTTTATTAAAGGTATATTTTTAATATTCATCAAATCATGTTATGTGATAAATCATAAATTTAAAAAGTCTTTTTTACCCTACAATTCTTATGTATTAGTTAACCCTTTCCCTCATAGAGGAAATCATGAAAAGACCTATGCGAACAGCATAAAACCAGATCAGCCTGTGAGTAATTCGCAGGCTGATCTGGTTTTATGCTGTTCACTGCTCCTCAGTGGTCTGGAAAAGAGGATTTTGTAAATAAATTTGGTAAGGTTTAACTGTGGTTTTCTGCAGATCAGGCTTTATGTGGTACCTATTGAGTGCATCAAAATGAGTCTATATGAGGGAAAGGGTTAAACATATTTATTAGTCAAATGCTATAACAGAGCAATTCACAAACATATACAGAATAGGATTAAATCGAAACCTAAAGGCTTATTGAAATTTTCTCCTCTTAAGTAATGGTAATTGTTTGTTGTAATGACAGAGTAGAAAATACCTCAAAATTTACTTCAAAAAAGTTAAAAAATGCATACTGACAGACTTAAATTGTTAAAAAAAATACTGTCTCATATGTTGTATTGGTTTCACAACATCATGGCATGTTTAAAATGACTAAAACATTCTCCAACTCAACTTCCTGTTTTCCTCCCAGTGTAACAAGCCTCCTGTATCCCACATATCTATATAGACCCTTTTCTATCTTATCTACATCCATCTTTATGGTCAGGGGAAAAAAGTTATGGCCTTCCGTAACATGACCCAGATTTCTTACAATAATTTTCTTTAAACTACCCCAGAATCATCCTATTTTCTATAGTATGATCTTGCAGTACGTCTAGTCTTAAATTGGAATATTAGTCAGAGTCTTGCTTACATTATAATTATGTAAATAAATTATCATAAGCTGAGAAACTTCTTTGTATACAACTTTTTTACTTTTCTGCCTTGGAATGTTTCAAACTGATTCACTCATGACTATTAAGCCAATTCTGGGGCTTCCCAAAGATAAAGTGTATTTGTAATACAAAATAATACAGTAAAACCTTGCTTTAAGACCACCTCTGAATTGAGACACCTTTGCCAAAAAGACCATGGTATACTCATATCTTGATCCAAATAGTCTGAAGACCTGTTCCGACTGTATTGGTAAATTCACTATTAAGACCACCTCATTATCATGACAGCCCACATTATGGTACCATGACTCAGTAAACATTAAGCAATTAGAAATACAGTCAAACCAGTCTTAAGTGGACAGTCAATGGAACAAGAGAAAGTGACCACTTCACTGGGGTGGCTGCTAAATGAAGGTTAAATACGTAATAAAATGCTTTAGTTTAATAATATTAAGATTTACCGCTAAATGCAGGTAGACCACTTAATATAGGTTGGCCGCTACTACAAGTTCAAGAGTAAACAGGAGGGCACCTTTAACTTAACCCTTAGCCTGATCTGCAGAAAACCATAGTTAAACCTTACCAAATTTAATTATAAAGTCCTCATTTCCAGACCACTGAGGAGCAGCGAACAGCATAAAACCTGATCAGCCTGCGAGTTACTCGCAGGCTGATCTGGTTTTATGTTGTTTGCATAGGTCTTTTCATGGTTTCCTCTATGAGGGAAAGGGTTAAGGTATCCCATTTTCACATCACCAAGAAACCCTTAGCATACTATACAAGCATGTTCCGATGCCGTATATTAGCAAACAGAGCAGACCCAGATCAGACCAGCTCCTTAAAATAGCCATCTTATCAGGGTCTCCTTTACTTGCTAATACAATACTGTAGCTCACATTCTATGCAATTTACAGTGTGAGAAATCTCGTTTCATATGCCATTTTAAATTCAATTAATATTCATCATATCACAAACAAGTACATAAATATCAACGAGGTATAGGGTTAAACCTACTGACTTAAAGCACCTATTATAACAGCAATTTTGTTTGCTCTAAGTAAAGCATTATGCAGGCATGAAATTGTATCCCTTCCCTCACTGTTAATTAAAATGTTTCTGAGTCAATTATCAAAGCCCCGCAAGTGTTACATTTGTTTTCACAGTCCACACACAATGAAAAGGCCACTAACATTGACATGAATAGATTTCCTCTCAGGTTAACCCTTTCCCTCATATATACTCATTTTAACGCCCTCAATAGGTATCACATAAAGCCTGATCTGCAGAAAACCACAGTTAAACCTTACCAAATTTAATTACAAAATCCTCATTTCCAGACCACTGAGGAGCAGCGAACAGCATAAAACCTGATCAGCCTGCGAGTTACTCGCAGGCTGATCTGGTTTTATGCTGTTCGCATAGGTCTTTTCATGGTTTCCTCTATGAGGGAAAGGGTTAACCATTACCCACTCAGCAGTATCAAATAGACCAAAGACCACAGTCTCTATATGACAATTTTGCCATTGAATCTGTTTTGTTACCCTTTAACCACATGAAAGCTACCATGGAACCTAAAACATCTGCAACCAGTGTAAACCCAATCAGCCAGCATATAAATCAGTAACTAATTAGTGCTTTTTAAACTTCTTTATCAAGGGCCATTCATGAGCCTACCCTTTTGAAAAGTTTTTCAGTTTTTCCCTAAATTTGTCATTATTATTTTTCTTTCTATAGAAAAATGGCATTTCCAACCCCCCCCCCCCCCCCCCCCCACCAATACCCCGTTTAAAAACATCTGCAAATCATTTTTTTATGAGAACTGGTTTCATTGCACAACCTGTTTTGGTACAGTCAGGTTTGGTACATCAATGGGATAAAAATGGTGTTAGCATAAAGGCACAGGCTCTCCACAGGAAGAACTAGCAATTGCCAAAACCCTGCTATCAATTCTGCACTCATTTGTTACTCAAATACCATGCACTGTGCAGCATATCTATACGACTGACGTTCTACGCTGACTGAAATTGAGTGCATCTACATCCTCCTCTCAATTTTCTCTGCAATGAACCATTTTCCAGACTATTCTTTACATTGTTTATCTGAGAATTTAGAGGCATTATCACTGCACTGCATGTCAGGATAGGAAATGCAAATAGCTTGTTTTTCTACGATTGGAAAATGCTCAAACTCTTTAACATGTCTGCTGAATACAATCAGGCGGCACTTTTGTTGACCATTTCTGGCTTAATAGTTGAAATATAGACTTGGAAAAATAATTTGTCAAATAATTCAGTATTTCTTACAGTTACACTGGCTGTGACATTATAAAATTACTGAAATATGAGATTTTCCAAAGACTAAATACAGACTCAATATAAAAAATTGTTTTTCTTTGCCAATATAATTATAATTTGACCTTATACATATTCATATACATAAGAATTGATGCCCTAGAATGGATCCCTAAAGTCTGTAAGTTCTTTTGTCAACTTTGCGCAAACAGGGTAACTGCTGATAGGGGGTTGAGGGACTCGAGGGCTGGTCCCAAAACTATTTCAAGTACATATATATGTAGAAATAGGAGGAGATGGAACTCTTTAGAGGTCAGTCCCCAAGCTGTTTCTTACTGTACTTCTATAACCCTGCATAATAAAGTTGAGGGATTACAAACATCTACTGATGACATTAATTAGTAGAAATGCTGCTAAATTTTGATAATCTATAAATAGCTGTATAAACATAACAATGTTAAACATGAAGTTATCTGAATCATGGGGGATGCAAATTCACGTTTTCTTGGTTTAGAAAATGAGAAATTCTCTAAAAACTTGCCTCCGACAAACTGATAAATTTCTATAATCAAAGATCATGTTTCATTACTTGGGGCCCTCCCATTACGATAGCAACAACACTGACCTGGTATTTAAAGCCAGAGTAAAATATCTAGCTACATATCAGGGATATATTGTTTCAACTTTCCTTTTCATCATCCCACACCCAGTGATAAAATCTTACAGTAATTTGAGAAAAAAATTCAATCACACACGAGATTGTACATCTTTTTGAACAACTGAATTACATTTAATCAGGAGATCTGAATTTCAAATGAATATTGTGAGATCCCCCACCTTTTTTCATTCTACACAGTCCCTGTGTGGCTCACATTATACTCACCTGAATGCCTCTTGCCTCAGTTGTCACTAACACACAAACACAGCCTAGCTATACAATACTTGCTTTTTTGTCTCCTAAATGCTGAGCCAAATTTTGAGGTTTTTCTGGTCTAAATTTTTTTAAGCATCTCGATTTCATATTATTCAACACATACAAATTATGTTCTTTTATAAAAAAATCTTTTTCATATATATATCAATATCAAACTTTTCCCCTGAAAATTAAAACATGTACTTATAACTGATTGACAAGAGACTCAAAATAACTTTTAGTTGCAATTATAAAACCTGTAGTCATAATCATGTACGATGATAGCTGAAATTAATTGAGTTGGGAAATAACAGGCATAATGCATCCCATTTAAATGCATGGAAGGTCATTATTAGCTTAATTAGAAAATAAAATGAATATTCAAGATGAGGTATTATATACTGACACAAAGGGCCTTTAAAATATCTTTTATCTGTCATTTAAGTTTCCCCCTAGAAAAAAATATATCATTTATGTCATACATGACACAAATGCAAGATATTCTCTTACGTTTTGCAATGATTTATCAAACTTTATCTCAACGTACCTGTTAATAATCTAGTACAATACTCTCAATCAACATTCATAGCTTTTATGACTCATTAGTATGAAGAGAGATTAGACTGATATAAAATCTTCACTATTTTTCATCATTCATTGTTTCCAAGTATTTATATAAAGAGCCACTGTCCTTTAAAAAAAAAAAAAACACACAATTACTACTAACATCAATATCTGACCCATAAAATTTTTAATAATTAACCTTTTACCTCATGAATATTCATGTACAAAATTTTGACTTCATGAATATCAATTGGCTGAAATTCACACGGTATACAATTTTATAAAGCGATGCAATTTTACTTGGTAAGCAGACTGTTTAGAATCTTAGCTACCTAATTCATAAAAGCAAACAGGAAAGACCCTGATCAGACAGCTCAGAGCTGCTCTACACAGTTTAAATGTCAAAACAAATATCTAGTTTTAATTATATACCCATTTAAAGTTCAATCAATTAATATTCATTAGCTAATAAATTTGTGCATGAATATTCATGCAGTAAAGGATTAAACCATCCACTAACTTGGTGCAATCTCTAAAGACAAATAATATTACAAAATGTTCTCTCGAAAAGAATTATCCTAAAAGCTAGCACTGGTGACATTGCTTGAGAAGTCAGTCAATGAGTGCATCTGGGGAATTAAATACTGGAGAAGTTTTTTCAACATTCCAAAGACATTAGAAATCTAACTCAGAAGTTATTTGTAAAGTGTCAAGGCTTTTCACAACTTTAGCAT
>CM037780.1:51609129-51659129 GCA_021229015.1 Solen grandis
GTTTTATCATCCACAATAATGGCGTCCAAAAAAACAAGGCAAACAGTAAGAATTATGTAGATTTAAACTGATTGTAATATTCAGGGACTAAATGTCAATGAACTGAACAATTGTATTGTATTGGGGTTTACTGTTGCTGCGATAGTATTTCAATGAACTGAATAAATATAAATTTATATTTGCAAAGATAAAGCATAAAACTTTGATTTTCTTTTTGAAGTTTACTCAACATTAACAATTTTGCATAAAAGTTTTAAGACAGAGACTGATTTATAATAGTGACTGGTTCCCAGAAATCCCCCCACCTATAATTTTTGTATGAAAACCCTAGGCACATGATGATTAGCTATTCAGAAATATTTGTATAATAGACTGCATCCTGTAATCAATATGGCCCTCTATAATATACCATCTCCACATAATTTTGAACTTCGCGAAAGGGAGGAATCTTGACAAAACTTTATTCAAATCACCATGGGAACCAGCAATGAGCCAATCGTCTCCAACATTTCAGACTAAAACATTAGGCGAATCAATAGTCTTATTTGTGGAAAAAGCTATAAAACAACCAGTAAGCCATTTATTCAAATGAACAGAACGAATGAACTTTTCATTTTATCCTTGCTGTGCCCAAATTAGACGAGATAGATCCCAAATCAGAAAATTAAGTTCCCTGTATCTATCATTGAGTGATAGAAGTTTTCCTTTTATGTTATTCCTATAACCAAGAGAAATTCAGTGCATTTAACAGTCAGGAACTGGTTTCTATTTAATATATCTAATGGTAAACATTACATAAACTTAAATAGCTATAGTCAGATTGGATGTGTTGAACAAGCCTTGGGCGTTTTGACCCGACACATTTAACCTAATTTGACAGACTTTACGCAATGTGACTGGCTCGAGTAATTTGATCCAAATTTAATAAAAAAACAACTTTTAATGTGTTTATGGACTCAGTCAAACATCATACTTAAATCATAGTAGAATTTTATCTTATACCTCACATAGATGCATTTTGACGCATATGCTCCTAAAATTTTACAGCTAAGATTTTACAAAGACTGCATGGCAAAGAAAAATATATTGTTTCATATACCATTTGAAATTTAATAAATTGACATTCACCATTATTAATGTGTACATAAATATTCATGAGATAAAGGTTTAAAAGCTAATGATTTTAATAAAAAGGATGAAAATCATGTGTAAGTACTGTTAATGTATTTGTGAATATAGCAGCCTGAACTACTGGTACATTCTTCAAATATAATTTCAATAACATAATACATGGATTACTTAACCCTTACCCTGCTGGAACCGTAAGTGCTAACCTTTGCCACCAGTAAAGAGCCAGGTCATGCAGGCTACCCTGGCTCTTTATTGCTGGCTGACCAACTACAAGTTTTCATCTTGTTATCCCTAAAATTGACAATGGACAGTTCCAAAAAAGATGCTGGATAAGTCCATTTGAGAAATTCAGCAGGCAAAGGGTTAAATCCAAAGTAAAAATCCCCCCCACCCTTTGATTCCATGGTATCCTTTACCAGGATTTATGGATACATGTTGTTTCAAGGCACAATGATAGATCACAGATTATTGATGCATCTCTAACCCTCGATCTGCACAAGCCTAACATTATAAAGCATGAACTTATAGAGATGAATAGTGAACAATATCAAACCTGATCATCCTGTGAGATATATAAAGGATTATGTGAGGACTTATACTGGTATCAGAATCTGTCACATCGTAAAGACAGGATATGTTACTGACAAGTTATAATGCGGAGATTGTATTTCACTTAAAACACTGAAGATTTTGTCTGCAAAGATGATATGCTATTACTTCACACCGGGATCTTGTTAGCTATAAATTTTCAGGGGAAATTCAAATTCAGAAACATGTAAACATTCTTAATATCAGAAAAACAATCTTGACAAATGAAAATTGACCCATCAGACTCTTTATATGAAACTGTGTATTTAACCTTTTACCTCATGAATATTAACCCTTTCCCTCATAGAGGACACCATGAAAAGACCTATGCGAACAGCATAAAACCAGGTCAGCCTGCGAGTAACTCGCAGGCTAATTAGGTTTTATGCTGTTCGCTGCTCCTCAGTGGTCTGGAAATGAGGATTTTGTAATTAAATTTGGTAAGGTTTAACTGTGGTTTTCTGCAGATCAGGCTTTATGTGGTACCTACTGAGTGCGTCAAAATGAGTCTATATGAGGGAAAGGGTTAAAACAATAATTAATGAATTGATGAATACTATTTAATGGTATATATCAAACAGTGGATTTTTCTTTGCCATGCACAATTCATAGAATCTGAAATTCAATATATTGTATGAGCAAACAGAGGAGACCCTGATAAGACATCTCCTCAAAGAGTCAGCTGTCTGATCAGGGTCTGCTCCATTTGCCTCTGCCTTGAAATCAGCCTTTATGTTTACATACCTACAAGGGAAGATTACCCCTGTGTCATTTTAAGCTTCATTATCATGAATGTTTACTTTAATTTTACGGCATCCCTGGTATGACAATTACAGTATTTTATCAAGATCTGATCAATATGATGAATAGCATCGGCACAACAGTAGAAGCTGTTTAAATCCCATACCAAGTTTCAGAGAAAATGATCTAAAGAATCATACTGTCTATACATTCGACACATTATAAGACATTACTGAAGCATTATGGGTATTAGTTTGTTTGCTTTTTGTCTCATATTAGATGCTTGACAGTGATTTTGCTGCCTCATGGTAGCATTGATAAACAATATGTTCAGTATGCCTTGCCATGGAGTTATAAGCTATTATCTCCAACATTGTGTAAAATGTCTTTCCTCTTCAATTTTTCTCCTTTAACCCTTTCCCTCATAAAAACTCATTTTGACGCCCTCAATAGGTATCACATAAAGCCTGATCTGCAGAAAAAAACAGTTAAACCTTACCAAATTGAATTACAAAATCCTCATTTCCAGACCACTGAGCAGCAGCGAACAGCATAAAACCTGATCAGCCTGCGAGTTACTCGCAGGCTAATCTGGTTTTATGCTGTTCACATAGGTCTTTTCATGGTGTCCTCTATGAGGGAAAGGGTTAACACTAATGTTGTTTTCAAGAAAAGCTTGGACAGACTTAAAGTGAAACTCCCCTTTTCATCTTAAAATCATTGCTACATTGTGAATAGTAGGGTACCATTTGAAGCTTCAATCATTCCTTGATGCCTTAATAAAAATTTGGTAAATTTAAGTATATATATATGATTCTGAGAGAAACAAACTCTGCACATAGATATCCAAGGACCGCAGTATTTTGATCCCCCCCCCCCCCCCCCCCCCCCCCCGCTGTGGAAGCCTACATTGTGTGGGGCCCCAGTTGGCTGATGAGGTCCACATCTGGTCAAGCTGTTGGTCAGTCTCCTGACCAGATGTGCTGATCCATACCATCATCCCATCTTGCCCCTAGGGCACCATCTACCTGTAGATAACTGTTGAATAACTAAACTAACAATAATACAGGCTTCCAACAATACAACAATAAAAGGGAATATAGGAGTCGGCCCACATTAGCCATGTGCTTCACATATGTGGTATCATTTTCTTGAACCTGAAGTGAAGAGCCACTCAGATAAGTAAGCCTTTTTCTTACATCCATTCATGAATATTTGAAGTGATAGGTCACAAGTGTAATAAAGGCCGGAAATATCTAATAAACGGCTGCACAATATTAAGTTATCAGGGTTCAACATTAAGGCCCGACCGAACAACATTCACTAGTCGATTGATGGTCTGATCCAACTAGGTCCTAGGCTAACACGCCGACTGGTCATGTTCTAAATTGGTCAAAGAACGCAGAAATTTTATCTATTTACACATCAAAAGCACAAAAATAACTGTAATGGTCATACTATTGACTCTTGTTGAAACAGTTTCTTGGAAAACCCGTGTGTGCTATATTTGGCGGCATTTTCAATAACAACCTTGACACGTGTTCACTCATTGGTTTGTGTTTTCAGAACAAGGCTGTTTCCCCAACGCACTTGCCAAGTTTAATGCTGTAATACTATGCAAAGAATGCTTATTTCTTCATCTAACTTTTCATTTGATAATGTTTACGAAATCTTCATATTATAATGAATAAAATATAATTTAAAAATGCTAGAGATGCAAGTTAGTGCATGAACGCTGATCTTTTTATTATGCTGGGATCCCATGTATAACGAAATAGACCTTTTTTACGAATTGTTTTTACTGCAATGTGCAGCTGAAAGGAAAAATGTCAAACAGTCAGTCTTTTCATCCGACAAGAAAGACAATGTCAGTCATGAACGAAAAAGGTAAAGAGGAATCAAAGAAACTGTATGAATAGATGTTAAAAATTTTTTTAAATGGCATATAGGTACAATCAAGGTGTTCATGCAATGTTAATGAAAAGCATGTAACACAAGAGTAATTCTATTATTGTCTTTGTAGACCTTTATTCAATTTCATTTCTAATGGTAAACATGAAAAAAAAAACAAACAAAAAAACACAGGTATTCTGAAGTAAATATATTGATCTAAGTATGACAGGTATGTGTTTTACACTTCGTTCTAGTTCAGTTAAGGTTTTCTAACTTACTGGATCACTGGTCCAGCTCTCAAAAAAGTTAATGTCGAACCCTGGTTGTTTCAGTCTTATTATTATCTTATCATATATTATGTTACAAAATGTTACCCTTAGTCCCCCAGACTGGCAATCTGGTACAAATAAATTGGGATCATAATAGAATATGATATGACAGCATTTATTTACAGACTGATCTGGTTTATACTGGCTAAAGAATAGAAAATAACAAATTCAAATCTATCTTTGGCAAAAAATAAAGATGTGACAAACTTAGATTCAAAAAACAACAATTCAAAGAAATGAACAAAGGAGATATTTATCAGCACTTGAGGCCCCCTACAATATGCTAATCAATCACCACAACTTATCATCACAATTGTCTTCTGAAATCAGCATGAATTATGCCTCCTCACCCCAGAATGCCCCCCACAGTCTTTCACTTATGACCTGACAATAAATACAAAGGAGCCTTTCACAAAGGGCTTATCATGCAAATACAAAGAGACCCTATTACTAATAAGTCAGAGGACATCAAGATCAAAGTCCATGCTGAGATGCATAAACACACACTTTGATCATCCCGACAAAGTCAAATAGGATGAAGTTCAACAACAGAATATGAAGTGATTGTACCAACTGATTAATTTGAGGTACACTTTTTAATGCCTTAAGTTACTTGAAAGATGGTTCAATTAAGTTAAATTGTGCCATAAATTAAGCTCAATTATACATGTTTAAATATACATTAAAAAACAAGAGGAACATTATCACACTTAACAAACAAGAGAAACAGTATCTATGCATAAACAATTAAGCAGTGTCTTCTATAAAAAGCCGACATATGACAAAAATCCCCACCTACTAAACTAAATGTTAAGTCAATTTTCTCCAAAGCTAAATGTGCATTTAGCACTTGACAGACCAACTATTCTAAAAACACTGCCATAATCTACTGCAAACACAGCTAACCCATCCTCTGACACTCTGAAAAAGTATTTTACACAATCATAAGTAGAAATAGGTATTTAACTTAACCCTTTCCCTCATATAGACTCATTTTGACGCAATCAATAGGTACCACATAAAGCCTGATCTGCAGAAAACCACAGTTAAACCTTACCAAATTTAATTTGTAAAATCCTCATTACCAGACCACTGAGGAGCAGCGAACAGCATAAAACCTGATCATTACTCGCAGGCTGATCTGGTTTTATGCTGTTTGCATAGGTCTTTTCATGGTGTCCTCTATGAGGGAAAGGGTTAAGAATAAATGTTACTATTTACCAACTATATGTAACAAAGTAAGTCTGAGCTGCTAACTAGAGAAACGGTTAAAGATGAATATTTTGATCAAAGTCACATGAGCTCAATGAATATAAAATCATTAAATCTGATAATCAATGAACAGATGGGCAGCACACACATCACAAAAATCCCCCCTGAGTCTGAGGCTTTTGCATTTATCCTGATCAGCCTGCAAGTTATTTGAAATGCTGTCTCAGGGCATAAAGGTCATTCGAGAGTCACCTTTCAAGGAGAGAAACAGTTTAAACTAACAGCCATGAAAGTGTCCAGACTTCATTTTGGGTAGGTCATCAGCAAAGATTGTATTTGATCAAAAAGAAACATCCTTCGGAGGAGTCCATGAGGACTGATTCACAACCAAATGTCCAAGTTAAACATGGAGATAACAGATACAATAGGACATCCACCCATGTTTACCACTAGCTAATAACATTAGCATGTCTAGGTCAGATTCTTGAAATACTTAAGTTTATATACTGAAATTATAATCTTGGGAGTTATGAACAAAAAAATAGTTTGCATATCCTTAAGAGTTTATATGCCATGAATTGTAACATGCATTAGTTTTTGTTGAAAGTTGATCCTTCAAACAATTTACCAATATAAGCCTGCTGCCTAATTTGTGGTTGTCAAAGAAAACTTGTGCAGAAATCAAGCCAGGCAATTTCACCAATGGCATTTTAATAACAGGGTCAAATAGCTTGTATATCAAACCAGTTGTAAACTGAGCTTGATGACTCGGGGTTGAAAAGCTGTATCCTCTGATATACAGGCAAGAAAGAAACTCCCCAAAATATCAGTTAAAGAAGAGGTATGTAAAAATGTTAAATAAAAAACAGGGGTCTTATTGATATGCAAATGTAATAAACCAACTATTGGTGGTGCTTTCTGGGATATTCGTCAACAGTGGCAAATAACACTGAATACATTTGAATACCATTTCTACAAATCAGCTGACAAATAACAGGGATACATCGAGTAAGGCTGTCTTTTTAACAAGATATTTTCTAGGTCATTAACTTCTTTTATCCTTATAAATTCGAAGATCAAAAGTTGAACTTGCATTCAGTGTGTCTTTCAGATGACAGTTTATGTTTTGACTACTTGGCATATTAGCTGCATACATTACCACTGACAAGTTAAGGAGATTAAGGATTTAATTTGGCTAATTTCAGTGTTTTTCTACAGTGATGCACATTTCCTGGTGATGTAATCATGTACATCTCTGCACATCTCCACAGGTAACTAAATCCCCTGTTAAATATATTATAAAAGCTATTTTATCTCTTCACTGAGCTGTCATGGTACTTCAAAGGGACCCCTAGGGCATAGAAATAAGGGCCATAATATGACACTTTTGTGTTCCAAGCTACTTTAAACAGAACCCTGTTGGAGGTACCAGTTTTTTGACATAATGATATGTTCTGTCATTTCTGTTAACCCTTTCCCTCATAGAGGAAACCATGAAAAGACCTATGCGAACATCATAAAACCAGATCAGCCTGCGAAATGAGGACTTTATAATTAAATTTGGTAAGGTTTAACTGTGGTTTTCTGCAGATCAGGCTTTATGTGGTACCTACTGAGTGCGTCAAAATGAGTCTATATGAGGGAAAGGGTTAAACAACCTCCTTAGATTCTTAGGTCTTGCTACAATGTCCTAAATGTAATAATATTAAAATAAAATAAATTACAGTAGTCACGAGATTCCTCGAGGTTGAATGGAATCTGAAAAAAATTTCGTAGAATCGTCGTATTTGAGGAATCATTTATACGTCAAAATTCAATATATTTATATTATATTTGTTGATACCTTAACGTCATCTTTTCATTAATTATTTTCTTACGTTTAGACTCCAATAAGTACTTTTTAAACATAGAATATATTTAACCATTACAAAAATAACAAGATCATAGCTTTCATTGCAAAAATTAAGTCACAAATAATTTCTTTATTACCGATAATTTGATTGAAACCCTTTGTTTTAGTTTGTGTATATGGCGACATTGTGTATTTTTTACATTCTTGTAATAAACACTTAACATTTTGCAGTGGTTCTCCAAATTAATTATTACAGAGAAAAAAAACAACACATAAACAAACAAAATCGGCTCCTTTAATGACAAATGATTAATTATGCAGACCCGTCAGTTTGTTACATGATCAATAGGTGAGAAAATACGTTTTACATGTCCAAGTTGATATAACGATTCACCTATGTACTCTCGGAGGTTTGACGATATGTAAAAACAAATACAAAACCATCTCGACCAAGGTGTTAATTACTGGGACAGGTGGTCATAGGGCCAGAGTATGGTTGTCAGGAAGATAAAGATAGGTTTTGTTATCAACTTCGAGGAATTGCATAGAAATTATATAGGATATACTCTCTAGGGACCGAGGACGGAGCTCGAGGAATCCAAAATCGTCTGAAGAATCACCCATAAATTTATATAGGAAAAGAAGGGCTAAATCAAGGGACCGGGCTTGTAGCTCGAGTCATCGCCAGTATTCAATGAATCGCTACATTGAGGAATCGCGTGACCACTGTATTATAAAATATATGTCTTTCATATCCAAAAGATACAGATTTTTTTTTTTAGTTACATTTGAAAAGCAGGAAGTAGATCTTTTTAGTAACAATGTTAAAGGGCCATAAGCATTTTTTTTTCTTATCTTAAATGGCGGTAGAAATTGGCTTCTGTTATCAGTTCCTTTAAAGAGATGATAACCAGTCCTAAACAGTGAAAATATTGTTGCCTAATTTATGAAAAATTCTCCCATTAAATGAAATTACACATGTATTATCATACAAGAAGTAACTAAGATATCTTAGTCAAGAGCATATCATTTTGTGGACCATGTGGAAGACTTTAAACAAATTAAAACTTTGCTTACTTACTGTAATTTACAGTAAATAAAAGTACATCAAATTAGGAGTTAGTGAGAATTCTGAAAATCAAAGGTGCCAAAGTTGACGGGAAAAAAAAAAAAAAAAGTTCTTTTATTCTTTGTTATAAAATCAACAAGGTGATCATCTTGATCTCCTAACACTATTTGCTCAATGTCCCTATGATCCTTCAAAGGTACACATCAGGTGCCAAGACAAGTTATCATGAATTAAAATATCCCTATTGAACTCGTAGATAATACCCCTACTGTATGGACAACTCCAATAAGCTGCCAATAAGTTATCACATACAGGAAGCATTATATATAAAGCCTTTAAACACTTCCCCCTTGTCTCTTTAATCTTATCTGTAAAGCTATATAATCATCCTGACAAACTCCAAAAACATAAAAAAAATGCCTAATCCAAAAAGCACACAACACTGACCTTGTGACAGTATTTAACCAGTGTCACCATGTAAACAAAGTCACCATTTTACAAATTATTATAGTTAACCAACAAAAAAAAAACCTTACAACTATAGCCAACCCTCTCGGCATATTTCCATCACAGCACCATCCACATAATTATTCTCCACAAAGTCATCTTCTTCCAGGGTTATATATTTTCAATTTCTATCCTAAATGAATCAACTACTTTAAGACAAAATAAAAAAAATCAGGCTTTCCTGTATGATGCATTAACATCATGTTTATTACTATTACATACTTGCATATCTACATGCAGAGTTTTTTTCCTTTACCAGATTCATTAAATATCATATCACTTCAAGTTCAAATCACAAAACAAATCATATGCATGGTACAAAAACAGTTGTTGAATGAAAGATTCAATCACTACGCTAGGAACAACAACACATTTTCATCTTCTGAACAAATCCTTATCAGACTGCATGTACACCACAAGATTTTATTACAGAATAGGGTCAGGCGGTCTGGTGACAAGACAGGAAAATGTATTAACCAACTTTGATAAGACTCATTAGAAACTGGCAACACGGGCTGCAAAACTTGTTTATTGATCCTCCAGCTCGAAGACTGACCCAGAATGCAAACTACCATGTAGACCCCTGATTGTGATTGTCACTCCACAGGCTCACTGCAGGAATTAAATCTCCAGATCCAAAATGCCTAAAGTTTTCTAGAGCTGTATATGTACAATGAGTAAACAATAAATCAATACATCAGCTCCAGCCCAGCTGAAAAAGAAAGGAAAAAAAAGATAGTGCTCAGCAATAATTCTTGTGAGCTGAAGACTCGTTTGGGGAGAAAATTGGAGTAAAACTGTGTCAGTTGAAAAGTGAGCGACTGTTTAGTTGAGCCTGCATAGTCAGCTAGATTTACATTGATCTAATGCTTTCGATTATGTTGGGAAAATTCCTGGGAGGCGAAGCTAGAATTATTGAGTCTTAGAGAAGAAGGAATTCTGGACTGGAAACTTTGTAAACATCAAATGTTAATGACAGGATGCGCATTTATTGGACCTGAAATGTAAACATCATGCAGTTTGCACAACCCTGATGCATGCTTCACTGTGTGCTCCATCCTTTTTCATTGAGCAGCTATTGTGCACTTAACCCTTTCCCTCATAGAGGACACCATGAAAAGACCTATGCGAACAGCATAAAACCAGATCAGCCTGCGAGTTACTCGCAGGCTGATCAGGTTTTATGCTGTTCGCTGCTCCTCAGTGGTCTGGAAATGAGGATTTTGTAATTAAATTTGGTTAGGTTTAACTGTGGTTTTCTGCAGATCAGGCTTTATGTGATACCTATTGAGTGCGTCAAAATAAGTCTATATGAGGGAAAGGGTTAATGTTGAATTCTCTGTATGTTGAAAAAATTCACTGATAACTGAGGCCTTAAATTAATCCTTTTTTATCGACTGACTAGTTCAATTAATTTATGCACCAAAAGGTAACATTCTTAAACTTGTTTTCCAAAGACGAAATTAAAAAAAATACATGTTAGTTATGGTCTCCATTTTAAGAAATCTAATTAAGAAAATTGAATATCAGTCTACCTAGTTAATTTTTAAATACTTCGGTGGCTTGTACTCTAAAAACATCACAGGAAGCTAGGTTATTGACCGAAATTACCACCAATCTGCTAACTTTAAACCACAGTAAATCAATTAAGCAGTGACATTCATGATACATCAGAATTTAATCAATTTACAAGTAACAAGCATAAATAAGAGAAACAAAAGATCACATGAACAGTAAGAAGACTCTACATGATAGTTGTATTATTCCCACATCTTTGTTTTTCATACAAATACAATGTTAATATCCTCCAAAATAAACACTTTTAATACATACTAAAAGTTAAACAATCACAAGTAAAAATTTTAGCATACATTTGATCTGAAATTCAATAAATATCTATACATTCTATGTTTTTTAGTAAATACATACAATTTCTGAACATTACAATAGGTACATTGCAAATCTAGCTAGGCTGCATTTTGACACTATATATTCAAATACACTTTTTTGCTACATGGTATACTATTAATCCATAATATAATATGCCATCACCTTGTGATATTTTCTTCTGTGGCAAAGCAACCCTCTTGCCCTAACTTAAAAAAAAAATCACAAAGCAACAAAATATTCGTAGGACTAGGTATACCATGGGAAATAAAGCCAGATCCTTGTCAGCCTGTCATTCATTGAGATGCAGCAAAATCGCCCAAAGGCTGATAGGGTTTCCTACTGGTTGCACAGGCCATTTCCATGGTAATTTAACACCGTTTTGACACTTCACTTCTAAGAAATTTTCCTGTGAAGCATTAAATACACTGGTACAGTAATGCAGCACTCAATTTTTTCTTATTTCTTAACCTCTGCATGTACCTTTCAATTTAACCCTTTCCCTCATAGAGGACACCATAAAAAGACCTATGCAAACAGCATAAAACCAAGCTGATCAGGTTTTATGCTGTTCGCTGCTCCTCAGTGGTCTGGAAATGAGGATTTTATAATTAAATTTGGTAAGGTTTAACTGTGGTTTTCTACAGATCAGGCTTTTGGTGGTACCTATTGGGTGCGTCAAAATGAGTCTATATGAGGGAAAGGGTTAAAATCCTAAAACCGTGGAACAGAATGATATGCTTCTATGGTCGACTTATTATTATCCTACACTTACCCCAAGTAACTGTCAGAGTATTCATAAAAATAATTTATTTACCACATCTTTAACCCCATTATACTTCATGACATTTTATCTTTTCAATTTCATTTTTTTAATGAAACAGAAAGCTCAACATAAGGAAACTCGTAACACGAGAGTTGACACATGACCCATACAACCTAATAGCTTTGATGTAAAGAAAATAATTTGTACTGGATGCGCCTATAATCAAAATTAAATCTTACAAAATCAATTGACAGTATCCCAGATTTTAATGGAGTTTTATTTTACACCAGATTTAAAATAATTAAGTATTTGATTTGTTTAATTGAGTAATTACACAAATATGCAGACTATCTGTTCTGCTATTCAAATAACTTGAGATACCCACTAAGTTACAAAAAACACAATTTTAAAAGTGGGTGGGAAAACAGGAACAAAACAAATTCATTACTTGAAACTATTTCAAATCTTTGTGATACCATCAAGCTTCCAGTGATCAGATAATAAAGAATCACTCTCCCCTCCCTGATGGACTGGTACATACGTCTGGTTGACCCAGATCTGCCAAAAATAGCCTCATCAAGCCCCCCTGCATCCTAGACTGTGTTCAGAACATATCCTAAGCCAACACACCTGTTAATACAGGTACTACTCTTGTTTTGCATTACACAAGTCTTCAATATCTTCCTACTCCTGTCTATATTATTCCTCTACCACATGACCACACCATTTTAAACCAGAGGTAAGCCAGATCAGACTGGAGGCAATCCTCGGTCATCATCTCCGAACAGATCTAAACTGTAGGTGTAGTTTTCCAGTGAACAGTAAAGCAACTGAAAGCCAGAAGGAAACAGCTGAATGATCTGGGTTAATACTGGTGGCAGGTCATTTTCCAGATAGTTTTCCAAGAGTGTTTTTGTTTGTTTGTTGCAACTTGCATGTAACAATCCACTGGCAGTATTCCTGTCAGTGACCAAGGCTAGCCAGATATAACTTCAGTATGCCGAAGCCAGGCATTAAACCCTAAACCATCCAGTTCCATGGCAGACACTCTAACCACTCAGCATGTGTGTCCAGTGTTCCGAGAGCCAGTGGGGGCACACAACATGAATTTGAGTCTTTGATACGATCAAATTCAAAAAGATGAAGGATAAAATACCATATTATTATACTATAAAAATGTCAACTGCTCCATTGAGATACTTTATGATATTGAACACAGAAAACCAACTGAAATATTTACATCAAATAAAAAAAAAAGAGAGAGTGAATAATGGTTTTTACTTTAATATATATGGTAAAAGGCGAAATCCAAAACAACAAATAACTTGACTTTATTAAAATCTATGATATTTAGTTGGTACATTCACTTTTAAATAAAGAGAAAAAGCTTTTACCATCATTTTCATAAAAAGATTTTTGTTGTTGTTGTTGTATACTTTTCTAGAAAAGACAATCAAAACAAAATACACTTAATAAATAATTTCTTAGATCAATAAGAGAGGGTGGTAGGGTGGGAGAGAAAGTTAAAGCAAGTGGAATTTTACCAAATGATCGAGATATCATCCATAAAATATCGATCCACATCATTCATTCCTCTTGTGACTGAATAACAAAGACTAATCAAAATCAAAAGGGGGTAAAATTTGACAACTTCTTTCGACAAAGAATAGAGGATGAAATTAATTAATGACCCTCCTACTTTAGCTTCTTGGTTTCTTTCTTCCAAAACTATGGATTATTTTCCCTTATGGCATTGTTTATTACTGTAATCCAGTGGTTCCCCTCTCACCATGGTGACCCAGCTCCCTGGAGTTAGACCTGGCACCAGCCCACAACTGGAACAAAGGCTGAGCCCTCAGACAGACTGTCTATAGAAGATGTTTCAAGTTGGTTCCAACAGAGCAATAGAAGACAGAAAGAGAGCAAGAGATGGTCTTTTACTATTGATTTTCAGCTCTCATGTTTTTGAAAAATTTCCAGATATTTCTCTTTCATGGACACCCCTCGCCCATTTGTGAGGGCACCATCAAACACTGAGCCAGATAACAAGGCAAAAGGGACACAAAAAAGAATATACATTCAGGGAGAGCTGGAGCAAACTCCAAATATTGATTTTTCATCTCCAAAATGTTTCCACCCCTCTTCCTTGGTAGACTCTGCACATATCAGTTCCTATCTCGATCTATATTGATCTAACAGATGGAAGGCAGGAGCGCCTGATGACGGAGGAAAAACAACTAGTCCTTGTCTATGCAATGGCTCCCCACTTCTTTGACATGGTACAAATATCTGTCCGGGACTCTAGAGTATTGCATCAAACAAAAAAGTGTTTTTAATGGATTGCCTATCTTCTCTGCTGGACTGTCAATTCAATAGATGTTTACGGCCAAACTGGATTGCAGCCAAACTGTGCCTCATTCCAGAGTGCTTACAAAAGCACACCACCAAATATTGAACAAAATAAATAATCGGGTAAATTGGCTGTTACTGGAAAATTCTCCGACAGGAATTAATAATAATAGCAATATTAACAACTAGCTGCATCATTTTGATTGGCTGTTGGCAAACTCCTGCCAGGCTACCTGGAAGGGTTAACTCAGGGACTCGGTTGGTGAGCTTGAGAGCTCAGTGCCTTCATTCCAGACCTTCATTTAATCAGATATGAGATCTTACACTCACTTTTGACCTGTGTACACACTGAATAAAAGATGGGTATATGCAAGTTGTATGTTTGTATGTACAGAAATTGGCCCAGTCCTTCATGTAAAGAGCATATCAACAGTACAGTGTGTTAGTTTTATATATATATGACTTAAAGCACTTATAAATCTTCTTCTATAAATAACATAATTACATTATCTTACTCAGTTTTCATCAGCAGGTAACATGTGTTAACATTTAAACATCTAAATCAGTGTATATTATTATCATATCCTGAGTATGTATACATTTTATTTTGAGAAACAGCTAGTTCAAATGAGACATTTCAACATGATATAAACACAAGAGCTTGCAAGTCAAAATATGATGATAGAGAAATTGTACATATTTTAACAGACTTGTGTTTAAGTGTTTATTCCAATACATATGATTTAGACTAAAGCAATTATACAGTGGAACTTATACATGTTCAATTAATGTACATGTATATAAACCCCGGATACATTAATCTTGGTTTAAGAGTCTTGTCTTTATATTGGACATTATTTCATACAGACAAAACATAAAGAGTCCTAATTTCTTTACCATTCCCACATGATCATTAACTTGATGTAATATAATTATGATGGTGAAACAATTTTGTTCCTTCAAAATTAAAGATGAAAAGAATGATAAATAAACATCTAAGGCACCTTTGATAAAACCTTAAAAGGTTCAATTGAACACAGTATAAAATGTAAGTGGTTCACAGCAAATAGTATAGTAACATAAATACTAACAACAAAAACGGATGTATACAATTTACAAAGATATATTCTTCATTTACGTTTATATATATGTGTCATTGTGTGTCTGCGAAAAACTCCAGGGTATCCAGATTTCATAGGCTTTCATAAAATTTCAATTTTTCTTCATCTTGCAAATAATTACTAAGTCACTGCAGGGCTATAAATGTTTAGTAACACATTTGCTTTCAATTATGCATTGCAATTAACATTTAACGAAAAAGAACAAGATTTATATTTATCCGTGTTATATAGACACTAAGAGGCATATATTAAAGACAACCTACTTTTTGCAATTTTAGTGTAATTGTTTAATCTATCTTTTAAAATGGATGTCAGTATTTCTGTTTTTATTTCACAGAATTGAGATTTGTAAGACATGACATACATAAAGCTTCTTATTATCATATAACATTTCTTTATATGCACATAAAAGCTTCATAAAGCTTCTAGCTTTACAAAATCTCATTGTTTCCTGGTTAAATATACAACATTAATTTTGTCCTTATTTTCTCCGATTCCAATAGAGTTAATCTGAGGATATAATTTTATAAGTCTAAAGAAGTAAGATTTTGGTAGATTTATTAATTTTTTATATGCACAGCTTCTTATTGCACCTGTTCAAAGTGCGCTGCAGGGGAATAAAATGTAAAGCAATCATGGTAGGAGAGGATTTATCAAACATTTGATGTGAAAACTGAAATAAAACTGAAATGTCAAACACAACCATATAAAAATTAGTGTTATATGGTTGGTGTAATAAAAACTTTATACACACAACTGTTTTTCATATATATGGAAGATACGGAAAATTTACTTTATCACAGGAACCCGTTACTGTTAGTAGACTCCTGTTATTGTAGGACATGTAAATCTGATGATTTACTTTAGCATGAATATAAACTTGAAATGAAATCCAAGCTGAGTGATCAGATCACAATATATTTAATATTTAAAAAGAAAACATAATTTTTGCTTTTTTTCTCCATTATCAGAGGCTGTTTATAAGGTTTTTATTTAATTTAAGATTCACGCAGACTTCCCCAAATTTGCTATTTAGTCTAAAGTAGTTTGGCATGAACGTCATAAATCCCTTTGATTTGTCCAAGGATTTTTTCACCATTACATTATTATAAACATATAAAAAAAAACTTTTTTTTTTTTTAAGAAAAAGAAAAAGGACATAAGCTTTTAAGCATTTAAGGCCCATTCTCCATCATCTGAAATAAAATGTGTATATTGTTTTTCCATCACTCAGAAAAAAATGTTGAAGTCTGATAAATATGTCCAATATCAAATTTATTGAAGAAAAAATGTATTAAGACTAATTTTAATATCTATTTGATAATAAGAAAATAACTTTTCTTTTTATCATTTATTTAAATTGCACACCTAAATTTTCATATTTACTACACAACAAGTAAAAAAATCTACTTATCTGTTTAAGTTAGTTTGTTTCAGTCCTCTGATAATTTAAGCCATAGTGTATTTAAGTTGGAAGTTATTGTACTGAAAGATGTTTTCATACAAAATATATTTTTCAGACTTGGTTTTCATTTCGTGTTTAAGAGATGCAAAAATATAATCATATGTCATTAAAAAAAATGTGGATTTCAAAAAGCAGTGAAGTATGTAAGTATGTTTGCTAAAAATTTAACTACATAGAACTACGAAAAAAAGAAGTGTATATACAAACCGTATCAATGAACTGAAATCCATAGTCTTTTGCAATTAACTTTGCTTTACGCTCACCACCCTTGATATTCACTGCCCATTCATGAGTAAAATGGCCCTTACTGTCATCAGAATAACAAATATTAGCAAGAAAAAGTCCAGTAATGGAAACCTGGAGAACTAAAGTAAAACTGTTCATGGTAGCCGGTTTGGACCAACTGAAATTTACAATGGTCAACAGCACAACTTAAATTGTTCGTGCACGCATATCCTACTTTTCGACCAATATACACCAATTGTAGTTTCAAATTAAAACGAAAATTAAGTTTTCCAAGTCCCAATTCAACCGTATTCCATTTCAGCCTGTAAACTCAAAAAGGCAGCATTGAAAACATCAATAACGTAACGGTATTTACAAACGTTCCCTCAAGCTGTCAGTTTATCCACTGAATCTTCTCACGATTGGATGCAGATGGCGCTACACTATAACGGAAGTTTACATTACGGGGGTCGCCTCAACGTTGCTATTTTCATATATCTTAAGGTAGCACGTGTGCAATAAACATAAGCATTACAAAAAAAGAGAGTGAAATGTTTTGTGAAAGGGGGGGGGGGGGTGAATTGAAACTATGATGCATTAAAATGATATTGATGTAATAAGTTAATGTTTATGTTATTAACAGCATTCACTTTCAATCTTCTCTCTCTCTCTCTCTCTCTCTATCTCTCTCTCTCTCTCTCTGGGCGTATTTGTCTGAGTGTGTGATAGAACTAAACAACATGAGAGTCTCGCACTGACAGAGACGTTTTAGTTAAAATTCCACTTAATATGCTTATATACTGATGAATTAGTCTGGAAATTTCTCTTAAGTTGGTTATTGGTAGAGTTATCACCAAGTTGTCTGAAAATATTAAAGTATTATTTGTTTAGTGGAATTAATATTCAGTTCTTTTCTTTTTTTCTGTAGACAGTTGGTCTGTGTCAATATGACAGTTGCCATTTACCTCATGGCTGTCTGGAGTTTATCAAGACTTGTATTCTAGACAAATGCGTGTGTGCTACTTTAAATTACATGCACTTAAAACATAAATTAAGCTATTGTAAAATTATTAATCCGACGCATTCTCGCACTCAATCAAATGATGATAAATCAAATGCATTGACAGTTTGTCCTGCTTATTAATTAGTCCAATGAAAATGCTTATTTATTTCGTTCAAATTTGAAAAAAGATATACTGCATAGGGTCCTAACTGGGAGAAAATATGACTGTATGGTGCCCTTGTTACCTAAGAGCATTGTTGGCGGAGCTTGTTCCGATGGCGATGTTTTGTTATTTGTCGGTGTACTGAACTGACATTCAAATGGGAGGCGGTTCTATAATGCGAGACTATATGGCGTATGTGTCAAGCTTTATGTTTTTAATTTAATGAATTTGCAGTTAAATAGATCGAACTATTTAATTTTGCACATGGTAAAAAAAGAAAAGTGTTCCATTGAAATAAACCACTAATTTGAATTTTCAAAACTTCTGTTTGACCACAAATTTAGGTGACTTCTAAATATGTATAGCAATATTGTCTGGTGCTTTCTCTTTTGATTTAGCCGATAATCTATAGCTTCATTAAAGCGTAAACCCCCTTTATCTAATGTAGAAAATCATTTTAAATTTATGACATACTTTTATCCGTAAATTAATTATTTTAGGCAATTAAAAATAATTAACTGCATCCAAACAGAAATGACTTTCCAGTACACGAACATTCTGGTTCCAGAGGGCGAATATTCCAGAAATAAAAAAACTGAGACTCAGAGATGTGTATTTATATATTATGTCTATCGTGACACATAAATTCATAAGACGAATGTTATGTGAACACCGTCTGTATTTTCAGATATTTGAATATATATCGGAGAGGAAAAAGATTTAATTCAGTCAGATATGGCTTTTCAATTTCTTAAAATTTCTTTTCATAATTCCTTCGATCAGAGTCTGACATGCAAGATAAACGATGCTTGTATTATGAATAAGTCTGGCAGACACGAATATCGATGATTAGACAATATATCTCACTCAAAACATGTTCAATGACACTGGAATAGGACTACGCTACGTTTATACAGCCCCTCTGAAGTTACCTCCCTTATACGCCTCGTTGTTGAGAATTCGCTTTGTCATGTCGGGTGAAAAGTTCCGTGATGAAAAATCAAAACTCTGTAACGAAGAGACATATCGGTATTGCGACTTTCGCTACTTGTACAAGGCCAATAGGCAGGCAAATTCTCGCATTTCGTTCGGCATTCCGCGCAGCATAGTAAATAATTTGTTCATGGTGATAGTTCTCTCCTCCAATCAAATTTTACCTGTCGAGTTCAAATGATGGGAAATATTCAAATTTGGTGGCAAATTAATATAATTTTATTTATAAGTTTTTCTTTTGTCTCGCCAACTGGCAGACATAAACAATCACAGATTTACGCCGGTTTTCTTTTAAAGATTTTTTTACGTCGAGTTTCTAGAGATTGGAATAAGTCGGCCCACACATGAACAGAGAGAGCCGACTGGCATTGGTTTTGCGTGCGCATTTCGACTGCATTTTTTCGGCGTAAGTTATGGAATAACGGGTTTTAATATATTTCTCGAACATATCAAATCTTGGTTAACAAGCAAATACAATGGAAAAACACCTATGACATTTGTTTGCATAAATCATTTTCGGATATTCCAGTTTAAAGTAGGTTTTTCAGGATGCTCATCTTTCTGCATGGTTGCCAGATAACAATTTAATATTCCTATTTAAAGGTAAAAAAAACAACACACCCAGTTGAAAAAATAAACAGTTGTGACTTTATCAAAGAATGGAGCAGGCGTGTATTATCAGTCGCCGCAATATACAATACTTCCGTGGCGCAATCCTAAAATTTGCTTCTATTGAATTTTCGTACCTTTCTTCCTGTTTGAACTGATTATCATATTACCCGGCTACGGCACATGTCCTAAATTTATCGATAAATACGTTTTCTAGCATTATTTTTTGAATAAAAGACAATTTAAATCGTTATAGAGAAGGTAAACGATCTGTCTTTACCTGCGTTATTATGGCTTTAAAGACTTGTATCTTTATTACATGTATAACACTTTTACTTTCTACTTCTTAACGTTGAGATTTTTGTTTTATATTATCCATGAATGTTACTTAATAACTGCATTATTTGTTGCTTTCTGTAATGTCTAGGTTATTCTGTGTCCATAATTACGGCTTTCCGCAAACTTGCGGAAAACGTATAGGGTTTGTTATGTTTATTAGGACTTTCTGCCTACAGGCAGAAAGTCATATTGGGTTTGTACTGTTTTTTTATTATTCTTCTTCTTCTTATTCTTTTTTTCTTCCTCTTATATTTGTGTTAATTTCGAGGTGTTGCCATTGACTCAGAACAATGAAAATTTTATGGCATATATTTCAAACCATGAGCTTTCGGATGCAATGAATTTTATATTCATACGACGTCATATAACGTCAGATTTGACGTCAGGTGAAAAAGTTTGTACGCGGTCTACAGCCATTATTTCTGGACCGATTTTCATCAAAATTTCACAGAATGTGTATGTTAGGCTCTAGTTGTGCATCCCTGTGTCCGTTTTTCGAAATTCGAAAAGTCCATGGTTCTATAGCGAATCCAAGATTCGAACCAAGGTCGTAAATTTTTAAATGCTTATAAAATCTGTCCTATGTAGGATAGAAAGTTGATATTTAGTCAGTATATAGGTCTCTAGAAGTTTTAAACATTTTGTGAAAATAAATGTCATATGACGTCACGTGACGTCATTATATGATAATGTATTTCTAATATTAACAAGAATATTTCTATATGTTGAAATTGTCGAAGGGCAATGAAAATTTAATGACACATGCTTCAAAGGCAGAAATTTTGATTTCTATGATTTTCATATGCCTATGACGTTATATGACGTCACACTTGAAATATGCAACAAAAGTTTGTACGCGGTCTACAGCCATTGTTTATGAACCGATTTTCATCAAATTTTCACAGAATGTGTATATTAAGTTCTAGTTGTGCATCTCGGTGTCCGTTTTTCAAAATTCGAAAAGTCCATGGTTCTATAGCGAATTCAAGATTCGAACCAAGGTCGTAAATTTTTAAATGCTTATAAAATCGGATTTATTTGAGATAGAAAAGTGATATTTGGTCAGTATATAGGTCTCTGGGAGTCTTAAACATTTTGTGAAAATAAACGTCACATGACGTCACTTGACGTCATTATATGATAATGTATTTCTAATATTAATAAGAGTATTTCTATATGTTGAAATTGTCGAAGGGCAATGAAAATTTAAGGACAAATGATTTAGATGCTGAAATTTTGATTTCAATGATTTTCATAAGCCTATGACGTCATATGACGTCACATTTGAAATTGACTACGAAAGTTTGTACACGGTCCAGAGCCATTATTAATGGGCCGATTTTTATCAAATTTTCACAGAATGTGTAAATTACGTTCTTATTGTGTATACCGGTGTCCGTTTTTCAAAATTCGAAAAGTCCAAGCATCTATGGCGGATCCAAGATTCGAACCAAGAACGTCAATTTTTAAATGCTTATAAAAACTGTTCTATTTCAGATAGAAAGTTGAAATTTTGTCAGTTAGTAGGTCTCTGGGTGTCTAGCAATTATGTGAAAATAAACGTCACATGACGTCACGTGACGTCATTTTTAGCTCACATGAGCACAACGTGCTCAAGGTGAGCTTTTCTGATCGCCTTTTGTCCGGCGTCCGTCGTCCGTGCGTCCGTGCGTGCGTCCGTCCGTGCGTGCGTCCGGCGTCAACAATTGCTTCAAACAACATCTCCTCCTAAACGGCTTGGCCAATTTGAAAAATAGTTTGCAGGAATGTTCCTTGGATGAAGCTCTACTAAAGTTGTATAAATGGTTCTGGTCCATTGCATAATTAGGTCACAGGAGCTAAAAATAGATTTTAAAAATGCAAACTTTGAAAATCTTCTTCTGCAAAACTGCAAGGCCTAGAGCTTAGATATTTGGTATGTAGCATCATCTTATGGGCCACTACCAAGATTGTATAAATCATTGCCCTATGGTGATAAATGACCCCGCACCAGGGGTCACTTGTTTTACATAGAGTTATATAGGAAAATCTTAAAAAATCTTCTTCCATTAATGCATAAGGCCTAGAGCTTAGATATTTGGTATGAAGCATCATCTTATGGGCCACTACCAAGATTGTACAAATCATAGCCCTATGGTGATAAATGACCCCGCACCAGGGGTCACTTGTTTTACATAGAGTTATATAGGAAAATCTTAAAAAAATCTTCTTCCATGAATGCATAAGGCCTAGAGCTTAGATATTTGGTATGAAGCATCATCTTATGGGCCACTACCAAGATTGTACAAATCATAGCCCTATGGTGATAAATGACCCCGCACCAGGGGTCACTTGTTTTACATAGAGTTATATAGGAAAATCTTAAAAAAATCTTCTTCTATGAATCCATAAGGCCTAGAGCTTAGATATTTGGTATGTAGCATCATCTTATGGGCCACTACCAAGATTGTACAAATCATAGCCCAATGGTGATAAATGACCCCACACCAGGGGTCACTTGTTTTACATAGAGTTAAATAGGAAAATCTTAAAAAATCTTCTTCTTTGAATCAATAAGGCCTAGAGCTAAGATTTTTGGTATGTAGTAGCATCTAATGGTTCATTACAAAGATTTTCAAAGTCTTGGCCCTACGGTGATAAATGACCCTGCGCCCAAGTCTTCTCTGAAACCATATGGCCCATTGCTTAGATATTTGGTGTGTAGTATTGTCAGGGGTAAAATGTTTTAGATTAAGTTATATCAGAATCCTTGTCTGTTTAAAAACCTTGACATCAGTTAAAGCAATGGTACTCAGGTGAGCGATTCAGGGCCATCATGGCCCTCTTGTTTATTATTATTATTCTTTTCTTCTTCCTAACTAAACGCTTATTTTAATATGTTGCAATAGTCCTAGGACCATGAAATTTTTATGGGTTATTAGTCACGTGAGGAAATTTTGTTTTCAATGATTGTCAGCAGCCTATGACGTCACATGACGTCACAGCTAAAAATAGTGAAAAGTGGTGTTCATGCTCTACAGCCGTCATTTATAGTCGGATTTTCTTCAAATTTTCACAGATGGTACATCTTGAAACTAAGGTGTGCATATCTCGTCAGCTAACCGAAATTCCGAAAGACCGAAGTTCTGTGGCTGAAATAAGATTCGAACATAGGACCGAAAATTTCATTTTAGGATTAAAGAGCTTCAGGATGAGATAGAAAGTTGAAACTTACCCAGTTTGCAGTTCTGCAGAATTTCTCAATATAGTTTGAGTCGTGACGTCAAATGTAGCCATGTGACGTCATAAGCATACTTCTTAATTTTCATTTTAGGGCAATGATTTCGACATGATGCCAGTTGTTCAGAATAATGAAAATTTCAGAGTTATGACAGTAAAGTATGCGCTTTTGAACAAAAGCATCTTCAGCACCCTATGACGTCATGTGACGTCAGAGCTAAAAATATTGAAAAATGGTGTACGCGCTCTACAGCGGCCATTTATGGTCGGATTTTCTTCTAATTTTCACAGATGGTACACCTTGAAACTAAGGTGTACATATCCTGCCAGCTTACCGAAATTCCGAAAAACCGAAGTTCTGTGGCTGAAGTAATATTTGAACATAGGACCAAAAATTTCATTTTTGGATTGAAGAGCTTCAGGATGAGATAGAAAATTTAAACTTACACAGTTTGCAGTTCTGCAGCATTTCTACAAATATTTTGAATCGTGACGTCATAGGACGTCATAAGCATTAATTTTAACTTGGGGCAATGATTTCGACATGATGCCAGTTGTTCAGAATAATGAAAATTTCAGAGTTATTGCAGCAAATCATGAACTTTTGAGCAACAACATTTTCAGCACCCTATGACGTCACGTGACGTCATAGCTAAAAATAGTCAAAAATGGTGTTCGCGCTCTACAGCCGCCATTTATGATCAAATTTTCTTCAATTTTTTACAGATGGTACATCTTGAAACTAAGGTGTGAATCTTTTGTCAGCTAACCTTAATTCCGAAAAACCGAAGTATTGTGGCTGAAGTAAGATTCGAACATAGGACTAAAAATTTCATTTTAGGGTTAAAGAACTTCGGGATGAGATAGAAAGTTGAAACTTACACAGTTTGCAGTTCTGCATAATTTCTTAATATATTTTGAGTCGTGACGTCATATGACGTCATAAGCATACTACTACTACTACTACTTATTTTGTTCTTTGTATCTAAACGCTTATTTTTCCCGGATTATAATGTCAATTGTTCAGCATGAACATGAAATACTACCAGAGGTGAGTCATTACATGAAACTTCTATCGCCTGCTTTTTGCATTAACACAGGTTGCAGAAAGTCCTATCATTCGTTTAGACGAATGACA
This sequence comes from Solen grandis, assembly GCA_021229015.1. Classification (NCBI taxonomy): domain Eukaryota; kingdom Metazoa; phylum Mollusca; class Bivalvia; order Adapedonta; family Solenidae; genus Solen; species Solen grandis. The sequence goes on from CM037780.1 coordinate 51,633,729, forward strand.
TCTAGTTATTATTATTATTATTATTATTATTATTATTCTTTTCTTCCAAGGTTTTCAGCATATTATTCATATGCGTAATTAAAGAATTCTATAATTTTCATATGCCTATGACGTCAATATGACGTCACACTTGGCAATTGCTACAAAAGTTTGTACGCGGTCCAGAGCGATAATTAATAAACCGATTTTTATCAAATTTTCACAGAATGTGTATATTAAGTTCTAGTTGTGCATCTCGGTGTCCGTTTTTCAAAATTCGAAAAGCCCAAGGTTCTATGGCGAATGCAAGATTCAAACCAAGGACGTCAAATTGATAAATGCTCATAAAATCGTCCCTAAATGAGACAGAAGGTTGATATTTTGTCAGTATATAGATCTCCGATAGATTTAAATATTTTGTGAAAATGGACGTCTTGTGACGTCATATGACGTCATCAAATTTCTAATATTTAAACACATAATTTTATATGTTACTATGGTCCAAGGACAATGAAATTTTGAAGTCATATTCTCCAAGAGATGTTTTTTATTTCTATGATTTTCATATCTCTATGACGTCATATGACGTCACACGTGAAATAAGCTACAAAAGTTTGTACGCGGTCCTCAGCCATTATTAATGAACCGATTTTCATCAAATTTTCACAGAATGTGTATATTAAGTTCTAGTTGTGCATCCCGGTGTCCGTTTTTCAAAATTCGAAAAGTCCAAGGTTCTATAGCGATTCCAAGATTCGAACCAAGGTCGTAAATTTTCAAATTCTTATAAAATCGGTCCTATTTGAGATAAAAAGATGATATTTGGTCAGTATATAGGTCTCTGGGAGTCTTAAACATTTTGTGAAAATAAATGTCATATGACGTCACGTGACGTCATTATATGATAATGAATTTTTAATTCTAACAAGATTATTTCTATATGTTGAAATATTCGAAGGGCAATTAAAATTTAAAGCCGCATGCTTCAGATGCTGAAATTTCGATTTCAATGATTTTCAGAAGCCTATGACGTCATATGACGTCACATTTGAAATTGGCTAAGAAAGTTTGTACACGGTCCAGAGCCATTATTAATGGGCCGATTTTTATCAAATTTACACAGAATATGTATATTAAGTTCTTATTGTGTATACCGGTGTCCGTTTTTCAAAATTCGAAAAGTCCAAGGTTCTATAGCGAATTCAAGATGCGAACCAAGGTCGTAAATTTTTAAATGCTTATAAAAACTGTCCTATTTGAGATAGAAAGTTGAAATTTTGTCAGTTAGTAGGTCTCTGGGTGTCTTAACAATTATGTGAAAATAAACGTCATATGACGTCACGTGACGTCATTTGTTTATTATTATTATTCTTTTCTTCTTTCTATCTCAATAAATATCGATTTTTGAAAATATATGTATGAATAAGAATTATAGCTGAATAATTGACGCTTCCAAAAATATTTAGTTTATTAAAATTGGTTTACGCAATACAAAGTTATAAGCAAAAAAACTAAATGAAATGAAGCTAATTTTGCTGATAATATGCTGTTTTCTTGGGGTTTAACAGTCAATATCTCAGAAACGACTGAAGATAAGTTTATACATTATGCGTATAAAATGTAGCATGCTTTAAGAGCTTTCTAACGGTACCAAGTTTATTGAAATTGGACTTCATATAAGAAAGTTACATGGAAAATAAGATATTTCATAATCATGCATCATAAAAATATGGAAAAGGTCACGCGCAGGGGTCACCAAGCTAAAATACTTGCGCAACGACTTAAAAAAAAAAAAAAAAAAAAAAAAAAAAAAAAAAAAAAAAAAAAAATTGAATTATGGGTATATTTTTTTTTTTTTTTTTTTGTCGAATGTTGATGGACTGTTTCCAAAATAAGCATTGAAGTTAATACATGTACAACGGCACAAGACAAAAATCCGTATTTGCAACACTATGTAGGTAGCGAGCAGTTTGCAAGCCTTGAAAAATTCACACCACATTTTAGACCATCTAAAAACTGCGGCAAAACTACGGAAGCCCAAACACGCCAAAATCGCTAAATACGTTTAACTACGTTACAGGTGTCGAAAGGATATAGCACTATGCAAGTATTCAATACTTCTTCCTACTGAGGCTAAAATTAAACAAGGTTACAAGTGAGCTGGAGTGATGAAATTCTATGTGTGATGAAAGTTAGAAACTTACATTTGAACACTGTTTCATTTTTCTTTCATGTCATATGACATAGTATAAATTCTGTATGTAAACTACATGTGCAAGATATGGGCGGACTTTTATTAAAATTCACAGAATGTGTTCTATTTGTGCCATTTTATATAGAAATAGAGGAGATAGAAAGTTGCAATTTGGACAGATTATCTATTATGTAATCTTCTATATATACTATATAAAGCAGATGTTGCAGAAAGTCCTATCATTCGTTTAAACGAATGACATCTAGTTTTTCTTATTATTATTATTATTATTCTTCTTCTTCCAACCTAATTCAAGAGTTAATTTATATATGTTGCCAATGACCAAGCAACATGAAAATTAAAATGCGTCGACAAGAAAGTAAAAATTTTTAAAATCAAGTGTTTTCAATTTTCATTGACGTCAAATGACGTCAGATTTGACGTCAGCTTCAAAAGTTTGTTCGCGCCCTAGAGCCTTCAATTCTGGTCCGATTTTCTTGATATTTTCACAGTAGATGTATTTAAGAATGTAGACGTGCACCCTGTCTTTCAAATTTCCAAATTTGAAAAAATTGAGATTTTATGGCAAAACCGAGTTTCGAACTTAGGTCCTAAAATTATATTTTAATGTAACAAGGGCAGCTAATGGGTTAAAAGCATAAAAATTGGACAGCAAATCGGCCAAGAGGTCTGCTTTCGATTTCCTGAAGGACTTTATCTCAAGTCACGTGGTTATGACGTCATACAATAGACAAAAAGCATATTTTTGAAAAATTTCTTTTCCTCTGGTATCATTACTTTTGACTCAATCTTTTTGAAAATTGTATTGCAGCGATTAAAAAGTTAAAATTTATAAATTACTTTATTTTTAATTTTCAATGACGTCAAATGACGTCAGATTTGACGTCAGCTACAAAAGATTTTTCGCGCTCTAGAGCCTTCAATTCTGGTCCGATTATCTTGATATTTTCTCAGAATATGTATTTTAGGATGTAGATGTGCACCTTGGCATTCAAATTTCTAAATTCGAAAATATAAAGATTTTATGGCAAAACCGAGATTCGAACTTAGGTCCTTAAATATATATTTTAATGTTACAAGGCCACCTAATGGGTTAGAAGCATGAAAATTGGACAGCAAATCGGCCTTGAGATCTTCTTTCTGTTTCTTAAAGGATTTTTTCTTAAGTTACGTGGTTATGACGTCATAAAAACGACAAAAAGCAACTTTTTTAAATTTCTTTCGCTCTGGTATCATGACTTTTGACTCAATCTTTTTGAAAATTGTATTGCACCGATTAAAAAGTTAAAATTTATAAATTCATTCATTTTTAATTTTCAATGACGTCAAATGACGTCAGATTTGACGTCAGCTTTAAAAGTTTGTTTGCATTTTAGAGCCTTCAGTTTTGGTCCGATTATCTTGATATTTTCACAGAAGATTGTTTTAGGATGAAGATTTGCACCTTGGCTTTCAAATTTCCAAATTTGAAAATAAAGATATCATGGCAAAACCGAGATTCGAACTTAGGTCCTTAAATTACATTTTAATGTTACAAAGCCCACTGATGCGTTAGAAGCATAAAAATTGGACAGCATATCGGCATAGAGGTTTGCATTCTTTTTTCTGAATGATTTTCTTTTAAGTCACGTGGTTATGACGTCATTAAAAAGACAAAAAGACATTTTTTTAACATTTTCTTGCTCTGATATCATGAATTTTGAAACAATTTTAATTGAAATCTTCAGAATTAATAGAGTTAAAATTGAAGTGATGCATACTGCAAGAAATTTTTGATTTGTCACGTGGTTATGACATCATGAATACTAAAGCAATAATTATTTTAAAAAAATCATATAAAATCGTCAATTAGATCAATGAACTTAAAATTTTCAAGAATGAAGAAAATTAGTACGTTAATAAGGGTTTGAAAATTTTAAGTTATTACGTCATCAAACATGGCAGATATTCATGTTTGATGGAACGCTTACTTGAAAATGTGAAAACAAACCTGTTCACATTCTCGAAAATAATTTTTGCTGCATTAATAGAACGTTAGCTAATCCTGTCCTTCCAAAACAGATACTTTTCTTTAGTCACTTAATTTTGCCGTGGTTGAAATATTAAAATCATTCATTTCAATTTGTATTCGCGCTTCAGCGTCATGAGTATTGTGGCAATCTAAAGCATACCTTAAGGAACTTATGTTGTGTCACTTGTTTATGACAACATTGATTTGTAAGCAAAATACATTAAAAAATCATAAGATTGGACATATTAACTTTAAATAAGTAATATTGCCGTGCCTTGACATGCGCAGAAAAGTTCAAGTGATTACGTTATCAAACATGACCTATTCATGTTTTTCTTTACAGGGCTAATTCATGAAAATACATTAATTTGAAGAAAGAAATGAAAGCGGTCACTGGGTTGGTTGAGCAAGATCCGATTGTTCTTTTGCAGGAAAGAGTGCCTGCGTTGTATAGTGAATTGTGGTACATTTTTTACTAAAAGAGTCGCATTTACGATGAATAAGTAAAATAATACAAGAACCAGAAAACCTATACGGATAACTTATTGCATTTGCTTTCACGGCTTTCTGCAAACCTTAAGAAAATGACAAATACATGGACAAATACAAGTCATGGACTTCAAAGTATTTTTTTTTCTTTTTTACAACTTCATTTGTGGATCAAATTGCAATGAATATGCTTACGAAGAAAAAGATATTAAATAAAGAATAAAAAAATTAAAATCGATTGAATTACGTAAGAAAAAAACTTGAGGATAGTATTATCTTAAAATTTTCCTGTTTTTTTTTTCTGCATGAAAGTAAACGGTTGCGTAATCACATAAGATCCATATATATGCTTTATCGATATCTTTTTAAGAAGATGAAAATAAAAAAAAGATTTAAAGCTTATTTTTGAACATAAGTTTATATTTATGATAATGATGATTTACGTATTAAATCTTACATCATTATGCATCATTATTCAATTTCTTTGTATTAACTTATATATTCATTACTTTTGAAATAAGCAAACGGAAAGCCGCTTCGTTTGTATCTTAAACAAACGACTTCTAGTGTTATTTTATTATGGTAACGCAATTATATAATATAGTAAATGTATTTACAAAATAGATGGCGTTCGAGCTATTTCATGGTAGCACAGTAAAACAGGACACCAACGCATTTGAATTATGTATGATCTCCTCGAGAAGTTGGAGATCCAGGTTTGTAACTCAAAGGTCAAGGTCACAATCACAGAATGGGGTATTTTTCAGTTTCCGGACATTAACTGTCCTGAATGGATGGATGGATATTTGCACCCACTGGCATGTAACTTCATACACTGAACAAATAAAAGAAAGTGCTAGCAGAGACCCATCACTCTTAACGTCAATATATTTTGAGTTATTCCCCTTTCTTGATAGAGCTATTGGGTAGGGGACACACATTTACGCGGTTTTCCAAGAAACACCCAAATCTACTGTAGTACATCAAGTATGTGCTTAAATCTGCTAATCTGATCTGTGTCAAAACAACTCTTTGGGGGCATATGTCACTGTGACAGTTCTTGCTTTTACTTACGCCTATTTTTTTATTATTATTTTTTAAATATATTTCTTGCTTCTGTTACATATTTACACTGCATACTGTTTGTCTGCTAAAATATCCATGTAATGTTAGAAGAACCAGAGGACTCCCTCTCTCATAATGATTTTTTTTGTCAAGTATTATCACAAAAAGTATGGATAAGTACATCAATATTGTACATTATATATTCATAATATGCAATAAGAATTGTAATATACTTATTATTCCTAAAATTAAGTGATGTCATTGAAATCTATTTCTGTTATGTACATTGATTTTTTTTCATTAATCGGGAGAAATATTTCCGTAATTTGTCGGAGATCTCCAAATTTACAGTAAATCTGGCGATGCCCGGGCCACGTTCAAGAATAAATCAGAGGCATATTCTTATGTAGGAAACTTACATACGTGCATAAAATAGGAATAATGACACAACACATGCACGGACGGAGGAAAATATATTTGATACACGCGTCGGTAAACAGGGCTTGAATAATAAATCATATAGTTAGACAGAGAGGGAGATAGCGGTGCCAAATTCAATTGCTGATTTTCCTTCAGTTGGTTTCCCCATCGATTGCAAGATATGCACAGGCTGCAGTATGAAATAATGATCGTTCAGTGCATATACATTCCAGCTGTATCTTGATGACTGTTTTGTATCAGACTTCTATAACTATATTATCACCGAAAAAAAAACTAATAAAAAAACATCCCTAAAAGATGGGCAGTATTAAACAATAAGCGAGGTCAGCATCTTCCAGCCGATCGCGGAACTACGGTGCAATATGGAAATAGCGACGTCATCAAGTTATCATCGTAAATTAGTAAAACTTAATTGAAAAAGAAAGTTGGTGTTTCTATTTATCTTCTGTATTTTATTTTTCTTTCACTGGAAAGGATATTTCTATTTATTTTATGTGTTTGTTTTGTTTTTATCGGGGGAAGTGGAGGTGTGAAATATATCAGCATTCATTATGAATCTCATTTATATATTTTCTTATAATAGAAAATGATTGTGTACAATTCGCAACTGTTATGACGACAGTTTGGAACACACAAAATGATGATATTTGACTCGTAATGTATTAAATGTTATTTTTGAGTGAATCATTATTTATAAAAGAATTTTTTTGGGGTATCAATGCAAATTTGATAGAATTAATTGGTACGTGAACAGTTTCTACATGTATTCTATTTATTTTCTTAATGTTGCATTTCCTAATTAAATCTTAGAAGGGCGCAATTTGGGCACTCGAGGATACTTTGAGCTCACAGGGCAAAAGGTCACCGATACAATATCTCACAGCAACCAAAATGAAAGTCCTATGTAAGCGAGAAAGTCCGAAACACAGAAAACACTCACACACAAACATACACATCGAGACCCGTAGGGCCGATTTGTGTTCTTCTTTGAAATACTGGGTAGTTTGAGGCGTTTATCAGAAAATCAAAAAAAAAATCCCTATGTTATAATATTTGAAATCATAAAAAACACGAGAATTTAGAGGCATTCAAGCTTTACATTGTCCAGGTAATTAACAATACCCAAGAAAGCGTGTCTCTAATGTCGCTGTAATGTGGTCAGAGTCACCCACGGCTAATGTATCAATCTCCACACAGTTTTCTCCCCTTCATTCTGCTAAGTGAACGTGCAAGGGAGATCACTGTGTGGTGCTAATGTATTTGGACGGGCAAAACGTGCTGCATGTTTGTTGCCTCATTAGTATTCACGGCGTTTCGAGTGCTTCTGAATGCAATCGGGTTCTTTCCGACTATGTTAAGTAATTTCATGTGTACTCGTCAGTCGGCGTTTTTTTTTTTTTTTTTAAACATCCAGTTGAAAAATTCGAACACAAAAACTTAAGCATTTGAAAAAATAAACAGTTGTGAGTCTTTACAAAAAGGTAGTTAACCTTGGTAGTGGACTCGTCCCTTTAAGTCGCAAAACTCGTAGTGTAAAAGCCATATATAGTGAAACGATTTTAGGCTTTTATATTATAATCTTTTGTCTTAATTGGTGCTGGAATTTTTTTTAATTCTCTTATGATATATGATTCAGGTTTTGTTATTTTAATATTGTCTATGTAGTAATTATTAAATATTTATATTTTCTTGAATTACATCCCTTTAATTTATTCTCCTATTCTAGTGACAGTATATAAAGCTTTCACATACGATATATAATTTTATGCGTCTGTTCAAGACCAAAGATGACAGGACCGACTTGAAACGATGAATCTAAGCCTTGAGCGATATAATAAAATTGCTTTGGCCGAAATATTTACTTTAGCGTTTGCTGTGCAGAGTCATGTTATTTACCAATAAAAACACACTCGTGTCCATGTCTTATATGGTGCTACCTACAATCTTTTATGCAGCCATACTTGCAAGGCTAACTTGCGAGTTCGAATCCAGCTGGAAACTTTTTATTGCTACAATTTCATTTCAATATACCTATAAAAATAACTAAGTGAAATGAAAAGGAAAAGAAAATACATAAATATAAGTAATTGATCGGGTTACTTTTCCTTGACACAATGCAGTAATGAAGTATTACAATTATATTTTTGTGCTCTATTCAAAAAACAATAACAACATTAATAGGTTATATTCTTATTAGATTTAGAATACATTGATTAAATTATTATTGTGTATTTGTAATTTCAAATTTGCTTCTTTTTCATTAAATACAAACTCATGTAAATCTTAAACACTGTAAGATCTAGAGAGCGGGGCAATATTAAGGAAAATGTGTCAAGATTTTATTTAATAAAAAAAGAAGAAAATAGACATAAACGATTATTACATAACAACTACCTGTCGGGCTTTGATTAACGTTTGTGAAATTCAGGCGCTTAGAGTATAAAGCTGAAGGTGTCTTAAAGCATGAAAGCAGTCACCGTCACAGCATAGCGGATGCTCTATCAGAAACAGCAGAGGAGAGGAGGGGCTTTGAAACTGGTCGGTGAGGAACAAGGGGCTCACAATGGGGAACACAAAAGAGCACAAAAATTATCCCAAAATCACGACAATTTCATCGAAATATAGCTTTGAAAATCGTATGACCAAGCCAGCTCGTGTGGGGGGGGGGGGGGGGGGGGGGGGGTGCCCCTTATACCATCCCGGTGAATCCGGGCCTGCTGATGATTCCACGTAACACTTCCTTTCATTCTTACACATCTGATTTGAGTTAGCGTACCTGCTGGCCGAGTATCAGAAAATATTCTGACTTGAATATTTGAGTTTACCGTCGCTTCAACAGTATTCAGTCATAAAGCGACGTCCAGCTAATTACAAGTGGAGGAAGACACCGAATGCACGGAGACATCCGGGTATAACAACCAACCTACCGCAAGCCAGCTGGAAGTCTTCCTCACATGAAAATCCGAATCACTCTGCCGGAATTCGAACCCATACGGTGAGGAGCTGAGCGAGTGTTAAAGTCAGGGACTTTACTCTCTCTGTGTCACGGAGGCCCCAGTAAGTATTCTAGGTAAGGTTACTATTGCACACAGAAAGCATTGCGCTATCTGGTGTGGTGTAACTTGGTAGGATTTAGGGTTTAAAGTGATTTTTTGAAGCTCAGAGATGAAAATATAGAAAAAAGCATGGGCCGACTTGTTAAGTTTTGTTAAGGCTACTGGGATAATTTTGTATTCAGTATTAAGTTAGGGAGTTAAATTCAGTTTGCTTTTTATCTTTGATTCTCAAATTAATTAAGCGTTGATTATTTGAGACAATCATTTGCAAATAAGCTTTGTATATATTTCATAGCTTAACTTTAAATTATCGAATCATATATCTATAGTTTTTCAGATTGCCAGGACACGTAACAATTGCATCAGCCTCCGTTTGCGCAGTTGCTTAAGTGTTCGTCTGCTGAAGTAGGGGCCCAAAGATCGAATCCCATTGAATGAACTTTTTATGTTTCGCTTATATTACATTTTTTATCCCTTCTTTCTTTTTTTCACTTCCAAATATATTACATCTCATAAATATGGCGACAAATACGTTTTATAGCATTCTTTTAAAATCCAGACAATTTAAAACTTGACAGCATTATCATATTAAATACATTATATTGTAAACATTTTTAATTTCTTTTTTTTTTCTTTTTTTTTTCTTCTTCTTTTTTTTTTTTTTTTTTTTTTCTTACGCCGAATATCTTTTTTTTAAAGATGTTATTGTTTTTAATGATTTACGTCATAGTCTTTCAATCTTTCGTCGTTTTGGGGAATATAAATGTTGCACGCTATGTTTTAATACAGTGTTTCAATATACAACTTTCTGTCAAGATTGGTTGGGACTAAGACCTATATCAAGAAATAAGCTACTCGGCGAAATATCGTACATTCTCGGCGTGAATTCTGAGGTTCGCACCAGAACGAGAGTTCAATGTATAGCGATAGCAAAACAACGATATCTAGAATTTAATTCGTTGAAGGGAATATATTGACGCAATCGGGAATTGTGAGGGTGAGAACAATGTGCAGCCTGACCGGGACTCGAAACCGGGGCCTTTCGCTTACAGGGTGAATGCTACCCGGTGCATTCACACCTTAATGGATAAAAAAAGCCAGAAAGTTGTCGATCAGTTTACACAACTCCGTGCAGTAGCTACTTCCCATATTCGAAGGCTTTTTCTCACAACATCGCCGAGAGTAGACGATATTTCCCTTCCCTTGATTTGGGAAGGTCTTTGGTTGGGATAAATGTTAGTCCGATTAAATCTTTAACAACCCAAGGACAGAATTTCAGTCATTTGAAGACTATGCTTACTTTTTGGCCATACCGTTACATCAGGACCTTTATATTATGTATGTTTAGAACACAATCTACATTTTCAGTCAATGAAATCACTGAATGGGATCCGTTTAGAGCATCATGGCATTATAGCGCGCTTTTATAACTCCGCCCACAGGATAGTCCTATTAATATGCCGTCGCTAAATGTGATTTTTTTAGTTGGGTCAAGGGGTTAGGGTTAAGCTTTGACCCAACTAAAGAAGGGAATATAAAACAGGACTACCCACAGGAATGTGTAGCTTTGGCAGTTGTATACAATATCATATTTGGAAACGTGATCCTTGTATGAAAAAGGGGAAACTAAACAGTAAAACAAGAGAGAATTTACCGAATGATTTTCGATGCATTATTTCGACAATTAGATCTATCTCAGTAAAATTTTGCCACCTTTTAGAATAGGATATCTTCAAACACGCAAAACACATACAAAAGGGCTGTGATGGCCCTAGATCTCTGACCAGAGTACAGAAGTTAATTTAAAGCCATTCAAATCACTTCATATCACTACTTCTAGCCGCAACCAGATTTAAGTTTCAGATACAAAGAATTCTTAAATTAGACAATCATCTTGATGCCTCATTTCTCGTGGGATCAACTTTATCTTAGGAATAATAGTAGGCAGCCATAAGGTGGCCATTTGTGTAAAAAAGGAATCAAATTTTTCCCATATGCGTCATAGGAGAAGATTTTTAAAATTTTCTGTATTAAGCTTTATTAGGAAACTACCCACCCCTAGGGGCCTCGTTTTTCATGGGATATTTTAACCACTGGTTCATATAAAGAGATGTTTGTAATCTTCTATATTAAGTATATAAGGAAACAAGCCAATCCCTGGGGGCCTCATTTTTATGGAATCAACTTTATCTTAGTAATTATGGTATATGGCCATGATTTGACCATTTGTTTCAAATGAAATTTAATTCTAGACATTGGCTTCATTGAAGAATAATTTTTGAAGTTTTCTATAGAAAGCTATATAAGGAAACTACCAGAACCATAAGTTTTTTTGTGTGTTTTTTTCAAAAGATCAATTTATTTTAGCAATTATGGTAGACAGCTATGTTCATGCTAAAAAAAATAAAGTTTTTACTATGGTTTTCATAGAAGAAGAATTATTATTTTTTATGTGGAGTATAAAAAGGAAACTACCCAACCCCTAGGGGCCCCATTTTTCAAGGGATTAACTTTATTTAAACCATTATGGTAGACAGCCATAAGATGACCATTTGTACAAAAAGAAAATAAAATTGTTTAAAGTTACCTTTCAGATTAAGTTCAAATTATATTAAAGTATCCCTTTACAAGAATTCTTTCATATTAATGAATAAGTTATGGCAGTTTTCCGGATACTTTTTGAACACCCCTTGTAATTTATGAAAAAAGAGTTATGGGGTGATTATTTATCCCAGAGCAAATTAAATTTTGACCATTGGTTTCAGGATATTTTTTAAGATTTTAAGTAAAATTCTGGTTGTTACCATTGCAACCAGTATTCTGCATGGATCAACGGATATAGGGAGATCCTAAATAAATGAAGGGCCATAACACTGTTGATAATTCATCCAAACTAAACATGCTGACAAGACATGGAATCCATCAATCCAGTAAAGTTTTGTTCAATTCAAGATAGGGGTTTTGGAGATGTGTAGACAAGAATCTGTAGGTACTCTTTGTTGCCAAAGAAAAGGTCTCTGTGATAAGACATTCCCATGAAACATGCTTTTGCACATCTAGACTTGGTTTTGATCAATTTTGAAGTGTCATCCAATCCAAGACAGGGGTTTTGAGAAAAAATACAGACAAGAATCTGAATGTATGCACATTATATAGACATATTGCTTAAAATGCAAAGAAGAAGAACTCTGTAATAATCATCCCTGACCCACAAAAACATGCTGACAATATGCACAACTTAACTAGATACTGATCAAATCCAGCGAAGTTTCATCTTATTCTGGCTGGGATGTTTAAAGATTAAGTGTGTGCAAGATTACATAAAAAAAATACAAAGGGTTATAACTCTGTAATAATTCATCCAATCCAAACTTGCTGAAAATATGCTGACTTAATTTGACACTGATCAATTCTGTTAAGTTTCATCCGATACAACCAAGAAGTTTTTGAGAATAATTTTGAGCTGTTTTATATTGTCTAAAAGGAAACAAGCAGACCCCTCTGGGGGTCTAGTGTTCCAGAGATTCTACAATATTTTAGCAATTACAGTAGATAGTCATGCTGTGACCATTAAAGCAAAAAGGAAATTATATTCAAACATTGGTTTCAAAGAAGAAGAATTTTGAACTTTTTCTAAATAGAGTATTTTCGGAGACCAGCCTCCTATGGCCTCATTTTTCAAAAGGTTCAACTTTGTTTTAGCAATTATGGTACAGGACAATGAGATGACTATTGTGCTAAATGAAAATAATTTCTGATCATTGATTTCAAAGGAGAATAATTCTGAACTTTTCTATAAGAAGTATATTAGAAAACTAGCTGAACCCAAAGAGGCCTCATTTTTAGCTTGACTATTCGAAGAATAAGAGAGCTATTGTTGTCGCCCTTGCTTCGGAGTTGGCGTTGCAGCCTTTGGTTAAAGTTTTGCATATAAGTTACTATCAATCCTATATCTCAATAACCATTTATGATATTGACTTGAAAGTCAATGAATATGTTCAGGGGCATCAGACAACCAAGGTAGATAATCTTGGTGGAATATTTAAAGTTATGCCCCTTTTTTAACTTAGAAATTTTGTTAAAGTTTTGCATGCAAGGTACTTTCATGCTTATATCTCAGAGTCCAGGCATGGGATTGATTTGAAACATCATTAATATGTTTAGGGATATCATACTATCAAGGAAGATAACACTTGATGAAATATATTACAAATTATAGCCCCTTTTTAACTTAGAAATTTTGGTTTAGTTTTGCATGCAAGAATTTCATGCTTAATTTTAGTAACCAGGCATGGGTTAGATTTGAATCTTCTTAAATATGTTCAATGGTATCATACTATAGTGACTATAGTGGCGGATAGTTTTTGACTGAATATAACGCAGATTAGGGCCACTTTTTGACTTAGACTTTCTGGTTAAAGTTTTGCATGGTTAAAGTGTTATTATGCTATGTCTCAGTAACTAGCCATGGGATTGATTTTAGACTTCATAAATCTATTTAGGGGTATTAGGCTATCAAGATATATCATATTTGACTATTATTACAGGAAATATGAAGGGCAATAATTGAAATAGATTTCATTTGATTTACCAACAAGCATTTTGAATAGTCGAGCGTGCTGTCCTCTGACAGCTCTTGTTCAAGGGATCAACTATGGTAGAGTGCAATGCATTGACCATTTGTGCTAAATGAAATGGAATTATGACAATTGGTGTCAGAGGTGAAGATTTATAAGAGTTTTTTTTGTTGTTTTTTTCTTCTTTTTTTTATATAAAATTTTGTTGGTTGCTATGGCAACCAGAGATCTGCATGGAACAAGTTTGTTTAAGCAGCTGTTGTGGATAGCTACCCATGTTATTCATGCAAAGTTTCATCAGTTTCTACAAAGAGGTTTCAGAAAATTATATGTTTTAGTCACTGCAGTTGCCACTTTTTCACCTTTATCATTGGGTACAATAATAACAAAATCGCATTTACAGTTTAGAGATAGGACCTGTACAGGCAATAGTACCAAGGAGGGATATAACAAAATAACTGTTTTTTTACTCTGGTGTCATACTATTCTATTTGTAAAGTTTGTTTTTGCACAAAAATAATTGTGCACAAGTCAAAGTATGAACAATATCACCTCAATTCTACACTTTAGAGGGTGATCAACACTATAGTTTCAGTATTGTTGATGGTGAAAATGTATCGCTTAGAGATACTTTCTTATTTGGCAGAGATGCAGAGATAATAATTCCCTTGATATGATCTGTTTTTCTTCAAAACTAGCACTAGCCCATGAAGATATCAAAGTATCTCTCACACAGTGATTAGTATAGCTCTTTGACAAGGCAGCAGTCACTAAAATGTTATTCATCATTTCATTCCATAAGTAACTTCTTGGGACTTTTTATAATACCAAATGTCATCTGTTGAGCAGAAGATGTCAAGAGGATTCTGCCACAAATCATTAAAACCTGGGTGGTTTACTGGAGTTTCACTGGGCACATGAAGTTAGGCATAAATTTTTCCTTCACCTGTGGTATCATCTGGCAGAACCCCCACTGACATTTAAAACAAGAGGGCCATGGTGGCCCTGAATCGCTCACCTTATTATAAATGAGCAACATACGTTGGGTTTTTCATATTGACCTACTTTTTGTCATCACATGACCCACTTTCGAGCTTGTCCAAGATTTTATGGAAACAGACATTCCGACCAAGTTTCATGAAGATATGACCAAAAATGTGGCCTCTAGAGTGTTAAGGTTTTTCTAAGATTTGACCTCATGACCTACTTTTTGACCCCACATGACCCAAATTCGAACTTGTCCAAGATTTATGGAAACAAACATTCTGACCAAGTTTTATGAAGATTGGGCCAAAAATGTTGTCTCTAGAGTGTTAACAAGGTTTTTCTCAGATTTGACCTAATGACCTACTTTTATTTACCCCACATGACCCAATTTCGAACCTGTACAATATTTTTTATAGAAACAAACATTCTGACTAAGTTTCATAAAGATTGGGCCAAAAGTTTGGCCTCTAGAGTGTTAACAAGGTTTTTCTAAGATTTGACCCCATGACCTACTTTTTGACCCCACATGACCAATCGAACTGTCAAGATTTATTGGAAAAAAAATTCTGACCAAGTTTCATGAAGATTGGGCCAAAATTTGGCCTCTAGAGTGTTAACAAGGTTTTACTAAGATTTGACCTTGTGACCTACTTATTGACCCCACATGATCCCAATCCGAACTTGTCAAGATTTATTGGAGAGAGAAATTCTGACCAAGTTTCATGAAGATTGGGCCAAAAATGTGGCCTCTAGAGGGTTAACAAAGTTTTTATAAGATTTGACCTCATGACCTACTTTTTGACCCCACATGACCCAATTTCGATCTTATTCAAGATTTTATGGAGACAAACATTCTGACCAAGTTTCATGAAGTTTGGCCTAAAAATATGGTCTCTAGAGTGTTAACAAGCCAAATTGTTGACAACGCACGTCGCACGACGGACGCCAGACGAAGGGCGATCACAAAAGCTCACCTTGAGCACGTTGTGCTCAGGTGAGCTAAAAAAGAACAATGAATTTGGAGAAAATGCATCAAGTCTATTTTGCATTAACTGTAACAGCCAATAAGTAACCCTTCAGCGAGAGATTTGTGTAAGTGGTCCGGTAGCTAAGGCTGTAGAGCACTTGCCTTGTCAGCAAGGTAGGGTCCTGGGTTTAAGTCCAAATCTGACTGCACATTTTCCTCATCAGGTTACACATAACACGTGCAATGACATTATTTAATAGAAGCACGAGAAAATCTCATCTGGTTACATTTGGCATCCATGTGGGATCATGACAGTATAGTTCTCCAGTTTTTACTACCTTTCAGATAATCTGTAAAGTTTTTAAGAATCACAGGACATTTGGTCTTATAATTTTACAAGATTCACAGGATCAAAATTAAGTTCAAAGGTCCAAACTCAAACAACTGAATTCTTTCATTGATTTTATTAAGTTTAAACACTTTAATACCATGATATCGTCTGAGATTCTTGATTTAATGAAATGAATTTTCAACAGTATGAGTAGATAAACAATGCTGTTAGACATTTTACTGGACATTCAGACATTAAATATTCAAAGGACTAAAATAGAAATTACCAGTCAGGTCTGTCTGCCTGGCCTTTGGGTTGTTAAGGAACACAGCAAATTGTTTTCTATATTACAAATTCAAGACGTTATCAGTATTGGCAGGATAGTATGCTACAGTCTATAAGTAACCCATATCAGTGAAAGATTTTGTGTTAAGTGATCTAACAGTTCTGCATTTCTCCTATGAGTGCGAGGTACCGGGTTCGAGTTAATTTTTTTCAACTGCACATTCTCATCACATGCAATATCATGAAATGGTGGTGACACAAGAAAATATTGGCACGTGGCAATCACGTAACAGAAGTAATTGTCTACATTACATTTGAAACAAAATGCTGACAAATGACTGACATTTCATAATCACAAAAGCTCACCTTGAGCCCAAAATTTGAAAAATGATACTGATAAATTAAACTTCTTCAAAACTGTATTTTCAGAAATTATTTTCATGCTTATTAAATGACACTGATTTTGAACATATCATCCTAAAATATGCTGACCCTGTACATTTCAAGCAGTCAAATTTAGACGCTTAATTGTAAACTGTCTACATTGGAAAGGTTGTGACCAGATCTGATGACTTTTGGCAGATATAATTAACACTTTTTTACATGTTAGTTTCATGTTGAGTATAATGTCCCACTGACATTATTTCAATCATTTGGAGACGTCATGTCTACTTGAGACAGATATAGTGATGCCACACTGCAGTATCACGCCATAGTCATGTGGCATGATACCACACCCAGTTACATTTAATATCTTGACACTGGGCCAACCAGTCCTGGAACTACTCTTATATGCTGAGCTATACCAGAGAGCTAATATACATGTTTCGTAACTATTTTTTATGATCGAACCTACAACCTCCTGTTCCAGAGGCAGAGGCTCTAACCACCGAGGAGAGTTTTACATATTTTATATCATAAGAATTAACAATACTGCAATACTATTACTTGCCTTATCAATAGCCCGTTGTAAAAATTCACGCCAAGAATATCATCTGTCGCAGGCTTTCCCAGCGCCGTCAGCACAGGAAGAATAATTTTGTCAAACTACGTTTGAGGAGACAAATAAAAAATCTTCAATAATTGACATATTTTGTACAAAATTATATCATTTTCACTTTCTTCACTTTTTAAAAGGCTTATAAAGTGAGCATTTAGTTTATATACGTGTTCATGTTTACTAGGTCTTGTTTACATAGAACATCCACCTTTTACAAGATGTCTACTTGATCTACATTTAAAAAAAAATCACTGTCATAAAAAAAAACCTGCGGGAAACGTATAGGGTTTGTTATGTTTATTCTTCTTATTATTATTCCTTTTTTTCCAACCAAATCCAAGAGTTAATTTCAATATGTTACCAGTATCTGAGCAACATGAAAATTAAATTGCCTCGACAGAAAAAATCAAATTTTTAAATTCAATCATTTTCAATGACGTCAAATGATGTCAGATTTGACGTCAGCTACAAAAGTTTGCGCTCCAGAGTCATTATTTTTTTGTCGTTTTATCTTGATATTTTCACAGAAGATGTATGTTATGATGTAGATGTGCACCCTGTCTTTCAAATTTTCAAATTTGAAAAATTTAAGAATTTATGGCAAACCCGAGTTTCGAACTATGGTCCTAAAACTATTATTTAATGTTACAAAGGCTACTGATGAGTTAGAAGCTGAAAATTTGACAGCTTATTCCCGGTTTTTTTTTTCTGAAATTTCTTTTCACTTTCATTTAAAGGAAATTCCCTTTTTTTTAAATTTGCTCATATATTTTGAGTCAATTTTGATGAAATTGAAATTGCAGCGATAAAAAAAAGTATTTTTTATACATTCAATCATTTTCAATTTTCATTGACGTCATATGACGTCAGATTTGACATCAGCTTCAAAAGTTTGTTTGCGCTCTAGAGCTACCAATTCTGATCAGACTGTCAAGATATTTCCACAGAAGATGTATTTTAGGATGTAGATGTGCACCTTGGCAATCAAATTTCGAAATTTGAAAAGATTGAGATTTCATGGCAATACCGAGTTTCGAACTTTGGTCCTAAAATTAAATTTAAATGTTACAAAGCCCCCTGATGCGTTAGAAGCATGAAAATGGACAGCATATCGGCATAGAGGTTTACATTCTATTTTCTGAATGATTTTGTCTTAAGTCGCGTTGTTATGCCGTCATCAAAAAGACAAAAAGCATTTCTTTTTAAAGGTGTCTTTCGCTCTGGTATCATGAATTTGGGTCAATCTTCCGTTAATATTAAATCTTCAGAATTGATAGAGTTAAAATTGAAGTGATGCATACTGCAGGAAATGTTTGTTTTGTCTCGTGGTTATGACGTCATGCATACTAAAGCAAGAATTATTTAAAAAAAAATCATATAAAACTGCTAATTAGACTAATGAACTTAAAATTTTCAAAAATGTCGAAACTTAGTATGTTCATTAGGTCTTGAAAATTTAAAGTGATTATGTCATCAAATATGGCAGATATTCTTGTTTGATGGAATGCCTACTTGAAAATGTGGAAACAAACCTGTTCGCATCCTCTAAGATATTTTTTCTGGGTTAATAGAACGTTAACTGAACACACCCTTGCAAAAAAAGATTTTTTTCTTTAGTCACTTGATGTTGACGTCGTTGAAATATAAAAATCATTCATTTCAATTTGTATTCGATGACTTTGTGTTGTGTAACTTGTTTATGACAACATTGATTTGTAAGCAAAATATATTAAAAAGATCATAAAATTGGATATATTAACTTTAAATAAGTAAATATTGCCGTACCTTAACATGCGCAAAAATTTCGAGTGATTACGTTATCAAACATGACTTATTCATGTCTTTCGTAAAAGGGCTAATTCATGAAAATCTATTATCTATCTATCTATATATACTGCACAAACTCCCCTTTCGGGTATTACTGGCAGGATGTATTATTTGAAGAAAGAAATGAAAGCGGTCATTAGGTTGGTTGAGCAAGATCAGATTGTTCTTTTGCAGGAAAGAGTGAGTGCCTGCGTTGAATAGTATATTGTGATACATAACATAACATAACATAACATAAGTTTATTAGCATAGAACATATACATATACATTCATAGCCATTTGAACCTTTATAAGAAAAGGAAATCACATGCACAAAAAGTGAGACATAACATGTTTTTCTGAGAAGCAGGTCGTTGATATTCTACCTGAAAATAAAAGTATTATAAGTTTGACACAATAATAATTACGACTTATAATATACTAAACAGTATCTGTTTGTCTAAGCTGAAAGGCAAAATATAAGAATTTAGCTACATTATTTATTAAACGTACAGAAGATGAACTCATTATAGATACGAATTTATTAATATTTGGCCACTGGCAATAATATTTTGGTAAGAATTTCCTTCTAAGTTCACTATATTTTGGGCAGATTAGAATGAAATTGATATTCGTTTTCGATAACTCGCATTGTGCAATTTGGACATATTCTCTCATCTCTGGGAAGGTTTGTGTGTCGTCCCGTTTCTATTAAAAGATTGTGCGTTGAGAGCCTAAATTTTGTTAGACATATTCTGTATTTATCTATAATGATATAATTAAGATATTTCTCCATACTTAAATCATATTTGTATTTACTGTAAAATTCTAGTCTGTTTGAATCATAAATATTACTTCTCCATGATTGTTTATATATGTCTAAAATTCTTTCTGTTATTGAATTTGCATTTATTTGCAGATTATCTTGATTTATCCATAAGTAAGTCATTCCTAATTCATTTAATATTTGTTTTATATGTGCATCCCAATTTATTCCGCAGTAACCATTATTATTGTTTGCATCTTTTCTCAACATATTATAAACCCTGATACGTTTTAGAGTAAATGAGTCGCATTTACGATGAATTAGTATAATTATACTAGCGCCAGAAAACCTATACGGATATCTTCAATTCAATAGTTTATTGCATTTGCTATCAAGGCTTTCCGCAAACCTGAAGAAAATGACAAATACATGTATATCCACCTATCAATTTTTTATGTTTTCTAAAGGTTCAACGGTTTCTTTTTCTAAATCTGTAAAAATAAGCTAACATATAAAGCAAATGAATTGTCGAAAGTTTCAAAATGTTTATAACGTTAATTACATAGAAATAAGAAATTATTTTCATGATTTTGCTTACACCTCTGCCTTTGTTTCCATTTATTTTTGCAAATGTAAAACTCAATCAATTTAAAGGTTGAAAGTCATGGATTTCAAAGTATTTTTTTTTTTACAAGTTCAGTTATATTTGTTAAATCATATGCTTGCGAAGAAATGGATATTAAATAAAGAGTAAAAAAACCTTTTACAATCGATTTAATAACATAAGAAAAAAAAATCTTATATTTTTTCTGGTTTTTTTTCTGTTTTTTTTTTTTTGTTTTGTTTTTTCTGCGTGATAGTAAATGGTTGCGTCATCAAATAAGATCCATATTTATACTTTTTCAATATGTTCTTGAGAAGATAAAGATGAATAAAAATAAGATTTGAAGCTTAGTTTTGAACATAAATATATATTTATGATCATGATGATTACGTATTAAATCTTACATTATTAAGCATCATTATTCCATTTCTTTGTATTAACTTATATATTCAATACCTTTGAAATAAGCAAACGGAAAGCCGCTTCGTTTGTATCTTAAACAAACGACTTCTAGTTGATATTGACATACTTTTTGACCCCACATGACCCAACTTAGAACTTGTCCAAGATTTTTTGAAAACAGATATTCCGACCAAGTTTCATGAAGATTTGGCCGAAAATGTGGCCTCTAGAGTGTTAACAAGGTTTTTCTAAGTTTTGACCTCGTGACCTACTTTTTGACCCCACATGACCCAATTTCGAACTTGTCCAAGATTTTATGGAAACAAACATTCTGACCAAGTTTCATGAAGATTGGGCAAAAAATATGGCCTCTAGAGTGTTAACAAGCCAAATTGTTGACGACGCACGACGGACGAAGAGAGATCACAAAAGCTCACATTGTGCTCAGGTGAGCTAAAAATAACTGTCAATATCCAACAACAGTAAAAAAAAAATGCTTCCAAAATGGCGTCGGGAGTTCTCGACAATGAACTGAAAATTAGTCTGCCATAAGCATGGTGCACATAAAGAGACAAAATCTATAAACAGTTCTGTGTTCTTAATCACAGAACAGATTGGTTTGTAAAATATAAGACGATCCAAATGACTACAAGAAACGCTGAAAGTGTTCTTATTATTATAGGGTGCCCTCCGAGTTTTGTAACTTGGGGTACAATAGCAATTTTCCTTAACTTTGTACCCTTTCAACCAGAGAGTCCCACAATTTTGAAGGTATATGGCCAATTTTGGGTGTAAAAACCCTATACAACGGTTAAATGGGCATGCTGTATTACAATTATCAAGTATAAAGTTTACTCTCATGTTAATAACAGCTATGGCTCTAAATGATTTCTGTACATAGTATTGTTGAGAAGTGTATTCATAATCAAACCTACACTATTTTAAGAACAGATGTTGGTTTACATAAATCGGTGATCGTATGCTTGCTGAGTATTATCCGTAGATTTAAAATTTTAAAAAAAAAAGGAAAAGGTTTTATGAATATTTCTACCTGTTTCCCAAACATTTTCAATAAAAAGAAGGTTTAGAAACAAGGATCAATCAATGTTGTTTATTGTCGATGGTTTCTCTGTAAAATTACGCCACACTTGACGTCAAATATTGAAATAGGGCACTAGTATAATAGCCCGAGAATACCAATATGACGAGAACTCAATATACTAACAGTACAGCCCAGTATATTAGGATGTATTCTACGCCATTATTCAGAAATGTGCTTCTCTCTAGTTCATCTGTTCAACAGAGCCAGTTCAGAAACCGAAACTAGAAACATATTTTTGCGCTTACCGATCGTGGGGTGGGGTCTATTTTTAGGCCCACGTGCATTTTTTTTTTTAAAAAAAAAAAAAAAAAAGTATGTTGAATAAAAAACACATGGAAAGCTTTGGATAGGTATAATGTAAACAAAACTGAATATAAAAAAAATGTTATTACAAAGTACTTGTTAAACGAGTTGTTATTACAATACAAAAAAAATAGTTCTAAAAAAAGATTTTTGCCTCATTCTTCATTTATCATAAACAGAAATTCAAACAGAAACCTTTCAAGATATTTTAGAAAGAAAAATATCCATATTACCAAATAACCCGGTCCGATTCGATGCAAAATGTATCCCGTTTCGGTCCTATCCTGTCCGATTCGGTCCGATCTTGTCCGATTCAATCCGATTCGGTGTGTTGAGATACCCCGAAGCGTACCACCTATATATGCACTCGCTAATAGAGCGTTAATGAGGTGTTGATGAGGTGAAATTAATGTGTGTTGGGATGAATGAAAACACAAAATGTTTTATTATTAACATTATTATTTCGACAGTTACAGTGATGACAGTTCTATCTTATCGGTATTCACGTAATCAAAACAATCAATATTCATCCGCAAAAACAGCATAGAAAAATAATTTCTTTGAGGTTTTCATCTCACAAACGATTGTGTAGCTTGTGCGCATTTATTCTTGACACAGCGTTAATTTTTAAACATTTTTGCTCTATCTTAGCATACATCCACATGTGGTAGAGTTACACACAATCGTTCGATCATATTGATCCTACTGAGGAGTTATTCGGTTTTAAATGTAGAAAACGGGGTTCAAGAAATGTAGGTACTATAGTTGGTGTGACTGACGTCACACACAACTAAAAATGTGTGGACTAATTGGGCTTATCCTGTTTTTGACATGATTAAAGACATTATTATATAAACAATTAAGTAACTTTTTACCAATATTTCGGCAAAACTAGCTTTCATAAAGGCAAAAAGAAACAACCTGAATTTCAAAGCAACAACATAGTAAATGTTTGTACAAACATTGTTTAATGAATTATTTCCGGAATCCCTCTGGAAAACTACATATTTATTATATAATTTTGCAATTAGTATGGTTCCCTGTAGTGTCAGGTGCAGGTATTCCATATCAGTTTATTTTGCAATAGGCATTCTAGTACGTTAAGCCTATGCAATTATAATTGAATAAATCATAAATAACTAAATACCATCTGTCCAATTAATTATGATATATATGGATATAAAAAGAAATAAATTGTTAAAGGTAGTGGGTCATTATGAAAGCATACATTTCTACAGTATGCTACCATACTCAAAGTTTGCAGAACACCACACATAGCATGTTTAATCGTGAAATTGTTTGCGAAATTAATTAAAAAATATCAAAACCTAAACTCTTATTGTTTTGTTTAGTTTAATAATATTTTATTTTTATGTGAAATGGGGTTGGGCCACAAGTTCTTACAACTTAGAATCGGTCCTTCCCCTGCATACAATTGTAGACAATGGCATATAATGGTCATGAAAATACATAATGGAAAATATAATCATAGAAAAAAAAGAAGAAAAAAAATAGAGAGAGAGACTCGTTGAGGTGGATCCTTATAATCTAATTACATTATTTAGTTACAACATTTCAGGCACTTAACCCCT
Source organism: Solen grandis (assembly GCA_021229015.1). Classification (NCBI taxonomy): domain Eukaryota; kingdom Metazoa; phylum Mollusca; class Bivalvia; order Adapedonta; family Solenidae; genus Solen; species Solen grandis. The sequence continues at coordinate 51,657,707 of CM037780.1, forward strand.
TATCCTGATATAGGCGTTCACACACATTATTGTTTTGTAAAATATAGTTTGCATTTCCATTTTAAAATGCGACTTTTGACTATAACCCTCTTGGTCTTATCAATTACATGTAAAAGACATTAAAATAATAATGATAATAATAATAATAAATGATTTAGAGATCCATGACCTTGCAATGATACCATTGTTCATTTATTAAAAAAAAGGGGGGGGGGGAGAAGAAGAAAGGAAAAAAAATAAGGATTGGAAATATTCGTTTTTAGTTGAGTATGATATAATTAGTAGCCTATCAGTACTGTATATAAGCATTAAAACTTCACATAAAAAGGGATTAGCAAAATATTAACTGGGCCATTTTGACTGAGGAAAAAATACTGTGTATGTAAATCGCCTCTCTTTTGCAAACTATTGACTCCTGGGCGACCTTAAAATCCTCTGCTTCGTTTTGAACCGACCCCCAATACGGAAGTATAGACGCTGGACATGCGCACTTATTATTACCTGCGATTAGCAGTGGTGGGATGTCCTGTGTCTGTTTCAAAGTTTAAAGGTGTTTTAAATAAGTGGATATTTTCTTATTTATCGACGAATAAGGTAACGTATAGATATGATAGTTTATTCGCAAAACTGTTATAAAACATTTGTGTCATTGTTTCAATATTTGCGATTTGTTGACATTACTCGAGGAATGCTTGACATTTGACACACCTGTTCAGTATGTACACAGTCACAGGTAAAAACTCAGGTAACCTTTCAATTAAGATATTTAATACATTAACTTTGGTATGTGAACATCACTGTCAATGCGTTATGAGTAAATATTAATAATTTGATTGTAACACTATGAAACTAGAATATGAAAGTGCCTTTGAACGCCTATATCTGAGTATTTATATATTCAATAAGTTAAATGGGGACTTTCTAGTCTCCATCATAGTATCAACTTCAAGAGCATCATTCATTGTATTTGTAAGTTTGGAAATCAGGTGCTGTCAATGTTTATATGCATAAGGTAGTCTAGTCCTATAAATATGCCATAGCGTATCGAATTTACAATTTTACATTTACTTGATACGCTTTGTCTTATGGCTTGCCCTATACATTGATGTAGCAAACGGCATGAATTCTAATGCGCTACTTTTTCATTCATCATAAGCATGAAAATCGAACAATTTATCATAACAATTAAGAAAATTAGTGTCATACACTGACATTTAGAGGGTGAAATACTATATCAAAAACTTCATTTGCCTTTTTTCTGTTTGTATCCTCCATTACCTACATTACCTACAAAGAACACCGAGTATTCCGAATAAAACATGTACAGTCAGGGTTAAACTGGGAACACAAATTCGGGGTAGAAGAAATTTGTCTTGTAAACTATATGATGTTTAAAGTCCAAAATAAACATTTCCAATGTTGG
>CM037780.1:51659229-51709229 GCA_021229015.1 Solen grandis
ATTTTCTTCCTCATCCACCTTTGGAATCTGGCAAGTCTTGTTCTGGAAAAAAGTGATGTTTTGAGACCTTTTGAGAATGCAAGTAGAATTCTCAATCATGTTAGTACAGAAAATTGTAGACACATGTTCAATGTTTAGATTTTAAGCGTGAATCTTTTATGCTTGTTTGAAAGAGAGAAGTGAGAATGTGGAAAACGAGGAGAAAGGAGGTGTAAATTGTAAGAGTTGAAACACTTGCAAGACTTGTAAGTCTTGAAATTGGTATGGTCTCTTCGTCGACCTAAGTGTGATCTAACAAGAGAGCATGGGTAAGTCAAAAGTTGTGGGCAAAGTATACTTACGTCTTTTGCTTGCTCTCTTGCATCGTTGACATTCTAGAAGTCAGTGAGTTGTAGTTGGCAATTCGTATGTTTGGAAAGTGAGGCAGGTAGGAAAATCGCAGCTGTCTCTGATGGAAGTCAGAAGCATAATTATCTTTTGTTGAAAAGTGACTTATATATGTCAGCAACGCAGGCCAATAGTTGACGACTAGCTTGTGATTGGTCTACATTTTGTAGGCGTGACTTTCGTAGATTTTAGCCAATGAGAGAGTTGTGTGTATTGCTTAGATATAAATCTACCCATCTGATTCTTCTAGTCATTAGTTTATAAGGCAAACTGGGCGTGACTTGAGTCATGTGTGTTGCAGTTACAATGTATTTAAGCTGGGGCATCAGAGCAAATTTCTTAATTCATTTGAAGCTTCCACTTGTGGCAGTATTCAAAATATTCAAGACTACTTTACAAAATGTTTCGAGAAGTGTGGTTTGAAATTTGCAGTGTCTGTCACGAAGACGGAGAGGTTTATTTTGTGAACCAGTGCTGTTGCGAGGAGCTGGTTTGCAACAGATGCATGGGGCAGTTAAAGGCCTGTCCATTCTGCAAACAACCAGTGCAACCTGACGTAAAGGATCCCAGCATCCTGTGGAACGGGAGTATTTTGACATTGTATGGAGTGAGGAGAGCGAAGAAAAACTGGAACTACTGGTTCGAGAAAATGAACGGGCTGCAAAAGTTGAGGCCGTACCTACCTAGAAAGCTGCAAAACAACGATCCAGTTCACAGGCTTTTGTGCACAGGAAGGTTTGACCTAATGGATCAGGCTGGTATCTGTGTCGACAGGAAGGACGCACAGCTGTTCGTAAAAAAACAACTAGAGGATTTCTTCTTCGACTTTGGCGACAGCATGTTGGCAGATCCAATTCGTCCAGAGAAGTTCTATCTGCCAGGCTAGGACCGTGGCCCAAGTCTACAGCACATCTGTATGGACAAATGACAAGAATTAAATTGATTTAAAATGTTTGTATTTATTTGTGCATGTTGAAGAAATTTCATACAAAAAGTTTAAAAGTTTTCATTTAAATCTTGAAATCTTGATTTTGTGTTGTAAATGTTGTAAACATTTCTCTTTCCTTGCAATCAACTTATTCAACTGTTCAATAATTGTTTGCTTATTTAAAAAAAAACTTCTGAGATATTTGAGTTGTTTTTACTTTCTTTCACACTCTCTCATTTCCAACAAGTTCAGACATCAATATCGATCTTATTGGCGAATCTGATCAGAATCGGAGAGAGAAGATAGATTTGATGTAATCGTAAATGTTCTCAATCAGAACTGAAATGTGGAAAGTGTATACATTATCACAGCAAATGCTTACACTTACTTGGAACTGATCATCCACTTGAGGTAGATGATATTTCGATTTTCACTTTCTTTTATAATTCATGTGATCAGAACTGTCAGCAAGAAAATGTAAACTTTCTTGGAGATAACAATAGTTGCTTCATCAAATCAGTCAATTTTACTTTCAACATTAAATGAATCTTGTTAGAACTGTCAGCAAGAAAAGATTTACTTACTTGAAAATAACAATAGTTGCTTCATCAAATCAGTCAAATTTACTTTCAACATTAAATGAATTTTGTCAGAACTGTCAGCAAGAAAATGTATACTTTTTTGGAGATATCAATAGTTGCTTCATCAGAATGACTCAATTTCACTTGTTCATCAAATGATCAGAACTGTCAGCAAGAAAATGTAGACTTACTTGGAAGTGATACCAATTGCTTTCTCAGTCCGATGTAGTCACAACAGATGACTGAAAAAAATTCTAGGGGTTGATCACATCACTTTCTACATCAGAGCACTTAAAACTGAAAATGTATACATACTTTGAGTTTGAGCTGATGTATATCTATTTTGAGGTTGGTCACATCTCGGTTTCACTTTCTACAGATACTTCCAGCAAGAAGAGATATACTTCAAGCTCACAGTAGTTGCTTCATCTTTATTGGGCGACAATAATTTTACCATGGATCGATGTGGTCAGAACTGAAGAATGGAAAATGTATAAATTCCTGTAGCTGATCTCGATTTCATCTTTCTTCTTCAGATGATTAGATGTAGTCAAAACTTTTAGCAAGAAAATGTTACAAAATTACTTGGAGCTGATGTAAATCCACTTCTTCATCAAATAAATGATTTTGGTCAAAACTTTAAGCAAGAAAATGTATATCTACTTGGAGCTGATGCATATCCACTTTATATATCCACTTTAGGTAGATCACAATTCGATTTCATCTTTCTTCAGTAGATGAATGTGGTTATAACTATCATCGAGAAACGATACTTACTTCGAAATGACAGCATGTATTTCTTTTCAACCTCTGATGAAAGTAAGCTGCAAACGTTTCACAAATGAAACAATTCACTTAAATAGTAAAAAATCTAACATTTGGTATTAAATTCTCTTGAGGTAGATTACATCTCGTTTCACTTTCTTCATCATATCCATAAATGTGGTCAGAACTTTAGCAAAAAATGAATACATACTTGTAGCTGATGTATATCCACTTTAGGTAGATCACATCTCGATTCGACTTTCTTCATCAGATGAAAAAATTTGGTCAAAACTTTCAGCAAGAAAATGTATACTTACTTGGAACTGATGTACATCCACTTGAGGTAGATCACATCTCGATTCGACTTTATTCATCAGATTAAAAAAATTAGTCAATGGTCAAAACTTTCGGAAGAAAATGTATACGATGTATATCCACTTGAGGTAGATCACATCTTGATTTCTTTTTCTTCATCAAATGTTTGTGGTCAGAACTTTCAGCAAGAAAATGTATACTTACTTGGAACTGATGTAAACCCTCTTGAGGTAGGTCACACTGATGTAAATCCACTTGAGGGTTTCTTTTCTTCATCAAATGATTGAATGTGGTCAGAACTTTCAGCAAGAAAATGTATACTTACTTGGAACTGATGTAAATCCACTTGAGGTAGATCACATCTCGGATTTCTCTTTCTTCATCAAATGATTGAATATGGTCAGAACTTTCAGCAAGAAATGTATACTTACTTTTGTCTTCTTCACTGAATATCTTACATATTGAAGCTGAACAATCTTGTTTCCAATTATTTCACCTTGGTTCTTGCCCCAAAAAAATTTAAAAATTAAAAAAAAAATTTTAAAAAAACCAATTGATGCAAAAGAATCTTAGATCGTGTGCTTCTGATAATTGTCTTTCTTCAAGTAGTTTTTGTTACAGCTCTGTACTACAGCAGCCAACGTTTTACAAACATGAGATTTCACTTAAATACTAAAAAGAGCTCATGTCTGTTTTGCTTTGCTGGTGAGGTTTGAAACATTTCTCTGTTTAGGTCTTCAACATCTCCACGTCAGACATCATGGTGAACATTCTGGCAGATAATTCACATATCTGTATGAGAGCTGCAAACTTTTGACAAACATGAGATTTCAATAAAATACTGAAAAAACCATGTTTGTAACAGAGAACATAATTGAACAAATGTATGTTTTCAAAATCAGATCATCACTTAGATCTTTTGATTCTGAAAAAGGCTGCTGTTCTGTTCAAGAAGTTCCTGTCACAGCTCTACATGAGAGCTGCAAACTTTTGACTGACACGAAATTCTACTTAAATACAAAAAAATCTCACTTTGTATCAGAGAACATATTTAAACGAATAAATATGCACTGTTTGATGTAAAAAGTCAAAATATTTAGCTTGCAATACATTTGTCCCACTTGTTCATTTTTTCAGTTGAAGTTTTGTCTTGCCAAGAAAATCATACCATCACATCTGATACAATTTTCACTTTTTTTTCAGTTGATGTGCATTTTTGTATGTTTGCATGACAAATGAGTTGTGAATATGACAATTTCAAACAGCACACGAGTTCTGCTTTCAAAGAAACATGCCGGTAATTTCAAACTGTTGCATTTTTTAGGTTAGGTTGAAGTCTGTATGTTTGTATGAAAGGTGTGATGTGGCAATGACAATTTAAATCATTTTAGCAGATTACATTTCTCAAGATAATCATGTCATCGCACCACACTCGAAAAATTCATCACTGAAATTGAAGTTGTATGTTTGCATGATAGGTGTTTTGAATTTAGTGAATTCTCTTTTTCAGTCACACACTCGAACCAGCAACTCTTTCTCACTAAACGAAAAACCAAGTCAAAATTTCAGATTAAACAAAATGTTTTATTCAGCTTCCATTTCAAGTCACATCAAAATTCACCACAAACATAGATCAGAATAAAATACATGACAATACATGACTTTTTCTCAAAGTGGTCCCTCCTTCTTCCACCTCCAGGACTTGGGACCTGGCATTGGTGAGTTACCCACTTGTAAAACAATTTCAAGTTTGTGGGATTTTCACTCGACTTTTTGTGAGATGTGAGTGACCTAATGAATCTCAAAAGTACCAGCATTATCTCTACCAGTATTTTGAGAATGTAACGGCTAGTCGTAATGCTCCTAAAATTATGAAGCATATTAAACCGCCAACAGAAAGACAAACTGTATAAGCTTGTCCTCTCTGTTAAGTGAGTGATTTTTTCCCTGAATGCAAGTCGTATGTAAGAGATAAAACTCAATACTACCAGTTTATTTCTACCGGTAATTTTGAGTATGTAACAGCATGTCGAAACGCTCCTAATATTGTGAAGCATTGCATGGCCGCTTTCAGGAAGACAAACTGTGTAAATCTGTCTCCTCAGTGTAAAAGCCAAGTGAATTTTTTTTCTGAATGTAAAGTCGTACTTTTTGTACCTAGCATGTAAGACATAAAACTCAATACTAACAGTTTATTTCTACCGGCAATTTTGAGTTTGTAATGGCAAGTCGAAACGCTCCTAATATTGTGAAGTATTGCATGACTGCCTTCATGGAGGCGAGCTGTATAAGCGTGTCTCCTTTAAGTGTAGCCCTAGTGAAAGTGCAATGAAGAAAAGTACCACTTTACATTCTTCATATCTGCCATAAATTTCTTGCCAACTGGAACCAACAAGTTGACACGGACAGGAAAAATGTTAACTTTCTGCCAACTGATACCAACAAGCTGACACGGTCTCGAGAGAAGTAGGAATACTCCGAAGGTATGCAGAGCTGACTTAACATACCCCACCGACTGTAGTAAAACGCAAATTGTGGGTCAGTTACTGGTACAGAGTGGGGAGTATCCTACTTCAATACTGCCAAATGAACCAACAAGTTGAGACGGACTGGAAAATTTTCTGCCAACTGAAACCAACAAGCTGACACGGACAGCTGAGAGTACAAAATTTTTTGTCAGCTGAACCAACAAGCTGACACGGAGTGGAGAGACGAATTCTGTCAACTGAAACCAACAAGCTGACACGGACTGATGTTGAGCGCAATCACAGCAGTACTACCTAATACACGAGGTGTATCCCAGCCTGCGTGTACAAGCCGCCCCCTAAAACACGCGCACTAAAGGGTACAGTAGCTACAGGGACGACTTGGGGACCAACCGGAAAGCCTGACTGACGGAGTTCAGTCTGCTTACGACTAGTCGCCTTTGACCAGAGCCTGACTTGTGAACAAGCGAATTGATGTTCATTGCTGTACACAAAAGTCGAGAGCTACTTAGTCGCAGGCAATCAGCCGCTGCGCTCGAAACACCAGGGTTGCCAACCGCGAGTGCGAAGGCTTCCCTTCACACAGAGAAGTCAGTAAGACAAACTCTGTGGAGAGACTATTCTTGCCACGATTGTGAAGAACCTGTCTCTGAGGCAAAAAATGGACTGCAGCTGCTTATATACTCGCCCTCGGTGCCCTTGCATTATTTGTATTGACCAATCAGAGCACAGCAAAATTTGGAGACCTGTAAATGAACAAAAACACACATTACATATTGACCAATCAGAATGCAGCATTTCTCAAATCTCGGCTGGAATTTTTTTTCAATGATATTGCCCTCACTTGCTCTTTGACTGTCGAGCTGATCAGACGTGTTTTTGTGAGCTCCGCCAGATACCTGAAAATGATGAAAAAAAATGACAAAATCCGATTTTTGCTTAAACATAAAAAATTCATACAAACAGTTATATAGGCATTAATAGTGTATTGCTAGCTACTCCAGATACCTGAAAATGATGAAAAAATGACAAAATCCGATTTTTGCTTAAACATCAAAAATTCATACAAACAGTTATATAGGCATAATAGTTTGCTTGCTCTCAAAATGATGAAAAAATGACAAAATCCGATTTTTGCTTAAACATCAAAAATTCATACATACTGTTATATAGGCATCAATAGTGTATTGCTTGCTGCTCCACATACCTGAAAATGATGAAAAAAATGACAAAATCCGATTTTTGCTCAAACATCAAAAATCCATACATACTGTTATATAGGCATCAATAGTGTATTGCTTGCTGCTCCAGATACCTGAAAATGATGAAAAATGACAAAGTCCAACATTTGCTTTTGCATCAAATATACATATATACAGTTATATAGAAATAATGCACGATGTCAACTGACCAATCACAATGCAGCATTTCTAAAATCTCGACCGGGAATTTTTTTTCGATGATATTGCCCTCACTTGCTCTTACTTGCTCTTTGACTGTCAAGCTGATCAGACGTGTTTTTCTTAGCTCCGCCAGATACCTGAAAATGATGATAAAATGACAAAATCCGATTTTTGCTTAAACATCAAAAATTCATACATACAGTTACATGGACATCAATAGTGTATTGCTAGCTGCTCCAGATACCTGAAAATGATGAAAAAATGACAAAGTCCAACATTTGCTTTTGCATCAAATACACATATATACAGTTATATAGAAATAATGCACGATGTCAACTGACCAATCACAATGCAGCATTTCTAAAATCTCGGCCGGGATTTTTTTTTCACTGATTTTACACTCAGTTGCTATTTGACTGTCAAGCTGATCAGACGTGTTTTTCATAGCTGCTCCAGATACCTAATAAAATGATGAAAAAATGACAAATTCCAACATTTTCTTCTTGAAACCCGAAAAATGACAAAATCCATAATTTGCACAAGTATCAACAAATACAAACATACAGATTTACAGTAGCACAGAAATAATGCAGGATGTCAACCGACCAATCAGAATGCAGGACTTCTAAAATCTCAGTCGGGAATTTTTTTCAATGATTTTGCCCTCTGTCGCTTTTTGACAGTTGAGCTGATCAGACGTGTTTTTGATAGCTCTGCAAGATACCTGAAAAAATGTCTAAGTTCAATCTGCAAGAAACCTGAATAATTGAAGTCAAATTTTTGCACATGAACCTAAAATTCTAACAGACGGTTACATAGATATCAAAATTTCATTGCTAGCAGCTCCATATAACCTGAAAAGGAGGAAAAATGACAAAGTTCATAATTTGCACAAGTATCAACAGATACAAACATACAGATTTACAGTAGCACAGAAATAATGCAGGATGTCAACCGACCAATCAGAATGCAGGATTTCTAAAATCTCAGTCGGGATTTTTTTTCTGTGATATTGCCCTCAGTTGCTCTTTGACTGTTGAGCTGATCAGACGTGTTTTTGTTAGCTCGCCTACAAATCTGAAAATGAGGAAAATTACCAAGTCCAATATTGTTCACATGCATCCATACACAGAATTACAGTTATCAAGAAATAATGCACGATGGCTGTCGACCAATCAAAATACAGCATACCTAAAATCTCTATCTTCAGTAAATTTTTTTTCAATTCTGCTCTCAGTTGCTATTTGACTGCCGAGCTGATCAGACGTGTTTTTGATTGCTCCGTCATACACATAAAAAATATGATGAAAAAGTGTGACTTATGTTCGATTCCTGGCAGCAGTTGTCAACCAGATACTTTTCATGGAAAGCATTTTAGGAATGTCATCATTTCTTTTTCACCATAAATTTGCCATAACGAGGTGAACATTTCAGCATAGGGCAGAATGATGATACATGAATGATGATAATATACTGACAATTTAGACAAACCATGCAGAATGAGTGCATTATTTATCAGTAAAAGCAGGACTTGTTCAAGCGAAATCAAAATTCTCATTTGTCTTTTGACCACTGCAGTGACCAGACGTGATTTTAGTTTTCTCTGCTGCATGATATACAAAGAGAGAGAGAGAGTGACAGTTCCATTCCCAGCAAGGTTCCTGACCAAGGTATGGTGAGTACACATGTTACATCATATATTTATCATACAAGTTACATATTACCTTAAACATTCAGCATGCCATTAATATGTACCACTGTTTTCTCCATACTTGTGACTGTCAAATTCTGCTCTGGGGGTATGTTGTCAGTACCATTCCACTGAAAAAGACACAAGAGCACAAGATAACAAATGGAAATTAAAAAAAAAACTATTTCAGTTTTGTGAGCAAGCTTTCACATCTTTACCCAAAGAAACTATCCTTAATATCAGATGTTAACTTTGTCATGGAATTCAGAGAAATCAAATCTTAACTTCAGTACACTAGGATATTGTTACTTAAAACATGGAAACCTGCAGTCTTGTATTCTGATAAATATTAATGATCATTGATGTATACTTCCTTCTGTTGCATGGTAGTTCTCACAAAAAGCAAAACATGCTTGCTGTTCTCTCTTCAAATGTGTAGCTCTGCTCAATTCAGGCACATACCAGTAAATGAGAATGAAAGCAGAACTTTGTACTTATTGAACCTTGATACAAAATGATTTTTAAAAAGAATGTTTACTCCCTCAGATATTTTTCTTCACCTTCTCCACAGAAAGATATCAAGAAATCCACAAATCTCTACCACACTGATTTGTTTTCATGATTAGTGTAAAAACAAATTGCAAGAATGCAAGAATTCTTCACATGTATTGAAACAAATTTTGTTCATTGTCAACTCACCTCTGCACACAATGTCTATATTCTTGATATTGTTATTAGTCACATCAAGGTCACATCACATCCAGGTCACATCCAGCTCACCACAGTACCACTGTATTCTTCTTTACAAACCCGGCACTGAAGCTAAAATGAGCATAAGTGTCAGAAGTGACAGAAATATTTTGCAGAAGGGCACATCTCTTGACAGTTAAAGAAATAAGATTTGAAACGGTCTTTACTTGAGAAAAGATGCAGTAACAACCCATCGATCATGTAATTTTATTGTTAAAATCAAAAGAAAGAAACTGAAATCAATATACATTAAGCATTTCAAGCATTTACATGCGCTGTCTTCATCTCCAACCAAGCAAAACATTGCCTAATTTCACTCTTTTTTTCTGCAAGTCGGACACGGTTTTTCATGATTCAAAGTTTTTTTTTTCTGCAACTTTACTAACATTCTAGACACAAGAAAAAGTTAAAAACATTAGGAGTAAAGCATAAAATTGTCAGCATTCAAATCATTCTGTCAAAACAATTTCAATTCTTAAAAAATACTTCAAATATGCTTGAAAAGTGTCTGTAAACATTAAAAAACGACGGTCCGAAATGTAAACAATCCCAGTTACTAAAGGACTTGACACAAACTTTCAGTGAAAGAAGGGTACAGCGATTTAAACCTGCCTCAAATCTCCGCAGACGCTGTTCAAAACATTTCGAAATCGTCAACAAAACCCCAAGGTCACTCAAGGTCACAAGGGAAAAAACGGAGTTTGGCAGAAAAAAGGCTTTATTTTGCATCAAATTTATGGAAAATCGTGTGCGAAATCACAGAAACCTACTCGGATACAAGTTTCTTATCGAGAACAACCCTTATTCCTATTTACAACTGGCGGAACGCTGTGTTTTCACCAGAGAAAACATCCGAGAGCTTCCTAGATTTTTCTCACCGACACGGAATAAACCCTAAATATGTAGAAAAAAGGGAAACAGGAGAAAGAAACCCAAGATATTAGTAAAAAAAAAACACTTACCTTTCGTCCAAATCCTTAATCCTAATCCAATATGTCCAGAAATCCACAAAACACACACAAAAACAGGAGCGCAGTTCAACCCGACCTTCCCGCACAACGCCCGCTTATCGAATGACAGATCAAAACAAGTTTAAATATTGATGACGTCATTTGTCAATCGTGACGTGACGGGTTCCCGTAAAATTTATGTTTGTGTTTTCTCGCTGCGGCGTGCGGCTAGATCTATTTTGTAAGGGTTTTCAAAGCATATAATGCTACTTTCTTTCTCTTTTTTCTTTCATGGCAATGTGATATCAATTTGTTTACATGCATAGTTACTATAAAATATAAGCATTGGTATACAGGATTAAGATTTTATTCACATACATGTATTCCCATGAATGAGTGTCGCTGTGTGTGCTCAGCTCTGATTAATGTTATAGAAAGATAAAATGTAATTTCTGAATACGAAATGATGATGTAAAAAGAAACATTTCAGCGACTTTTTTCTTTTTCTTTTACCTGTAAACAAGGGTTACTCATTGAATTATGTCTATTTATGCCAGTTGTTTACTCTGCCCATTTGATTTGTGTCTGGGATGAATGCGTGTAAGAAGAAAGAAGAAGCAAAAAACAAAAAAAAAAAACAAAAAAAAAACAAAACAAAACAACCAGGAATCATTGTAGTTTATTTATTTATTCTCTATTTATTGCGCATTCAGTGTTCTTTCTCTCTCTCTTTCTATCTCTCTCTCTTTCTCTCTCTCTCATTTTTTTTTTTTGCATTTCGCATTTCGCGTCTACAATTAACTCATTTATGTGATGTTTCTATGCATACTTAATAATAAAACGTTAAGTAACTAAAAAATGTCTAAACACTTTTCATATTTGTCCCTCTTCCAATGTCTCAAACATCTTTCCCTCTCTCATTTTACAAATTTCACACACATTTCGCGCACAATGCGCGCACACTTCGCCGCTTTTCGCACACATTCAAACGCTTTTCCCCTGCCCAAAAATAACGCCGGGGGGGGGGGGGGGGGGGGTCTCTCAACCATACCCCCTCCTCCTTTTTCACACTCATTTCACCACCAACCAGCCAAAATACACACGCCGAAACACAGATTTAACTTAACGCGCAAAATTCCTGAAAGGTGTAGACTTTTCCCGTTGCGTAAAATTTTAACTCTGACCTTAATGTCAGTGTCCCAAAACATAACGGTGATGCAGTGATTTTTTTCTGCAATATCCTCAGTCTCGGGTAAGTCTATGGATATTTCCCCAAGGAATGTACATTCTGGATCCGTTACGTACAAAGTCTTTTCTGTCTCGGAAAAGAACAGTCTGATGCTCCCTTCATTTGATCCATGTGCAGAGCGCATCTCTCCTCTGTAAATTCCTTATGTTGATGTAGAGTTTCATCAACTGAAACAAGCTTACTGAAAACATCGACACAACGCTCTTCGCCATACACAGTCATTTTCTAATCCTTCCGATGTTTGGAAATATCGAACATCGGGCAAATGTTTGTTCCGTTAGTAAACTTGGATTTTCTTGCTGATATGCCCTGGCTTATGCTCGAGCCTTGTAGCACCTCTAAGTACCACGAGGCCAGCTTCTGGTGGTACAATCAGTCTCTTGCGCCCAATTAAATCACGAAAAGCATCCTGTACGAGAAAGCACTCGGCAAATCCACCTACTAGAAGTACACAGTGGACATTTCTAAGAGATGGTTCCTCTAGAAGTTGTTCAACATGGGCCGTCACATTGTTAAGCGTTGAGGTGAACCATTTTTTTCATTTCAGATCTCTCAACCTTAAGTTTATCCAAATTAAGGGCAACCAGTTTGTCTTTTGAATTTGTACCCTGCTTTTTAAATAAGATAGCAAAATGCTTCTTTTCCTTGCTCATCTCTTTGTATAGTTGTGACAGTGACATTGGGATCCGAAAGGTTACAGAATCGTTCGAATCGTTCGTTATGTTCCGTTTCTTTAACTCAAAATTTCGAACTAGTCGCCCATCTGGGTTTCCTTAAATCGGTCCAGAACAGATTTCCCAGATGTTGAGGATAGAAAGTCGATGAATGCCTTGTCAACCTCAGTGCCACCCCAAGGTCCGCCGCTGGACTTGCGAAGCTCTGCCAAAGTACCGCCTGACCTCTTCTCCTTCACCGTAATATCAGCAGTTCATCCTGGTTTTACATAGTAAGATTTTTATGCATTACTGTCATCATTTTCAGACACGATTGTACCAGTTGATATTAAAGTGTATGTATTTATTTATTACTCACCATTAAAAAAAACAACTGACTGTTCCGTTTGTTTCAAATATAAGACAACGCAAGTAATTCCTCTTTAAAACGATATATCATCTGTATGAAGAATTACAAATACTTCTATACCAAACTGAAACCGTATCAGTGTCAGTCATTCAGGTTTATTTATTTTTGAACAAAATTTAAAATAAAAGTGTCAAGAATTAATTTACCTCGAAGGTCAACAACCATGTATTTAGTTCCAGTTTCAGACAATTTACCAGCAATTTCTTCTTGGTCAGTCAATGTTTGGCACCAAACTGAAGCAGTGTCATATAGATACACATATAGATAATGAGATACTCAAGGTTCATCATATATTTGTGATACGGATATTAATATAAACTATTGATACAGGAAGAGAATAGATTGAAAAACAATATATTGTGAAAATGAACGATAAAAATGTCTCGACTCACACCGATGTCCTTTTGTTGATAATATATTAATGATGTTTACCGATTTCAAATGATAACATTCAAGTTTAAATTTTGAACATAAAATCATTAAAATTGGAATTTCATGTTGACATCCAGTCAACGATAGGGTTCTGATGAAGCTAATGTCATTTTAAATGCTAAGGTGCAATGTCATTATCAATGCTAAGGTGCAATGTCATTATCAATGCTAAGGTGCAATGTCATTTTAAATGCTAAGGTGCAATGTCATTATAAATGCTAAGGTGCAATGTCATTATCAATGCTAAGGTGCAATGTCATTATAAATGCTAAGGTGCAATTTCATTATCAATTCTAAGGTGCAATGTCATTATCAATGCTAAGGTGCAATGTCATTATCAATGCTAAGGTGCAATGTCATTATCAATGCTAATGTGCAATGTCATTATAAATGCTAAGTTCTTTCTTAACTGCTGACCCGAAGGTTTTGGAATTCAAACCCCGTTGGGAGACTTTCTTAGGCGCAAAGTACTTGTCTACGTCAAGAAGAATTGGTATAAATTGTAAGAACTTGTTTCTTAATCAACGTAACAAGAAATACGTATAAACAATATTAATTTAATATCTAAATGATCATCACATCTGGATGTCTGTAAATTTTACTGCTAATTCTATTTTAATTGGAAAATAGTGTGATGTCTGTGTGATAGCTGACATTGTTAAGAAAATTACGATTTCCCTCCTGTCACGTGATGTCTCCCGTGGTTCCACTGCCACTATAATCCAGTCAGGAGAGAAAAAAGAAAAAATATAGAGTGAAGAAGCTTATTTCTTGATGGCGTTCCTCTGGTGATATGACATGGCGCACTGTCTTGTTCAAGCTGTTCGCTGCAGTTTGCCTGAAGGGCAGCGTACATATAAGATATTTTGATGTGCATAGCTCTAATACTTGCTCAGCAGACGTTGCATAAACTGCAACGGAACGTCACCCTAATGTTTCATACAAAGGTAAATTTGGACGATGAATTTGAGTTATCGGTATGCCATTTCAAAAATGCCGGTTACACCATGTGCTAAGTTGTTTAAATTTTAACCACGGTGTTGGACATTTATTTTTAGTGTGATTCTTTTACTACAAATATTTTAACATTCAAATGTGTTTGTACACCTTAAATAATGTGTCATATTACAAACAGTACATTGTTTGAAATAAATAATTTATTTTTTAATGAAATGCATAATCCAATATATATATATGAAATTGCGAAAAATATAGATGGATGCTTAGAAATTCCTCTGAGATATATAAGGTGTCAACAAACAATGGCCCCAGAATTTTATTGTATATAACTTGGCGTGCAATCATGTCACACACTTAAGCGTTACATTATATGTTGTCTTATGCGTGCACATACTGAAATATTGACCGTGAGACGTTAAACCGACAAAGTATTATATGTATTTTAACAAACGGACGCCACTAAAGACTATTGCTTTTAGGTGCAATTCGAACTGATATTGCCAGTCACAATAAAATATAATGTATAACAAATGTTGTTTTTGGAAAGCTAGTTGTATGAGGCAGGTGACTGTTGAAGGGAGATGACTAGGTCTTCTGCCACTTGTCACTTTGTATGTCTCACGTAGACAAAAGTCCTCAAATAACCGAATTACTGTTGTTACGTTATTAACCAGCAAACGAACATATACGAACATATCGTACATGTATATTAGTGGTACGTCTTGCGATAAGCTGTAGCCTAGATATTGTGTCAAAGTGCACGCGCATCAGGTATATTCTTAAATTAGAACATGGAATTTCCTTCTAATATATCCTCTTATTAGTGGATTAAATATACGATATTAGGAATGTAACTGTAAGTTTGTTAACTGTTACTTTTGCAGCTGATTAAAAGGAAATGACTAGCTTTTTTACGGATGATAAGAAAAGGTTTGTAATAGGGTATTATTGCTAGCCATGTTATACAAAACGAAAATACGTATTTTTTGTTTTGAACGCGAAAAGTTACGACGTATAAAACCATGTACATGTGTACAGAGAAAATCAGAATTAGGTTCAGACTACACATAAGGTGGTGGTAAAGGGTTCCATTGTGACTGGTGGCAAGTATATTATGTACGTACAAAACCTGCATAAACAACTTCCGGGTATATCGTTTATTGGCATGAGTGTTCCCACTTCTTTAAGCGATGTTAGACACTCTGTGTATTAATAGTACCCAAACGTATCAATTTCCCACATATTTTCGTCAAAAAAGGCACATTTAACTCCAACAAAAAATGAATTTCAAGGGGAATGTTTGATCATTATATAACCTTTTATAAGTAATTTAATGTGTAGAAACAATATTTCAACAATACTCTATACCAGTACGTTATGCTTTTTGAAGTATAGTCTAAACCATTTTATTCAGCAAATTGGATATAAGCATATCCACCTATAAAGCACAGCAAATGAATAAAATATTGTTAAATGACCACATATTCAAATGGTTTAACATGTACATGGCTTTAATATGAATATATATTTATCTCAAGTTCCCACTGTTCACAAAATATGTTATCAAACATTTTTATTTGTGGTTTTTGAACAAAAAGTACATGTTATCAAAAAGGAAAATAAAGTATATTACCTCGAATATGAATACGAATGTGTACTATCGATATCTAGATTTCAAGATTGTTCTTTTTCCGTGACTGACTGAAAATGCAGATTATGATATATCTGTGGATTTATTGATCGGCCACTTTTTGTTTTGCACTAAACACACTTTGCTTATAAATCTAATTCCAATGTAGCATTTAGTTATTTTTTCATATACAGAGCTTCATTTGTGACAGGAGTGGTGTAGACAATCGATTCACAGCCAAACCCGGTGCTCAACCAACTAAAGGAGTTGACCTAACTACCCGATGAAACAGGTAGACACGTAAAACATACTTAAAAACAGAAGATGGATTTACAAAATTATATATCCATGAACAATTCGCAATAACAATTAAAAAACATAAATCTGCATTTTTGTAAAGATTCAACTAAAAGAAACATATGACACCAGCAACTTAGTTTAGTATTTGATTACAATATGACCTGACCAGCAAACCAAAATTCAAGCCATGAAAGTGGTACGATTACGCACACATACAACATTGCAAGTGACAGTTATGTTTAAATTCGCAATGATTGGCATACCCTAGCAATATATATTAAATAAACGAAGTGGCGCATACTCTAGTGATATTTGATTTCGTATATTTCAGAGAAGAGGTTCGCACATGGATTAACGACACGGACAGAGGATGGAAATCTTCAGTTCTTCAGGAGGCCTACTGATATGGATGCTGTTATTCGTCTTGAAGGGTAAAGGTTTATCTGAATAAGATGATGAAGACAAAAATTGAAAACACATAATCATATTACTTCCCAGAACCTGTAAATTTACAAAGAGAACATTTAAATGCAGTGTTGATTTTATTTTTTCGATGAAAGTAAACAATAACAGCAGGCTTTCTATTCAAATGAATGTACCAAAATTCTTCACAAAATCTAATAATTCTGATTAAAGATAAGTTTTATAGCATGTTGCATGTATTTCCCTTTTCATAACCTAATGTAAAATAAAACATGAAGTAAAACTTATTTAGCATCAAACAATACTAAAACAGATCTGCTACTTAATTTTCAAGGTATATAGCCTATAACTTTTAGAATGAACAAATCAGTATTTAGAGAACTACATGTACATATATTAAAAAAAAAAAAAAGACTATTGTGATTTTGGGTGGTATCGAAATGTCAATATAACAAGTTAGTTGGAATATCTGATTTGTTCCAATCCAAGTAAAATATCAAATGAAAAGTGAATACAGCAATAGCAACAACGCAAGTACATGTATTAACAAATTTTAAATCAATGGTATTGAAAGGGAGAGTCACTGCATACAAATCAATGGTATTGAAAGGGAAAGTCACTGCATACAAATCAATGGTATTGAAAGGGAAAGTCACTGCATACAAATCAATGCCTTTCTTATAACAGTTATTTTCAGTATGTAATATATCCACGCCATACAGAATCACACGACTTGGTGGCATTTTATCCTAATAGGTAACCATATCCTTTTCTGTATTGCATTACGTTTTAAAAGAGCCTCAATCAATCAAGTTTTATATGTTTTATTATGAAAGACATGCCCCTTATTCTCTAATATTTTTTCTAAAACATCGCCAAAATTCCTGACAAAATGACGAATGAAATCGCATCCTTCCCTTTTATAAACTTGCAATTACATGCATTGGTACATTTTACACATACTCACATGCAGAATTGGCTAAAACACCTAATGTTAAAAAAAATCAAGTACAAAGGTTTTGAAGTTACGTCTTTTTACCGTGATAAATAGAATGCTACTCTAAATAGAATCCTTTTATTATCCCCCGCCGAAAGGCGGCGGGGGATATAGTGATAGTCTCCGTCCGTCCGTCCGTCCGACATTTTTGTCCGAGCATACTCGAAGTATTGAGTATTAACTGAACTTCTAATATAGATCTCATTGAGGAGGAGTGCAGTGCACAGATGATATTACTCATAATTTGAGTATGCCCTTTGTTTTTTAGACTTAATTTTTGTCCGGAGCATAACTCGAAAAGTATTTGAGGTATCGACTTGATACTTTATAGGTGAATAGACCTCATTGAGGAAGAGTGCAGTGCACAAGAATGATAACTCTACCTTTCATAATTTTTGAGTTATTGCTTTTTGTTATTTTTTAGACTTAATTTTTGTCTGGAGCATAACTCAAAAAGTATTTGAGGTGTCAACTTGATACTTCATAGATGGATAGATCTCATTGAGGAAGAGTGCAGTGCACAAGAATGAAAACTCTACTTTTCATAATGTTTTGGTTATTGCATTTTTGTTATTTCAGGCTTAATTTTTATCACAGTGACCTTGACATTTTACCTGTAGACCTCAAAATAGAGGAATTCGTAGGTCTTCACTTGGGTTTCATATCTATAATCACTTTAAACATCAGTCTTCATTACCAGAAAATTTCTTTTAAAAATGAAATATTCTACTCTCCAACACATCTTCTAAAGAGCAAGCTTTCGGCGGGGGATAGCCATGTCAACATGGCTCTTGTTTGATGTTTGTTAACTACCACTCACCTGAAAATGCTGTTTTGGGGTAGTTTTATTGCCGAATGACCCGTAATGAGAAAAGATAAATGTATTTGGAGAAACCACGCCATCGTGATATAAAATTATTATCTTCTTTCTTTCTCAGGCTTACGCAGAATTTGTGAACATACCATATGGTTCTTGGAAATCATCATTAACATATGCTCTGATGGAAAAGATGGCAATGAAACACATCGAACATACACGAAAGGTAATCAAGGTACAGGCTAGGATAACAGTTATAGACTCTAAAACAGCATGGCTTGCCGGCATCCTTTTTTTTTTTTATCCTTTTCAGACACTGTTGTCATATATTTATCCACTTACTTTATAATTAGACATATGAAGTTATCAATAATCTGTTTTAAATAGGGAACAGATTTTTGTGTGGGTGGCAAACTTTTTCAATAGAGTATCATCATTTTTTTTCAATCAATCGTGTTCAGATACATTATCCCACAGTTTGAGAATTTAAACCATACTTACTTGATTTAAAGTTAGATCATTGGAGTTGTGTGACCATATCAGTTCCTTTAACGATTTTAATACAATGTTCGTGAAATAATTTGAAATCGTGTAATTTTGTTTCTCATATAAGCTGTTACATGCACTTTTTTTTTAAATTTTCACAGCCAGGGAAAATTCGCCCAGAACCAATCTTCATGAGGGGGGATCAACTGCATCTGAGAATCGGAACCAAAGAAGATCTAAGCAACATATCCAAGACCGAAATATTGAAAATTCATCAGATTCTTTTGTTGATGATGGTAATCTGCATTCTTTATGTATCTTCTTTTTTTTTTTTTTACTTTTCGGTAAGTGATTGTGTAGTTTCACTCTGGGTTACAATGTTACACTAGTAAATGGTATTTCTTTAACTGCTCAGAAAATGAAAATTGAGAGGGAGAGAGAGAACTGCTATGTACGAGTAATTTTGTTTTCCCAAATTCATTTAACAATCTAAGTCACATTCAAAAGTCGTTTCACTGATAAACCTATTCACAAATTTATTATCGAGATTAATTGTAACGATTATATGCGACGATCCCTTTAAAGTTGTATTGTAATAAACTATTTTGTAGAAAAAACATCTAAGGAGGAAAAGAAAGTTGCTGAAGAAAATCTTGCAAAACAGGATTTTAAAAGCATGGAGGAAGACTCAAAGCATTTACATGAAGAAAAACATGTAGGAGCCGATTCTAAAGCATCAACTGATAGTGTGACAAATGAACATGAAACAAATATGTTTGGGTGTGATCAGGTGGATTCAAATTCGGCGTATTATAAGGAGTCACTTTATCCTCGAGTAAAAGACACACCTACTGATGATGAATTTCTTTGTCGCACTGACCTCAGAGAGGATAATAAAGATGATAAACAGTACCAGAGGAATGGGTTTTCTGATGATAATGCATCTTTATTTACAACAAAGACTCAGATGGAAAGAAAACAAATGCACGAAAATCTGTCAATGTCAGAAATAAGTTTTAATAAAAATACAGTTCTATGCCATACTGACTTTGAGGAAAAAAACGAAAATGGTATTGAGTACCGAATATTGATCAGGTGGATTTGGATTATAAACATTAAAGTTCTTTGTCTCACTAGCCCAGAAATGGCGAATGAAGATGATATTGAGTGCCAGTTGGTTGGGGTTTCTCACTTTGATACATCGGCTGAAATGAATAACGACCATTTTCAACTCATGCTGGAATGTATTTTAAACTCATTAGTAACATCGGATGAAAATACAGCTCTTTGTCTATCTGGCTCAAAAGAGGAAAGTAAAGATGGCACTGAGTGTCAGAGGGTTGGGTATCCTCGTGAGGATTTATATTCTAATACAACGACTGAGATGGAAGCCGACCAGATTAAACCCGTGCAATATAGCCTTTCCGAATCAAAATTAGATACTTATGGAAGTGTAGCTTTATGTCTCACTAATCCAGTGGAGGAGAATGGAGATGATATTGTGTTTTCTGAAGGTGATACACATTCCGTCACAGCGGCTGAGATTGAAACCAACAAAACTCAATTCATACCGGAAAAGCTTTCAGGGTCAACTACAAATGCAAATGTATGTCTCACTAACACAAAGGAGGCGAATGAAAAAAGTACTGAGTGCAAGAAGGTTGATTTCCCTCATGTTACTGCAGGTTTCATCAGAGGGACTGAGATAGAAACCGAAAAAACTCAACAGGGATGTATTTTAGGGCCATTAGCTACTTCTTGTGAAAAAGCTCTAGCTGACACAAAAGAAGAAAATGAAGAGAGTAATAAGTCTTCACTTATAAGAGTGGAAAAACGTTGTTCTTCAGTTCTAGCATTCATAGCTCAAGGGCGCAAGGAAAAGCATTCCAATACCAAAGATGCTACGCTCTGTTCGATCCATACAAAAAACAAAGTTGAAGAGATATTCCAGAGCAAAAATCAAAAGTACGGTAATGAGAACCAGGAATTTGGTGATTTAGAAGTTGATGGAGATACTACTTATAAAGCCGTTAAAAAAGTTGAAGATACGACAACAGAAGAAACAGCCGAAGAAAGACTATTCGATTTGCCGATATATGAGAATACGGTACATGACTTTTGCTCCGAGTCAGAAGTGAAGAATGAAACGGTGTCTAATGTTCAGGCTTCTTATGAAGTCTTTGGCGATAATGAGGGTACATCACCAGAAGAAACTGACTTGCCAATAGATGAGAATGCTGTCCATAACTGTCAAATATGTCAGCAATCAGGAATGTATGATTCTGGCGGAGAAATGAGAAGTTTTATTCAGTCAAAAGAGAAAAAAGAAAATGTTTCGATTGAAATTACTTGTGGATATCCAGATCAAGGATATGGCAATGTAAATATTCAGGTTGGAGAGATAAATCAAGCCCAAATTTCTGTGAAGTCGCTGACGTATTGTACAAGACGTTTCTCATTACAAGAAAACAACAGATGTAATATCAAAGGGGACCTTCTGATTTTGCAGATGAATAGTAACTTTGAAGAAGTTTCTTTTCTAGGTACGTTTTGATTGTAATATATGCTAAAGAGTTGAAACTGATTTAAAAATACATCTTGTTTTTTTGTTTTTTTTTTTTTTTGTTTTTGTAAAATGATCAAGACTCATAGTGCCAATTTTTACTACATATTCCAATGATAGGTGTATAATTCATCATCTCGAAAGGGGTAGATAGTGTGTTTCTTTTGTTATTGTCACATTTTTCTGCTATAATAGACATGATTATTTATGTTATAGATTACAAGGGAACCTCTTCGAAGACAGCAAGAGCAAGAATAATCGTACGACAGGTACATAATACAGTTGTATTCAATACTTGAACATATTTGTTATGTAATGAAAGTGTTTGATACAACTCCACAACTCACATAGAAACACAAAAATTCAAAATTAATTTAAACCAACATTTCAATGTGTTGATAATAAGAGGAAATGTCATTTACCATAGAGTTATTACCAAAATAATGAACTAATATTTACACATTTCATCCGTGTTATTGGATATCTTAATTGTTTATTATAGAGGAGGTGAAACTATTAAGACATTAATTTTTTAAATTTTCTTTACTTGCAGGATCTCAAATATCGTGGTTCTCAACTTTTGGAATCTAAATTCGAGGTCACTTGTAATGTTCTGATAATACAGATTGGCAAGGAAAATAAAGTCAGTTTTCTGTATGATGGTAAGTGTTACTGAAACATTTTCTATGATTTGTCTCATTAAAGAAAATATGTGGAAAGAAATTAAGAAAAATATTTCAATACTTTTTTGATAGGAAATTGTTTATCACCTGACTTATTACGTATTCTTTTTTTGTGTGTAAATTATATACAGTGGCCACATACATGTACATAATCAGTATTCCATGCTCCATACATGTGTTCAATATCTTTCAGATACAGACAATGATGATGGTGCTGGATACTAACCCAGAACACAAATCATCAAAAAGGATGGATTACTATATGGTAGTTCAACATGTAGAAAGGAAAATCAAATCATGTACAATGATGATTGTCTGGCGACACATATATTACGAAGCCCAGAATAATGATCTTAAATATCTTAACCCAGACATAATATATGAATTTCAAATTTGTGTGGATAAATTTTGTGCCAGATATCATTTTGTCAAGATTTTAAAAAGACTTCATGCAGATCTCTCTGCAACAGTTAGTTAAAAAAGCTGTATTTCAGTTAAATCTCAAGTAAACAATATCGATTGTGAGTTACAAACCATGGTCACGTGGTAACTCCGAGTGTGGCAGTGATTTATGCAGAGCCATTCCACTATATTTTGTCTTGCAAAGGGACATAACAGCAGATGACTGATTAAAATATTTGTTACAGTTACCTCCCACATATGTAAGACAAAAGAAAAAATGTGCTAATGGATTACAATATTTTGGGGTAAAAATATACATCGTTGTTATTATATGACATTATCTTATATAGCATTAAGTAGTTGTGTTTTGAATGTAATTGCACCTCTGGCAGCAGTGTAGTCTGGTTTTTCGATTCAATGGTACATGTAAATAATACTAACTTTTGGGATTTCCAAAAAAAAGAGAAAAAAGTTGAGGTTACCTTTTTACAAACACTGACATTTAATGTTGTGATAGACATTAACTGATTTGAATTTGTGAACATTTTGAAGAATTTACACAATTCTTTATATTGTCTGATGCTGCACAAAAATCCTTATAATGCATCGTTCTTTGTGTAAGTTTAAGGGTATCAACCTTTTGGTGAAGAATTGTTTATAGAACGGGGAGTAAGAGTACATAATGATTTCGTAGAGGACTGAAAATAATGTATAATAATGACGAAATAAGAACGCAAAGGTGATGATATCACAGTCAAACCTGAATTACAGTGTATTTCAATCTCTCATATGTCCAGGTATTTCACAAAATGCCTGACTTGATGATTTCCCCACCTAAAATAAAATAATAAAAAAATAAATAAATAAAAAAACAAAAAAAACAAAAAACAAAAAAAAAACAGAGAAAATATTAATTAATTACCATATTTTGATGTAATCATAAATTATGTAATAAATGCAGGTAGATATATGTGGTATAATACGGATACCAAATTTATAATAGTCTTATATACATGTAGTTATGTATATATACCAAGTATTATATGATAGGAACAAAAGTATTATTTCAAATCAATTATT
Organism: Solen grandis; assembly: GCA_021229015.1. Lineage (NCBI taxonomy): Eukaryota > Metazoa > Mollusca > Bivalvia > Adapedonta > Solenidae > Solen > Solen grandis. The sequence continues at coordinate 51,682,590 of CM037780.1, forward strand.
TAATTTTGATAGAATATGCACTTAAGATAAAGTACTATAATGCTCTCAGCATGTAAATCAATGTGTGCGTTAAGGTGATTACACGTGTGTTGACTATTATTGTGTAAAGCATAAAATGGCCATGGGTCATTACGACTTGAACCATCTTGATGTTTTGTTATACATGTATGTATATGCTATGCACCATCTATCTTTCTACGAGTATTAAAAGTTCATATTAATAGATATGGAGGATACTTTTATTCATTTTTTTTCAAGTGCAGAATGTCAGCATTATGAGATGTAAATATGCCGATGGATAGTTTTAATTTGAATATGATTCTAACTTAACTAGGTGTTATATACCACTGTTTCATATTTCGTTTCTTGAATTATCCTGTTTAAATACATGTAGTCTATTATAGTTTCTAGTAACTTCAAGACTACATCTACCTGGCTCATCATATAGTTACAAAATCATATAGTGAGACATTATAGATTTAAGGTTGAATTGTTTTGTTTTTTCTTTGTATAATAATTTTAACTAAATGAAATATAATCACTTTGCCGTCTTTCGGTTTCGCCACCGGCAAAGATAACAGAATCATGGTAGTTTTGTAAAGCTTATTTCTATTGTTTACCTCCATCTAATCACTGTCGGTGTATAATTATGAGAGTATAAGTGCACTCTTCCATAACTGTGTTTCGCTTTCGATATCTGTTAATGACAGTACGTTGCACATTTATTGAATTTATTTAATTAATTGTATGCGATAAATGTCAATCACATTTCTCACTGTTACAGCTACCACCACCTCTAGTAATAGTACTATATACACCATATTTGTTTTAATATTTGTAAAAAAACGAAACCTATATGTTGCTTATGCTTATTTTTGCAATTCTCCATGTTGTATACACTGTATACCAGGATGATTAATAAAAGTATGTTCTGTTCTGTTAAAGTTAAGATTTATTTAAAGAGATAATATATAATTGCTACATGTACATCAAACTTTAACCCTTTCCCTCATAGAGGAAACCATGAAAAGACCTATGCGAACAGCATAAAACCAGATCAGCCTGCGAGTAACTCGCAGGCTGATCAGGTTTTATGCTGTTCGCTGCTCCTCAGTTGTCTGTAAATGAGGATTTTGTAATTAAATTTGGTAAGGTTTAACTGTGGGTTTCTGCAGATCAGGCTTTATGTGGTACCTATTGAGTGCGTCAAAATGAGTCTATATGAGGGAAAGGGTTAAAGAGTATATGATACTGTATCATCAGTGTATAGTATGCTCACTTTGGACATGTGGAAATTTAGCGGATTCAATTCAATGTTAATGATCGTATATACAAAATCTACATATATTAATAAATGTATGCACATATAATAGCTTATCGTTATTCATTTGTTTCCATTTGTCTTTATTGTCTACATATATGTCATCGTGCTCTTCGATCATTTTGTATGTACATGTATAAAATATATGTAGATTCTGATCCATGGTATAAACGTTTTCTCGTTGTTTATAACAGCGGTTTATGTGTGTGAAGATTAATATCTGTTATTAAATTATAATATCTTCAGTTTGACTTATTAATATTTCATTCATGATACAAATTGTGAGCTGATCATACGGACTAATACCAGATTAATAAGAATGATTATTATTTTATTTAAAAATTTTTTTTTGCTTTGAAAAGTAAAATTTCAGAGCATATAAAAATGTTACATTGTATATAAGGAAGAAACTAAAGCGGGTGATTCATCGATCCCGGATATCACAAGGAGTAGGTCACACGTATTATTGTAGGTCAGAGATTACTACATAATCTTCCATAGACCCACATATTACCTATGTCTCGTTGACCATTAAGCTACCCTTGATTTGAAAGTTCCGTCCAAATGCTTTCTAAAAATCACCAACAAAGTAGGGCATGACCACCGAAATTTTGAGCTACAGTCTGCCAAACATGGTAACCCCCTCTAAATGTCAAAAAAATAACACATTCTCAATTTGTACTCACAAAAATCTCACAATGTCAGATAAGTAGATAATTTATGTTTTTTAGTGTTAAGAATATTCTAATTTTGAAAATTAAACAATACTCACATATTTATCTTATTAATAACCAATCAGAAAATCCCATTATGTAAACATTAGCTGCGGGATACCTATACTTAACCATTGGGAAGCCCCGACCTATCTAGTAGTATAGTAGTCTGACTTGTATCCCACACAGTGAGCAAACCCAGTGAGAGTGATTAACAACTATAAAAGCTATTATAAAGGCTATTGATATCGAGGTAATGTGGATTATTTACAATTTTGTCATTTTACCAATTAAGTTTAAGTTAATGGTTTATGTCTAAAATGTCATGTTTGCAGAAACATTAAAAAATTTCTTCCCAACTTCAAAATGTCCGACTCCGCAAAATCGAAAGTACCCTAGTTTAATTGCAGTAAATACTTGTTTTATTTTTTCATAACATCATTCAGATTATATAATTTGCTAATTTATGTGCTGAAAGCTTAAACTAAATAGTTTTGCAAAGTATAAATCGGAATAATAGTGAAAAAATGTGTTTAACAGTTTAGCTAGACGGAAAAGTCTGGGGATTTCCCCTTCCCCAGTTTTGAAAATATTTGAACCAAGTTACATAATTATAAAACATTGCCCTGTTTATTATAGTCTTATCGTATGAAGAACCGCATATAATGTGTGTCTTAATTATATTTAACGAAAAGAAACGGATTATTTATTTATACTGTTCGGGTACTTCCAGTAATTTCCGTGAAAAGCCGTTGTCACTGCCATTGTCATGACCACATAATGATTAATTAGTTTTAAATTGGGCAAGTAAATTAAAGAATTTACCTACATTATGAATGTAAAAAACAAAGATATTTTTTCTTTGTATTTTTATTTGCAAAATAAAAAAAAATAAAAAATAAAATAGATTTAAATATCATAACTGTATATTGCCGAATCTTAATCGAATCTAAATTATTTAAGGGGGCCTCCGTGGCCGAGAGGGTAAAGTCGCTGACTTTAACACTCACTCAGTTCCTCACCGCTTGGGTTTGAATCCCGGCAGGGTCATTCGGATTTTCATGTGAGGAAACATTCCAGCTGGCTTGCGGTAGGTCGGTGGTTCTACCCGGATGCCTTCGTGCATTCAGGGTCTTCCTCCACACGTAATTAGCTGGACGTCGTTATATGACTGAAATACTGTCGAAACGACGGTAAAAAGTCAAGTCAAGTCAAATTCTTTAAGTTCAATGCCAACGATTTTTTGTTTGTTATCCTATTCATTTGATATAATTATTAAGATTCTAATTTTTAGCAACACACAACCAAGTTATGTAGTATTAGTGCGAGTGGAACAGTAAAAGACCTTGTGTTAAATTATATGTCCCCAAATACAAGTAACGTTAACTTATATATTCTACACGTATTAAGTATACACATGTTTGCCGATGGGATTAAGATCATTGAAAATGATTTCTCCAAACTAACGTATTACTCATGATTGATTGATACTCATGATTAATTGATACATTATTGTACTGGGGTGGGGTTTCTGGCGGGCATTTAATTTCTGGTCAAAGTATACTTGCCCTTTATTGCAAACATTCGCAGTCTTCGATCGAAACTGTTTTCCTGTGCGATGTTAGTGTCAGTCTGAATAGAAAAACAAATTATGTGAAAAATAATAATAAATAAATACTATAGATTTAGATAGCAAAATAGCTTGTAAATATTCCCGTTGACAGTGATCGAGCAGGTAAGCACTTTCACGTTTAACATCGGGCTAACCATTCAGTGATAGAACCCGGTTGCATGGGTAATAAGTTATAGAGAGGGGTGGGTACCGGGTCAGGCAAGACCTTATCACAATCTACATCATTGTCGTATCTGCTTATCTGTCTGATAAGTGTACAGTGTATGCCAGTGAACAGTATTTTTTGCGTTGTATATGAAATTTTGAAAGAAAATACTTATCTGCAAATTACACTCACACGACAACGTTTTCCAAAAATGCATGTGAAAGTGAAAGTAGAATCGTAATTCTTATTTTTTTGTATTGTTCAATTTGAACTAGAAGTGTTTAAATTACAATGCAAGCTAGTGACGTCACAGTCTCTGTTTATAGATTGCAAGCTAGTGACATCACAGTCTCTATTTATAGATTGCGTAGATGTCTTGTTTTATTATGAGCAATCATAGGAGCCCGGTGACTAAATATTTTTTTTTTTTTTTTTTTTTTTTTTTTTTTTATAATTTAATTATTTCCCTACCTATTTTACCCCTCCAAAGCATAAAAAGCAAAAGTAAAGTAAAAATATTCGATATTAAGTTTCAGCATTTTGCATCCGTTTCTCGGTATTCTATTAAGAACGGATGCAAAATGCTGAAACTTAATATCGAATATTTTTACTTTACTTATGCTTTTTATGCTTTGGAGGGGTAAAATAGGTAGGGAAATAATTAAATTATAAAAAAAATATTTAGTCACTGGGCTCCTATGTGAGCAATATAAAGTACACCCTTTCGGAAAATTTTAGGTTCGGTTTGCGGCGGAACTTGTTGTATATGTACACATATAATATGGAGCATGTCAGATTATAAGAAAGGTCATTATTTCGATAAAATGTACCCTTTGGTCAAGTTGATTTCTAGACGATTTCTCGCTTCACTTAGTATACCAATATCCGGTGTCGCTGTTTCAAATGCGAAGCTTTTTACTAGTACATACTGGTTTTGGGTTTTCATGGTATAGGGCATATGATAATTAATTTCCGAAAATCGGCTGCACAATATATAAACAAAATCACTGTACAATGTCTTGCAAGCCAATTCAATGTATATCCTGTCTTGCGATAACAAGCACTTACTACTTCAGGTCACTACTTTTCTTGGGAGCCTATATATTTTAACTTGTACATGTCTTGCGAAAACCGGAAGTAGACTCGTTTATATACTGTGGGCTGAACAGAACAGAACATAATTTTATTTTTTGACATGCATACAGCATCTCGTCTAAAATACAATTCGTTGCAAACATATATACATGGTCACATAAAACAAGGCAAAACAACAGGTGAATTAATAGAATCACAAAAATGTACAAATAAATAAATAAGAAAGTCAGCAAAATTATATATGGAGAATGTGTAAATTGATTATTTAAAGGTAGCCTTACGTGCATTGGAATAATATTTATATGCGGGATGAATTATTTGTAACATAGAACCCTATAATAAAATGCGGAGAATAATTTAACTAACAAATACGTGAACAAATATATATATATCATATCTAAACATTTGTGTTGAATTGTTATAATGCTTGTTTACGTCTTTCACTTGCATACTTAAGAAAACCACAGACATTAATAAGTGTTGATTTTACATTACAACATAATAATTCAATAAGTTTATACATACTTGGCTTTTTATAATAATACTTGTTAATATATTTAGTTCGTATATCAGAAAGAAAACTACATTTTAGAACAAAATGATATTCATCTTCAATTTCTAAAGAATTACAAAGTAAACATAGTCTTTCATTTCGAGGTATTCTATTATTTCCATATCTACCAGTTTCAATTCTTAAATCATGAGCAGAGATTCGAAGTTTAGTAATATATTTTCTGTTGCTCTTACAAATTAAAACATTCAGATACTTTGAAAATTCAAAAGTATTATGCAAATTAGAATATAGTATACTAAGAACAGGACTGTTATTAATGTCAGACCGCCATTTCTGTATAAAGTTGTCAATTAAACGCTGCTTAAATATAGATATAAATGATTTTTCGTTAAAATTATCTGAATGAAACCGAATTTCACCAAACCCATGCTGCTCAAGTTAGCATCTTACATTATATACCCAGTTTTTTTACACCATTATTGCTGTCTTCTAGTTTATGATAGAGTTTTAAAAGGATAATATTTTTAGAATGTTTTAATTTAAACCAGTATTTAATAATGTGAACAAATCGGTTTATGTATAATGGGTACCGACCTAATTCGCCATACACTGCTACAGTACAAGCATACAGCTCGTCCCGTTTGGTCTAGTCGCATCAATGAGCCACTCGGCGCGATATGCTATTTTTGGTACTAGTTGTCACGTCTCTGCTTTTTACATATTGTTTATCGGAAAGACATATCTACGGACATTCCACGGGGAATCCCTAATATTCTAGTTTTAAAGTTTAAAGCGGTTGAGATATCCTAGCCTTGCCTATAGATAAATAAACGGCATGCTTGATTCGAAAACTTTGTCTAATGTTTAAACCCGGTAACGTTTCTGTTTGGGAGACTCAAAGCAAAATTACTTTCAAATAGGCGCGCAAGGAACTTTATCCACAGTGAAAATGATAACATTAATGAAATTTAATTATCTTTTATGAATATGCGTCGATTTTTTTTACCTACAATCATGAAGTAAATCGTTTATGGACCACAAATACAATCATTGGTTAAATAGTTAAAGTATCAGTTGAGGTTTAAGAACGTAACAACATACTACGAGGGGTGTTTCAGCAGTTCTCGGATAGTTTTCACAACTTGTCTACTTATTTTAATAAAAAAAGCTTGATTATCACATAAACGAATATGTTAACTTGATTTGATTTATAACGTTATAGACTAAATATGTTATAAAACATCCATAAGTAATTCTGCCCCGTGCACAATCGTTTTCTCATAATCTTGATGTAGCTCAGATCAATGAAAATAAAGTACCAAGGCTCCACAAACAGTGCAATAAAAAAAAAAAGGGGGGGGGGGGGGGGGTAAAGATAATAGAAGTCTGCGTAACACGTAAAGGACAATTAGGATAAAGTATGCACGTTTAAAAATGCAACAATTATGTTGCTGCCCATGTAATGGCAAGCAAAATATTGGTTGTCATAGCCCATAACTAAACGTCGCAGATTGACCGAGCACATCACTATCCATTGCATTGATCGCTCTTTTATTCCCCTAGTTCAAATACAATCGGCATTTTTTTTTATATTTCAATCAGTGATAAAGGCCTTTATCGATCTAATCGGCAAACCCAAATTACTCACAATTGTCAAGAGAGAGAGAGAGAGAGAGAGAGAGAAAAACAACAACAAAAATGCAATCGATTGACTGTGATCACGACGTTGGTCAACCTGCGGCTGCAGTGGTCCTATTTGTTTGTTGTTGTTTTTTCAATTATACTGGTTGCATAATTCGGAGAAAATTCAGACACAGAGGTTTTTCGTGTTAAAGACATATCCATTAATTTCAATATCCCATAAAACCCTTACCTGGGCGCAGACTGTCTCCCGTGTCTGCCCACAGTTCGACAGGAATACAATGAAGAACAGGATTTATTTGGTACAACATTGGCAAATTGATAGTCTGTCACAGGAAAAGTTGTTCAATGACAATGCCGCGCGTTTTTTTTTTTTTTTTGGTAATGAGTTTTTTTTTTTTCATCGTTTAATATATTTCATATTTTCATATATCTTTTGTATCTTTGACCATAACTTGTCGTCCACGAACTTCTGAAACACCCCTCGTGATATGCAATGCATGTTTTCAGAAAATCGCCTGGCCTGAATTTAAGATTACTTCCTACTTTGCATGGATAAACTTTATCTTTTAAGGATAGCATATTCAAGGTATTTAAATACTTTATAATAAGTAAACTTAAGTCTTGACTAGATTTAAGTCAATACTGTGAACAAAAGCATGTCGCATTGGGTGTCTCATTTTTCAGATTCATAGTTCAATATTATCAAGACCGGATAGAAAATTCACATGGGGATTCCCCGTCCCACACATACTCAAGGTTTAATGAGATGCCTTTTTAATATCGACGTTGTGCTGTAGGAGACTTGTTTTGATATAAGCATTGGGATATATCGTTTGATACGAGTGTTAGTAGTGTTAGTTCAATCGGAAGTTATGTGGTAAGTTTTAATCATTGAATAAATCACTGTTAAATCACGAAGTGCAGCTTCTAGCTCATCTTTTAATTAAACCGTCATTATTTAATCAATGTAAAATATAGCGATAAGTAGGCCCTATTATAATGATTAATGTCGACAGTTTAACATCGCTTCCACGTAAAACAATGATAATATAACTTTATATCTTGTGTGGATAACAGAATACCGTGCATGTAATATAGCCCGCACACCGCTGTGTCCAGGATCTTTCGAACCTTTCATATGAGGAAGCATTCCAGCTACCCGGGTGCCTCCATGGGGTGGTGGTCGTTTCGTCGACCAACCGTATCGTCGAACTGATTATGTACTCTTGCATTATTAATGGTAGTTGTTTATTGCAAGTGTATTTTGCATTTAAATAATCAGCAGATATTTAATCCGATATAGAGCACATATAAACAAATACTTGACTTATACTTGACTTGAAAATACCGTCGTCATCACCATCATCATCATCATCATCATCAAGTACAACAAAGACCAAATGATGAGTGATAAAAAAGTGTTTATTCATCCTAGTGTGCCTCTCCCATTCGGAAAACAATATATATTATACGTACATTAAACAAATACTGAGTGATAAAAAGTGTTTATTCCTCCTAACACGTGTTAAAGAATGATATATTTAGATTAAAAGTAATGTTACTGGGGTTAACCGGTTTGGGATTCAATATCGTGAAGAAATGTCTGCAAGGATAAGGATAGACAGAATTTGCATGTCCAACAAGTTCCAATTAAGGTGTTGGCAATGTGTAGCAATTAAGTGTTTTCTTTTCTTTTTACCCCCATAACGTTGTTAAAAGAAGACCCCTGAGCCCAAGACTCAGGCACGGTATATTGATACTAAATGACTGTGCAGTAACATAAGACTACATGTCCCAACAGTCTAAGTATTCTGTCGTACTCCTCAACCATATGGTATTAAAGAAAATATGTTTTTCTAAAAATTACTCAATGAATAGTGCTTTGTTAATGAATTCTAAATATATTTCATGTTCAGTTCACATATAAACTCATTACCCATTTAATGCTTGAGATGAATCAAAATTTCATTTGAGATGCTTCACACTAACTGATACTATATTACCATCTGAAATTAATGATAAAACCCCTGAAACAAGTAAAAGATACTGAAACAAGAGATAGATACTAAAACAAGTTGTAGATATAACATTGCTTCTGGTGTAGACTTATATTAATCATTCATCAACAACACCTGAAACAATAACCTATAAAAATATAATTTAATCCAATATGGAAACCTTAATTAGTAATTTTGAAATGTCGCAACTCAAAATTCTAATTCAGAAAATACTTTATAATAATGTAAACTTAACCCTTTCCCTCATATAGACTCATTTTGAGCACTCAACAGGTACCGCATAAAGCCTGATCTGTAGAAAACCACAGTTAAACCTTACCAATTTTAATTGTAAAATCCTCATTACCAGACAACTGAGGAGCAGCGAACAGCATAAAACCTGATCAGCCTGCGAGTTACTCGCAGGCTGATCTGGTTTTATGCTGTTCGCATAGGTCTTTTCATGGTGTCCTCTATGAGGGAAAGGGTTAACAGAATGTGGCAGAATACTTGGCCTTCACAAAGGTATAGCGACTATTTTAGAACAAGTTTATATAGGAAAGACAGAAGCATGAAAACTTGATGTAAAAATTGAGAAATCTGAGTACATGTATGTGGAGAATATTGAGGAAAGAAGGAAATCTAAGAAGAGAAATTATCATGAGAAAAAGTATGGATGTTGTAACATAAGCATGCACTCACAGTTTCATACCGACAAACATACACTTCTATAAACGAAGATATGAACATCAAATGCAAAGCAGGCTACAAAACTTTAAATCACATATTTATTATCATGTGAAACACATGATACCAGGACAAAAGTAACAAAACTTCACTTTAGACATCCGAGGAGTATTTTAAAACTGACGATGCTGTATTGTATACACCTTTTGAATACCTTTTTGATTTGATTGAACGTTATAAATGAAAATAAAAAGAATTTAATACAACATCAACAGGACTTAACTTTTCTTTCCTTTTTTTCACAAGGAGAAATACTGAAATCCACAAATAAGATAAAATTACCATTAAATTAAAGTGGTGGCCAAAATCAGTATCAATATAACCGATATGAATTCTTTATACACTATTATTTTTATATATTATATAATTATCTCATAAAACATCTGGAATAACCTATATACCCCCATATCTGATTAGAGTGGTATCTAGTGCTGTATAGAAAAAAGGAAGTGGGACGATGAAATCATTTACACAACACAGATTACATAATGCTTTATTTTCAGACGTGTACAATGTACATTGTCAAGCATGCAATATTTATAAATAGGTCACAAATATATAAATAAGGTCAGATACATTATTCAAGACATGGAAAATAAACAAACAACAACAACAAATATAGTTAGACTATAACTGTGTGTGGTTAAGGAGAGGACGAACCACTATCATAACAAGGTATATCTATGTATGTATAATACACTTTCATATCATGCAGAACTTAAAACATTTTATGCAGTGCATATACATATACATGTATGTTGTGAAAAGTTAAACTGATTTTTTAAATAAACATAATATGTATCACAGATACATATGAAAAACATTTATAATTCATTCAACAAAATGAATTAATTATTTCTTACTTCCATGACTTTCTTATTATATATTGCCAATTTAATAAGGTTAGTCATTGTTTTTAATTTATATCAAAAACGTGTACATGCTTAGATCTAACATAGAAATTAAATAATAAAAGTCTTTTTATTATACAAATGTATTTATATATCTGCCAGTTTGAATCATCAAACACTGGTCAGAAACTCTTGGTTTAGTTGCACTAAATCTGAGATTTTTTCCCTTTTCAGAATACCAATTCTGGATTTAATAATTACTCTTGGTTTAAAGAAAGGTATCATACAATTCTGGGTTGTCCCATGAATCAATAAAACCATAATTACATAACATGGGTTTAATATTTTTAGCCCAGTATAATTACAGACCAATATTTAGTTATTTTATTAACATATCTTGCAACATAAAACGGATGTGTGCCTAATTTCCCATACATAGCAGCATTAACAACTCTGTTTCTTACATTCAAAATATAATTTCAACATTTCAAATGAACCCTTTCAACTTGTTTCTTAGTGTTTCACAAATCCGCTTTATCTTTTACTATTAAATTTCAGAAATCTCAAAGCTTTTAAAGATTTACTGGCACAATGTAGAATTTACACACTAGCTTAAAGCTGTTCCTAAATGAGTCATTTACCACTTCAATATTTTTATCATTACATGGCCATGCTTCCTACCTTCATAACCCACGCCTTTTTCTAAATACTGATGATACGCTAGGTATGACTGAGTCAAATAATCATTAAAATATGATAATTGGCTGAAAAGTATAATGTTTACACAGAGACACAGACAAATTATGGGAAACAACTGATAACAAGTTTGCATTACATATACATTTCTAATAATCACATGATGAAATCAGTGTAAATGTGCTTTCATTGGTTTCAGAAAATCTTTTGATTCTGTGAACAATGATAATTTATGCTCAAAATTAATATTCTTTGTCAGACCAAGGATTTATAAAGCTCAGTGTCTCTTTACTACTTTTTATAAAGAGACCATGAGTAGCATCAGATGGTATTTAAGTTCAATGATTTAAATACCTTCAATTGTATATACAGATGATAGTGTTTTGTTAAGTATGTCGAGAATTTCAAGTAAGGTAAGTATTTTACACACGTCCTCTGCAATAGATAGAAACATAAAGTCAACCAAACCCAAAGTAGGACTGTCATCTCTTCATTGCGGGAACTTGTAATAGTCATTGTGTTTTCAAATCTTGGGGCGTGGGAAGTTTATTATTACAGCATCTAGTATTAATTAGATTGACAATTATTTGATATTTATACACACTCTAGTTTTACAGATCTATAATGGGTTTACATTCATTGTTAGTTCAGTACCAGGAAGTGTATTTTTGGCTGCCGGTTTACACTGTATTTTCGGAAAATCATCTGACCCGACACTTTATTTGCACAACGTTTACTACTCCTCTGACAGGTTACATCACGCTATGCTAGTGCTAGTGCAGTGATTTTACATTAGGTGCACCAAATATAATAATCTCCATATTGGCTAACTGTAACATACGATATTTCTCTGGCTCTACATTTCAAGCATTTATACTTGGTGCTGTAATCTAAAGGTGATGGTTAACAAATTACAGCATGATTTGGAACCTGAAACTGACTTTAAAAGGGTTCTTGGTAAATGCAGGTTTCCTCTATATGTAGTTTTCATCAAGCATACGTTGTGTAGCATTTGTTTTGTGATATTGAATATACTGAAAAGTCAAGTCGCAAACTTTATCCCTTATACACTGACGATAGTGCAGTAATATTAATACATGGTATCAGGGTCTCTCTATATACTAGTATTAGGAGACCCTGCATTAATGATGATATATTATCAACCACAACATCAATGACGATACGTTTTCCTATTTCATAGTCCTACTCCTATATATAATTTATCCAGTGGCACTGTGCTCATAGGTTGTAAATCATACGAATATTGTAAACGAATGTCTGCTTTATTTCAGAATAACCATTCGGAAAGGAAAGGGCAGACAATCTGACAATGGACACAGATGTCCATGTCAAGTTGAGGAACATTTTACAAAGAATGGAACCAGACTCTAATGACTCTAGTTACAATGATCGAAATTATCCGCAGTGTGAAAAAGTCATGAGAAGATGGACGGCTAGCTATTTTGCTGCTGTTCTTCGTTTTTTAGGTAAATATAAATTGAACTTGTATAATATGTTACGATTTTGATACTTTGTTTCTAACCATTGTACATTAGATATTCATACCAATAACACATTATTTTTAACCAGGTTTTCAACGAAAAAACTGGTTACTCTTACTAAAAATTACTGGTGACGAAAAAACAGGTAAATGGGATTTGAATGAGATCTCACTGAGACGCTTAACATTTTGCAGACGCTCAACAGACAGGAGCTTTACAGTATCACAGACACTCATATAAGAGGTCTGTGATCTAATGAGAGATGTACATATTTGGTGAAATCGGCATTAAATTGAAGAGATCACTCAGTATATTAATAATGATGTGAGCATTTTTACATATCTCACGTTATCTCACATGATCGTACACGTAACTTAACGAGAGTGTCTCCTGACTTGCTCTTTACCTATATCAGAGTTGTGGGTCTTTGTTAGGTTATCAGGTCTTTGATACTTCTTATAATCCTTTACACTGTACATCTTAATTTACATATTCATGACCTTGTAAATATTAATTTATATTATTTCTATAAAGTATATAAAATACAAATTATGTTCACTCATGTGTATACTTTGTGGACTCATCACTTTGTATATACTGTGCATAAATTGAAACAGAGAATATCCCAATCATACTATGCTTATTAATATTGCAAAAAGTTTGAGAAATTACATCGATCATTAAAAATACTTACCACTTGTATACAAAAGAATTTGAAATACCAATAGATATACACATTACTAAAATGTGTGTATGTAACTTTTTCCTCCCAATAAGAAAACTCTCAATCCGTTTCAGATGATATATATAGTCACCAATGTGAAGATGAAGCTATTTGCAACAATTGCATGGTTTCAAAGGATCGGAGACAAACAAGAAATACACAAACAGGTAGGTCAAGGGCTCATTCCACCAAATTTATGTCATAGTGATAATGTTAAGTAACATAGGGACATTATTATTTAAGACAATTTGATATTCAATTTAGTACTTTGTTAGCCTACTCTGGTTGAACCAAGTTATCTATGAAATATTACTGATAAATTAACATCATAATCAATCATTTAATTTAAAACACCAAAGTAACAGCTTATGATATATTCCCTCTACTGATAATTTGCTGTTTTTTTTTTTTCAGAATACACATGTCTGTCAAATTCAGAACAGAAAAGACCTTCTCCCATTGAAATAGCCACAGAGATAGAATGTTCTTGTAAAAACGTCAGCGACAGTGGCATGGAAAGTTTGTTGGATGATACAGACTACAAAAATAACCTGTTAACTGAAAGACAAGAAAGTACAGGTGGATATAAAAGAAATGTCTGCCCAAATGTTCAACTGTCTTCAGATGCTTTAGACTCAGGTAATAAATGTTAAGCTGTGTGAAAATTTGCATTGCAAATTAGTTTTCTGTATACTTATAAATTAACACTTCTTTTTTTAAAAACAATCAACAAAGAACATCAGTGTATGAATTATTGATTATTTTCTACACGGATTGCTTAACTTTCCACAGACTTCTGAATTACATTGTGGCAATAGATGGTCACACTCAGAATTCATTTCTTAAACTATGTAGAGACTTAAATGACAAGGTATATCTATCAAACTAAATTTGAAGATCACTTATTTTGTGCTCTGAACAAATATGAGATTAACTCTTTGTTAAAACTTATACTCCAAAATACATTTTCTCATTTAGATGATGATCATGAAGAACCGGAAGTGCAAAGTGCTGCAGCAAGAAAAGAAAATTCGAAGCAGAATTCAAGAATTTTGTCAATAAATGAGGTTTCAGGCAAAAAAGTACCCTTAAAGAATGAACCAAGGAGGAGAAAGCCAAACAATTTAATTAAAAAAGAAATTGAAAAGAAAATTCAAGAAATTACTATCAAACAATCCACAAAAAATAATGACAAAGGAAAATATGAAAAATATGGTTTTGAGATCGAGAGAAAACAAAATTGTTTTGCTGTGGATAAAGAAGGCACAGAGGCACAAAAAGAAAAGCCTGTTGACGCTGAAGAAAGTAATGTCAGAAGTAAGAACAACAAAAGATTACATGAAGAGCAATGTATGTCAGAAGAATTTTGTGAGGATGCCATCATGAATCAACAAAATATGTTTATGAATAGTGACTCTGAGAAAACAAGCTATGATCCTCCCACGATTAAAAACTCTGGTAAGCTTACAGAAAAAGCCTTGGTGGAGGAAATAAAAGAAAATTGTGACATAAAAATGTCAATATCAAACGAAGAGTATCTATTGCTGGAAAAAGATGACAAAAAAGCTAATTATGATTTTGAGGATCATGCACAAGAAACATTAAAAGTTACCTGTGAATATGACGCCAAGTGCCCCCATCAGTATGAAGCTGTGAAATCACCTACAGAGGAATGCCACACTGTTCCAGGTGCCTCACATGCAGATGTGAATGCCTGTAATTCAGTCTCAGAGCCAGCCACAGAATGTGAGCTTGGAATTGGAGACACAAACATATCCTATGAAGAGCAGCAAGGAAACATATCAAATCAGTCAAAGTTGCTAGAACCTCCAGACATAACATCTGAATCTGATTCAGAGAATGATAAAAAGGTTAAAAACTGTTTGCAGATTGACAAAAATGCCATAGTGAATGAACAAAACACATTCATAAAGATTCAATCAGGGAAGACAAGTAATGACCTTACAGAGTTTGAAATCTCAGAAAAGCCAACAGAAAAAACTTTGGTGAATGAAATTAATGAAAATGTGAACAGCGGAACCAAAAATAAAAATTTTGAGGATCATACACAAGATCATACACAAGAAACATTATTGGTTACCTGTGAATCTGAAGCCAAAATTCTTCATCAGTATGAAGCTGTGAAATCAACTTCAGGAGAATGCCACGCTTTTCCAGGTGACACACATGCAGAAGTGAATGCCTGCATAACAGTCTCAGAGTCAGCCATGGAATGGGAGACTGGAATTGGAGACACAAACAAATATTTTGAGGAGCAGCAAGGAAACAAATCAGATTGTAATATAGAATTACTGGCAGGACTTCAAGACATGCCATGTGAATCTAATCCAAAGTCAGAGAATGATAAAAAGATGAAATGCAAAAAAGTTCCTTCTGATCAATACATGGCTGAAACTTCAAGCACAAATGAAAACATGACGTTTAAAACAAATGCACAAGATGTGAATGATTTACCCTCAGTATTAAAAGAAGACCACTCAACAGAGGATTTGAAAGAAAATCCAAAAAATCTTACAGAGAAAAATGCATGTAGTTCAGATGATATGCTAGATTGTCATAGAAACTTCCCTCATACCAAAAGTCATAAACTGCAAGAAAGCCAGGATCCCAAATTTAAACCTGTAGAAAATCCTGTAGTAAGACAAAAAGAAAAAGATGCCTTTCACAGCAATGAACCTTTTAATCATGACAGATCTATGAAACAGGTAATGGAAAATGACCTGAAAAATCTACAACTTGCAAAACCATCAGCAAAAAGTGCTCATAGGTCTATAACTAAAGGCAATGAAAGGTTTGCTAACAAAAATGGATCTGAACTTCCACATATGAAATTGTTGACAGAATCTGCTTCTAATAAATATTTGGATGTAATGGATAGGACTAATATATCAACTAAAACAAATTGTTTGCAGATTGACAAAAATGACATTTTGAATCAACAAAAAAAGTTTATGAACAGTGACTCTGAACTGACAAGTTATGGTCTCCCAGCCTTTGAAAACTCTGTCAAGCCTACAGAAAAAACCTTGGTAGATGATATGAATGACAACATGAAATTTAAAAACAAGAAATCATTATCAAAGAAATTCTCAAATGGAGTGAATACATTGCTGGAAAAAGATGACAAACAAACTAATGATTTTGAGGAACAAGCACAAGACACATTTACTGTTACCTGTGAATCTGAAGTCAAAAGTCCTCATTCGTATGAAGCTGTGAAATCAACTTCAGAGGAATGCCAAGTTGTTCCAGGTGACACACATGCAGAAGTGAATGCCTACATTTCAGTCTCGGAGCCAACCACAGAATGTGAGCTTGGAGTTGGAGTCACAAGCATATCTTTTGAAGAGCAACAAGGAAATAACTCTAGTAATCAATCAAGAATGCCAGAACTTCAAGATGTGTCAAAGTCAGAGAATGATGAAATGGTTATATGCAAAGATGATCAGTTCTTGTTTAGAAATGATGTTCAGGACTTCTTGAGTGAGTTATCCCCAAAAGAAATTCTCCCAACAGAGGAATTAAAAATGGCAGATGTAGTATCAAAAGCAGATCTTAACAGAGCATCAGCAATAACAAAAGGCAGTGGTATGTTTGATAACAAAATTGGATGTGATATTCAGAATATGAAATTGCTGAACGAACCTGCTTCAAATAAAACTTTGGACAAAAAAGATGAACTTTTATTAGAAAGGCATTCAGTTAGGAATGCATGCCATGGTAGTGTAAGAGATGATTTGAAGGGTTCAGAACTTTCACTAAAGGAGCTACAATATTCAGAGATGAATGATACTGATATGGATTTCAGTGGGTCTTTGCATAGTGACATGAGGCATCTATCAAATGAAAAAGTTCAAGGAAGAGATGGTACTGAAAGAGTTCAGGAACTTCTTGAAACACATACTGCAGAAGTGAGACAGCGCGACACAATTAAAGAACAAATCAACACCTGCCCCAGCGTATCAACTGAAATCATTGTAGCTGCAGAATTGGCTCAGAAATCAAACTTAAAACAAACAATGACAAAAAAACCAAAAGATGGTGCCTTACAAAAAGCAAGTGAGGAATGCACAGCTGTTTTAGGAAGAACAGATAGACGTATAGGAAAAAATGAAACTAGCTTGGTTGAAGCAGAAATTGTTCCCAATGAAACAACTGAAAAGCAGGGTATAAATACAGAATTAAAAGAAAAACTTGTAAGACATGGTTATAGACAGGTAACAGATGAATGCAATTTGTATCAAAGAGACAATAGGCAAGTCAAAGGATCAAGAACAGTTATTGCAGATTCTTCACAAAGAAATGATTCAGGAGATAAAAAACAGAGCAATTGTATAGAATTCCACACTCAGATTGGAGAAGACAACATCATGTATTTAAACAGTGAGTTATTTTTCAGTTATGTTTGCTATACTTGATTTAATATCCAAATATAAGTATTTTTGAAAATGCATGAAAATAAGTTTATAATAAAAAAAATGTCAACTTTTCTTTAATCTTCTGCTGAATCAAAGGTTTGGGAGGAGGATAATATTTTGATGTTGTATATCAATAGGGCCACCTCCATCTGTCCTGTCAACACACATTTTTCGTACTGGAGCCATTTCTCAAAGAATATATAAGCCACTCGTAAATATATAACTTTATAAGATCATTCATCAGCATGCAATATTGGATATCTAAGCTTTCATTGAAGTTTGTTCAATATGTGCAGAGTTATGGCCCTTGAATAACTTAAAAAATGTTTGTGTCACATAACTCTTCAAAACTTATGAGTAATATTGCCTTTATTTTTTCTATAAAGACTGAAAGTATGGGGTTTTGTCCTGTTGACACATTTCTAGTCTTAAAACCATGAATGTTTATAACTATTATTGATAGACAGTGAAATAATGATGTCCTCAAATTTTCACAGCCTGTATACACATAATGACTGTATTCCATCTCTCTCACGCTATACCATCAAAGTTTTGGATAGGCAAATTTTACAGCTGTTACTTCACTTTTTTTTTCGTGTAATTTGCCAGGCATGGGATGCCAGTACAGTGACTTTGTTTATATATGTCGGTGGTACAAGCTTTTACAAATTATATACTAATGCCTCTGGATAGTTCATGAACCATTACTTTGCACTTTGAGAGATTGTCACTGCCTGCAGATATCGTAGTCGCAACCTATCAGAACCATAGTCATTGAACAATTCCAGTTGACCATGGCGCTCATTTATATACAAAATACTAATTCATTTTAATTTAACACTAGACTGAATGTCAAAGCTTACTTTGCATGTTCTTTTAAATCAGATTCAGATACATAACTGCATTAGTTGCGTGCTCATACAGCTTATATCTGGGCATTTGTGGTCAAGAGGTTAAAAGCTGCTGACTTTATTTAGCTTCTCATTCTAAGATTGAGTCTCAGTCAGGTCATTTGAGTTTTTAATGTGATGAACCCTGCCAGCTGTCTTGCGACATGCGGGAAGTCCTACTTAAGGTTATCTATCCATTATTAAATTGTTATCATCGTTCATCAAGTGATATTGGGAATGTTATAGTAAATGCAAGCCTTTATAGACTTGGAGCGAAAAAGCCCCCAAAACTTTAACTTAAAGTCAATGGATGCTTGCATCTTTACCAAAGTCTTTTAAGCATTTGAAGGACCATGATTATGATTTAATGATGGATGGAATACCTTAAGTGTTTCTACTCAGAGTCTTCCTCCAGCTGTTATAAAGTGGATGTTGCTATATAACTGAAATGCTATTGCATCAAGGGTAATCTCAAAAACTACCATATGTTGTCTCTTTTATCAAGTATAATTGTTTCTTGGCAGAAAAAGGAAATTTGAAGTCACAACTCAAGGATACCAATTCTCTGCTATAGCAGTAAAATGAAGAGTTACCAAAACTTGATGTTTACCTTTCATTATTGGTAACAGTCTTTTTAGCAGATCTTTTAAAAATGTTAATGATTCTAAATTCTTTCTCCAGATTATCCTGAGATGCTTTTACACCAATTTGTTCCAGGGGATACATTTTGTGACAGTGTAACCTTTCAGTCATGGCCAGCACAAGGGATTGGACTGCATGAATATGCAAAAACGGAACAGGTGCTGAATAATGGTTTGGTTGAAGATCGTTTGCTTATAAAAGGAAGGACAGTGGTTTTGCAAGTGAACAGTGATGGTACATTGTGGTTTATGGTTACCCTAGGTAAGTATAAAGCTTTAGGCCTTTTCAATTTTTATTGCTTTGTTTATCGGATGCCCAGAATTTATCTCTGTTATAGCATGAAGAAAAAAAACTCAATCAAAACAAATTTGTACAGTATTAAACAATAATTTTAGTTCTTGATCTATGTTGACAGAACTAAAAAAAATAAGTGTATTCATTTCATAATTGTTTTATAAGGATGAAAAATCTTGAGCATAATTTATTTACCTTTGCTGGATCAGTATGTGTCAGAATGGATATAATGTTCAAAGAATAAGGGGAGCTACTGTATTCTACTTATGTGGGCATGGCCTAATGCTTTGAGTGTTTTTTTAATTTTTTTTTTTTTTTTTTTTTTTTTTTTTATGTTTAACTTTTTCATTGAATCCTTTGATGTGTTTGAAAACTTAAAATACTTGTTTAAGACCATCACCTGCACCTGCAGGCAAGAGTACATAACTCTGTCATGGATTTTAACATGATTATATCAATTTTTGGACTAAGAACCACAGGCAAGGTTTTTCACACCACTTCACTTTTTTTCACTTTGAGGTATTGCTTTGAAACATGGAATACATGATTATTGCCCTTGTTTGCCTTTTGAATATACAAAAATTCTTGTTTTGCCTTTCAGTGCAAAAGTTTTGTTTTATTGACAAGTACTTAAAAAACGTTGAGCACCTTGTCTTATGGACAGCTCTTGATTTACATCAATTGGGAAACAAGATCTTACAAAATAGTCTCTCTAGAAGGTTCCAGGATTGGACCAGTACTTTGCACCTGGGAAGGTCATGAAAATTCTTTTTCCCCAGCGAGATTTGAACCCATGTGACAACCTTTGTATCTGCAGTTGTGAATGTTACCACTGAAATGTTGAATTACATGAATGATATATACTGTAAGCAACTACTCTGTGTGTGTGTGTGTATATGTGCATATATTTAGCACCATCTTTTAACTTTGGTGTGTTAAAATATATTCATAATTTGATTTAAATATGTTAAAGCCACATATTTATATTTGAAAGAAATACTTTTGGATATCAAAATCATTTGTATTTTAAGTTTTGATTTGAATCTTGATAAAAATGCACCTTCTGTTTTAGGAGAAAGGTGCAACAGAGAAGGATGTAGGCCATTGGTAGGTTACTTCAATTATATTTTGTCTGACCTTATTATTATTTCTTTTTAGCTCACCTGAGCACGTGTGCTCAGGATGAGCTTTTAGGATCGATGAATGTCCGTCGTCCGTCCGTCCGTCCATCCGTCCGTCCGTCCGTCGTCCGTCGTCCACAATTTGTTCGTTTGCACTCTAGCATCTTCATTTTATGAGCAATTATCTTTAAACTTTAAAACAATGTTTATAACCATAAAATCTCGGCCAAGTTCGATTATGGCTGATATCGGAACATTAGGTCAGGAGTTATGCCCCTTTTAAAATTCAAAAAAGCCAGATTTCACATTGTTTGCACTCTAGCATCTTCATTTTATAAGCAATTATCTTCAAACTTTAAAACAATGTTTATAACCATAAAATCTCGGCCAAGTTCGATTATGGCTGATATCGGAACATTAGGTCAGGAGTTATGCCCCTTTTAAAATTAAAAAAAGCCAGATTTCACATTGTTTGCACTCTAGCATCTTCATTTCATGAGCAATTATCTTTAAACTTTATATCAATGTTTATAACCATAAAATCAAGGCCAAGTTCGATTATGGCTGATATCGTACCATTAGGTCAGGAGTTATGCCCCTTTTAATATAAAAAAAAAGCCATATTTCATTTGTTTACACTCTAGCATCTTCATCTTTTAGCAATCATCTTCAAACTTTATGACATTATTAATAACCATAATGTCTCGATTGAGTTCAATTGTGGCTGAGATGGGTCATTTAGGTCAGGAGTTATGCCCCTTTTAATACAAAAAATGCAAGATTTCACTTTGTTTATTCTCTACCAACTTCATTTTTTTAACAATCATTTTTAAACTTTAAGACAATGTTTATGCCCATAATCTCACAATCGGGTTCAATTATAACTGATATTGACTTGTAAATTTAGGAGTTATGCCCATTTCACCATAAAAAAAGCCAGATTTCACTTTTACACTCAAGCATCTTTATTTCTTAAGCAATCATCTTTCTCAGGTGAGCGACCAAGGGCCATGGCCCTCTTGTTTAATTTTTCTCTTTTGGTTAATACTTAATAGTGATCTCACCAGAGATTGAGTCATGTTAAAAGTCTTCAGAGTACCTACCTTGGGAGAGAACCTTTTCTTCAGATGAAATGTCTATAAGTAGTTGGCAACATTCCTTTTTACATCGTTTTAATATAGACTTAAAGCGATAGAGAGAATTTCTCACAGAGGTTGTTGTCATCGACTCATTCATTCATTCATTCATTCATTCATTTTTCAGTTTGAGTTTTCAACCTAAAACGGTTTAAAAAAGGAAATATCATGATCTTGTTATTCATGCAAAGAACAGTCATTTCTATACTTTATTGCAAAACCATGAAAACATTTTCCTGCATATGATGTCCAAATTGTCTTGTTTTGTCACATTTGACTACCCAAAATTGACATGAAATTTGAATTACAAAGCCTTTGTACAAAATGATAATGAAGAACTTCTGCCCATAGTATTGTTCATAGTTTGTTTATAAGTATTAGCACCGAGGAACATATTTTGTATATTGTTCATAAAGTTTCAAAGTGTGTCATAGACAGGTATATGTAATAAACTATATATATATATATATATATATATGAGTCGCGATCTGACAAAAGGGGGCTAAATGACATAGATCATGACGTCAAGAAAAATGTGATTAAAGTTACGTCATTTGTTTTGGTGTAAATCACATGTTAGTTTTAAAACACGCTTGACTAGTTGAAATTCAAAACATCTATTCTGATTCCTGAAGTGCAATTTCGGATGGATGAAGACATTGATGTAAGTATCAATCTCATTTATTTCTTATACATGTAGATCTATATAAATTCCATATATTTTGTACAGATCAATGGAAGAGATTTTATTTTGGTATCAACTTCATCATTTGATCGCCGCCATTTGCAGACAATGTCATTTTGTATCGAAGCCTTAATCTGAAAAAAAATCGTCGCCATATGAAAGTACAAACCATAATTTGGCATATGTATATGATTAACAGTTAAAAATGTATTAAACTATATCTAGCTAGATATACTATGAATTACGAGATAAAATCGTATCTGATCAGACTGACATTGTATTACTCAACTTTACCGCAGGGAGTGCAAGAATCAAGTCAGTTATATGTTTTCCATAAAGATGATATTTCCCATATAATTTATAACGAATTTTTAATGAAACAAAACAATAAAAGGTTATAAATCAAATTTTCATCGAATAGAACATCGGGTTTCATATATCATATGTAATTTTTAACATACATGATTTCAAGTTGTGGTGGTGGTGTAGTGGTTACGTAGGAGAAATACCATTCTTTTGGATAAGGTTTGGTCCACATACGAATACATTTTTTTTTTCATTATGCACTTTTATTTTTTACACACGATTTCAGTTTTGATGTTTTTGCTTGACTGTTTACAATACAATCCTATCTTGGCAACATTATTAATTTATTTATTTATTAGATCTAGGATACAAGCGTTATATAACATATAGATCTAATTACTTTTTTCACCCAAATAATCATATATTAATATAATGTAATAACATATTAATTTTTAATTTATGATAACTCAGTGGAAACATATATTTCGGAACATTTGACTTTTTACTGTCAAAACTAATATAAAACGGGAAAGTTTAAATCCCTGTATGAGATTTATGAGATAATGTTGACAGTCGATGATCAAGCGTATGACATTAGTTATTATATACATCTCAATTTAATAGAATCATATAATTTTATGTTACCGAAAATTATATAATTTCTATTACTTTTCAGGATTTGGAAAGTATTCTTTCCGAGCATTTCGGAAGAACTCCTTTGAACACACCGTTTGGATCACAGGAGGTGCCAGATGAAGAACTGGTTGAAGAGGACGAGGAAGAACAAGTTGTCAATGTAGAACAATGTGCCCATCAGTTTATCCAGCAAGAGTGTCCTGAAAGCTCGGGCAGTGAATCTGATGATGTATTTGTTGACAATGAGGATGATGACTATGTGAAACTCAAAAGGATGAAGGAAGAAGGATGTTTGTGTCGTCTGAACTGCACAGTTTACATTCAGTGATATGTATAAGCATATGCTTAATGTTAAAGAAATGGGAAGGGACGAAAAAGATATGTACATTATGGGTACACTTATCGACTGCGACAAAACTCATACGAAGAGAGGAAAGAAAAGAAGAAAGAGCAGAAAACAGTTCATGTTTTCAGGTCAACATATATGCAAAGCCCTCTTCATGTTAGTGTATAATGTTGGTAAGAAATGCCTAGCAAATATAATTACACACATGGATAAACATGGAGCAGTGCCACGAACCCATGGCAATGTTGGGAAAACATCTAAAAAAGCATTAACTTTTGAAACCATCAAGGCAACAGTGACGTTCATCATTAATTTCGCAGACATGCATGGTTTGCCACAACCAGCAGCCCCTCAAGGTCGTGACAACATGCTACCTATATACTTGCACTGTCAGACTACAAAAAAGTATGTACATGCAGAGTATCAAGCTTCAGCAGCTGATGGTGAACGGACAATGAAATATTCCACGTTTGTCAAAGTTTGGAATATCTGTGTACCACACATTCGCATATCTCTCAAGATGACGTCTGTGCGACATGTGAGAAGCTTCGAAAGAAGGTGGCTGATGCCCGGGATGAAGAAGAGAAGCTGACATCTGCAAATGATCTGAAACAGCACATTATATCTGCACAGAAAGAGAGGGCTCTGTACAACCAGTGCATTCAGCGAGCATTACAAGATAATGATAATGGCATAACATATTGTCATTTGACATTTGATTTCTGCCAGAATGTGATCATTCCACACCACAGTCGGCAAATGGGTCCTTTATATTTTACGTCTCCGCGTAAGATACATATATTTGGAGTACGTTTGGACTGGATTCCAAGGCAGCTTAATTTCTTGATGGATGAGAATGAGACCATTGGTCAAGATGGCACATTAACTCATGGTCCAAATGCTGTCATCAGCATGCTCGACTGGGTCCTGGATACGTACAGAACAGATGTGCCGACATGTGCCTTCCATGCAGATAATTGTCCAGGTAAACAATGAGCAGAATTTAAAGTCTTAAATTTATTTAATACTTTTCCCCCCTTTTTTTGCTAATACATGAATATTATTTATACTATAGAGACAATGTTGAGTTTGTTACGTGTTGATAAAGAAAGTATGCTATAATTAGATAACGTGATATGCTTTTTAACTCCATGCAAAAATTAAATCTACATTTCCAGGACAAAATAAGAACTGTTATGTCCTCGGATACTTTGCATGGAGAGTAATGACCAGCCGACATCAGCTGATTGAGTACATGATGCAGATACCTGGACATGCTCGGTGCAGAATCGACGGGGGCTTTGGTCATATCAAACAGTTATATAGACGCACAGACTGTGACTTTGTTGATCAGCTAGAAGATGTAGTTAACTGTTCAGCAGAGACCAATGAGGCCGTACGGTACCCAGCCTGGCAGTGGCGAGATTGGAAGAGCTTTCTTGAACAAGTCATTCGCCCAATCAAAGGCCTGAGGTATTATTTAAAATAATAATAATATTAATAATAAAAAATAAACATCAATTGCAAACAAGTTATCACAACTTAAATCAACCTCGATAGCTCTGGCGGCTATGTGGTCATCTAAGTGGGAGGAAACCCACTTCTTTCGATGGGTGATCACTGTGCCCTTTCATGTACGTGACCAGGAATTGAACCAGGCCAAATTGTTGAGAAGCGAAGTGCGTTAACACTAAGCTATCCAGGCACAAGTAATATTTCAATGATTTTAATGCCGTCAGTTTTTTTTTGACATATTTATTTGTACCAAATATATGCCAGAACGCACCATTTTTTTATGGGGATGCCCCACCCCCTTCCCACATACACACACACACTTGGAATTCGGCCAACACATTAATTAAAACCAAGCTACGCATGCCCCTGGACATTTAGCTGTTCATTTATTTTTTTATCACAATCTGAATGATTTTAATATTTATACCTTAATCATAATTCATTGTTTATAGATATGTATAATTATTCTTGTGGTTTTTATCACTGTTGTCATGGTTACATTCCATTTTCAGGACATTCCAGTACTTTCGATTTTCTGCTGAAACCCCGGGTATAGTAACAGTGAGGAAGGAACGTGATGGGGAGGAGACATCAATTCTTATGATGAAGTCACCAACGCATGTGTTTGACGACACCCTGCCTGACATCATCCCGGCCCGCGGTCTCAGTCGCCAGCGTCAGTCGTACCTGTACAAGGCTGTTCGACCGTTTGTCCGTCCATGTTTCCAGGATGTGACATGTCCACAACCGGACTATTGATTGTGCAAATGTCTTACAGTGTGGTTATATTTGCTGTAGAAACTTGTCATTAGATTTAAAGTTTAACCAGGATTAATCTTACATCGACCCGTTCTATGGTTGCTAGGCAACATTACTTTTGCCTTTGTTTCACATTACTCAATATGAGTTTAATATTTTACTAGGTGTTTGTTAACACTCATGTTATGAGTTCAATTGATCACTTCAATGTTCCTTAATAGTGATATATAGTTGTGTGTATACAATATATGAACCAAGAAAAGGTTTGGATGTGCAGGACAGGACATAC
>CM037780.1:51709329-51759329 GCA_021229015.1 Solen grandis
CTGTTGTAAGAACTTGGACAGAAAAAGATGGTTTCCACTCAAACATTTTAATTGTCTTTTTCGCCTCACAGAAGATTATATAAAATGACAATGCAAAATGATGACTCAGCATTAAAGATGCAAATGTCTAATACACAGATGGCGGCTGGTCAAACTGGGGTTCCTGGGAAGCATGTAGCGTCACCTGTGACGGAGGTTTACGAAGACGTCACCGGAATTGCACGAACCCATCCCCGTCATTGCTCGGACGATATTGCCCGGGATCTTCCGAGGAGACCGGACAATGCAGTAGATTTTCATGTGCAGGTAAAAAAATGTAGTGCATAAATATAAAATGAACCTAATGCACATTGTTTTAAAGTATCTTTAAAATATTTTTAATTCAATTGATCTTATTAATGAATTGTATATTAGGCAAATTTTCTTTAAAAAGACAAGAAAAACAATAAAAGCGTTTAAATCATACATAAACGCATAATTAATACTTAAGGAATGTTGATGCCTATGGACTTCTAGAAACATTTATGCGATTTAAATCGTCTTCAGTACAATGGACAAGCTGGGGAGAATGGAGCTCATGTAGTGCTGCGTGTGATGGTGGCTTTCGGTCACGTGATCGAAACTGTACCTCATCTCTGTTCGGAATCTTTTGTCAAGGAATATCACAAGACACTGAGCAATGCAACGAACACCCTTGTGCAGGTAATGTTGACTTTTATCTTTTCTGGGAACAAGAAAAGTGTAAAATGACTCAAGACACTTGATGTTTTGCGTGTGTTATCAGCATCAACTTTGTTTGCTTATGATAAATTTATGCATTTATTTGGAACTTCAAGATGGCGATTGGTCCGAGTGGTTGGCATGGGGGAAGTGCAGTGTAAGTTGCGGAGGAGGTCTTCGAACTCGAGACCGGCTGTGTAACAACACAGAACCCTCACCTATGGGAACATACTGTGAAGGACCACCCCACGAGTATGAGGTGTGCAACAAAGAACAATGCCATGGTAAGTAACATTTTATTACATTTTCTTAGTCGAAAACCCATGTTAAACCTGGTCACGGCACCAAATTTAATTGATAGTATTTCGCGTTGTAATGAACAGTAAGGGTACGACCATTTTCTCTAACGTCCAAGTATCTATACAACGACGTGGGCGGATATGACGTCACGTAACGGCACGCACTACGGACCGCCACAACGTTAGTTAATATTAGCGTCATTTCACAACAGTCAGAATCCAAATTCAATCGAATGTTACAATGCATTTTTTTCATTTACGACCAAATGAGTTTAATATCAACTTAATCTATTTTGAAACATACATAAAGTAAAGCTTACTAACCTGAAGATTAATAAGAGCGATATATGGTCAAGATCTCTCTCTCTGATTATTGATAGATGGAAAGAAAAAAAGAGTTTTTTTGTATCATAGTAAACAATGTTTATATTTGAAAATTATTTATGTGAATATTACAACACGCCTCTATTTACTATTCATAATTTCTATCAAACTAAATCTGTAAGTTGCATTTTTAAAACAGAAACTATGTACCTGTATAAGTAACTAATAACACGCTCTTCACAGCAAGTAAATCATTCAAACAGCATGCACGCTTTTTTTTTCCAGAGTTTTGGCCGGTGTTCACAGTCAGTGAACCTAAAGCAATAGTCTCAGAGAAGCTAGCGTTTTCTACGCTGATTTACGGTAATGGTGCCGACATGGACATCTCTACTGGCAAGTTTACCTGCTCAAAACCTGGACTATACTATTTCACAGTGTCTTTAGTCAAACGACGTTTCGACGGAACGTCCCTTATTGACAGCGTCAGTTGTCATCTATGCGAGAACGTCTCAAGTCACGTTCTGATGACGATCTCCGTGGATCCTGATAGTGTTGCAGACAAGGGGAGCGCTTCCGTGACAAACTCCAACCTGATTCACTTGAACAAGGGGGACACGGTGTTTCTGTGGAACTGTACAGACCCTACCAGGACAATGTCACCGGAGTCATCCTTCTCTGGATTCTTGATTTACCCTGATTAAGTCAATGCCAATAAAATATCTAATATGAGTATATACAACAGATATATAAGTCTAATTAAGTAAAATTACGTTTCTTTCTTCATTGACATTGGTAACTGACAAAATCCGATTGTTTTTATCGTATAAGTGCTGACATTGACATGACCGAGTGGTTGTTGCAATGAGGGTTTTGTTTATTACGGAATAAAATAGTTTTTCCCAGAGTATGTTGGATTATAGTTTTGTTTGCGATTAATACACATACATGATTTGTCAGTTTGAAATTGTTTGGAAAAAAACAACATATTTCTAGTACCATGAGAAGGCGATGTATTACGAAATTCAATTTTGACCGATGACTCTTTAAAATATTTTCCAATTGCAATGTTTCCGTGTTCTTGTTAACATGGTGCCTTGCTTGACATCCGGTTCCGCAAGTTAAACTATCTGCTTCCCATAGCAACCACTAAGACCATTGCCATCTTGAAAACAAAAGAAAACCAATCACTGAAAATATGCTCGTATGCCACTGAAAAATACATTTTTTTCATAGGGTTCATATAGTTCAGGAATATTCCATTATCCAAAAAAAATGTAAAGGTCCAAATTAGAAATGATATTTTTTAATACCGCATAGTACAGAAATGTTAATGTATGTGGTCAAAAGTTTGTGTCAAACCCGTCTTAAGTGGTCAGTCAAGGAAACAAGAGAATAACAGAGGTGGTCGCTAAATGAAGGTTTAACATTTAACAAAATGCTAATTATATGATATTAAAACTGACCGCTAAATGAAGGTTAAACATTTAACAAAATGCTTACTATAAGATATTAAAACTGACCGCTAAATGAAGGTTAAACATTTAACAAAATGCTAATTATATGATATTAAAACTGACCGCTAAATAAAGGTTAAACATTTAACAAAATGCTAATTATATGATATTAAAACTGACCGCTAAATGAAGGTTAAACATTTAACAAAATGCTAATTATAAGATATTAAAACTGACCGCTAAATGAAGGTTTAACATTTAACAAAATGCTAATTATATGATATTAAAACTGACCGCTAAATGAAGGTTAAACATTTAACAAAATGCTAATTATATGATATTAAAACTGACCGCTAAATGAAGGTTAAACATTTAACAAAATGCTAATTATATGATATTAAAACTGACCGCTAAATGAAGGTTAAACATTTAACAAAATGCTAATTATAAGATATTAAAACTGACCGCTAAATGAAGGTTAAACATTTAACAAAATGCTAATTATATGATATTAAAACTGACCGCTAAATGAAGGTTAAACATTTAACAAAATGCTAATTATATGATATTAAAACTGACCGCTAAATGTAGATTGAACACTTAATACAGACGGCCGTTAATACAGGGCCAATTGTATAAAAACTATAATATTTTTATCCCAGCATTTTCAGTGCATACATATATATGCTAACTAAAAGATATCGCTGTCATATTTTTTTTTTCTAAAAGTTAATCACATGCATTCTATAATTATATCATTAAAATACACAATCAGTCGAAATTTAAAAGTGCTGGTTAGATATAATATTGACCTGGATATTTGTATTTGATGTAAGTTTATCCTAATGTAACTACTTCATTAAGTGATAATTACCGACACATATTCCTTTGGCGTTGACAAGTGATGCGGCATTTTCTTTGCTCTAAGTCTAAAATGTACATAAATATTCACAAAATATTTTCTAAGGCTAAATGAACAATAAAATATTGCCATACATAGAATTTAGATCTTCAATGAGAACTGTAAACAGGGTAGTTTATTTAAGCTTTAAAAACTGCATTACGCTTATGCTGTTCACACATGCATCTACTGACATTTGGTTTAATATGCTTGACTGCTTCAAGCAACTGAGGATTTCTTCCTGTAAGACAGCAAGCTTTGTCACTACTTACTGTTTTCTTTTATCAGAAAAGCAATGGATCTTCAAAAGATATGTGACACCAATATTTCCTCAGCATCAGATACCAAACTCATTAAAATCATATCCTAATTTGCACTCCTCTACTATCCGCGATTAGGATCTGACAACATTGCATTAAAGGTCAGATTGACTTTTGAAGTTATTGATAAACAGAAACATGTGTTTGATCTTAAACCAATTAAATGGTGCGGTTAAAACTGACTTCGGTAAAACATTTAAAATGGATGCCTCATAAACTGCTGTTCTTACTAAATTACGGATACAAGAATTAAAGCCTGACTAAAAAGAAGTTGATTTGGCACTCTCGGGACTGTGTAATTCTCTCAACAAGGTACGATCTTGTTATTTGATTATATACATTAATGCGGTTACTTTCCCTGGTTTTAACTAACGATTTTGTAGGCACCGATTTGACTGGCTTACACAAAGGTCAATCTGAGACGACCTGATGTGGTCAGATTCAGTTAGCGAAATATGAGCAAATATACTGAATCTGATTTTAATGAGATTGCATCAGATACGAGCATACAAATTTCACATCTTTTGTGCATTCGAGACACAAAATGTATATCGATGGGTCTACGTTTGAAATGTTTGAACTAAAACTTTATGTTGCGTTTAAAAAAGATCAATGTTATTTCATTTAACCTGGCTGAATAGTGACGTAGGTTATGCAACAGGCCTTATCCATTAAGCAATCATTTCTTTAGATGAAATGTTCGACATCTTATATATTAACAGTGATTTCATCTTAGAAAAGTGATTGTAACGCCAGTATATATATATATTTATTTCTTAAGACCGACCCTGTTAAGAAACATGCTGATGCACATCCTCCTATACTCCGACACCTAGCGCGAGGAGATGGCCATGGAGTTGGACCCTGAAGACCTAGCTGTCGGACATTTGGACTTCAGCAGCGACCACATCGTCCTCGGCCAAGGGGACAACGTGTATCCGGGCCAGTTTCCATGGCCCCAACATCTTGATATATATGCAAACAACAGTCACTTTTAAATCAATCACCAAAAATTAAAAATTAAAAAAAATATATGTTCACAATTCTTAATTTTTCCTCTCGTTCCAAACTTTGGAGTGAGAATGAAAACTTTTATGTCTTTTCAAAATACATGTAAGCAAACCTTCAAAAATTAAACCAAATCACTATGAATGACAAAACTGCGGAGTGTTAACGCAAGAAAACAACAACAACAACAAAAAACCGCCCAGAACAGTTTTATAATCATGACCGACAAAAGTGTTTTCGTGTAACCCACATTGTGAGAACACAATATTAGCCAATGTTATCAAAATAAGACAAAACTCGAAAATAAAATAGAAAGAGACTAACAATCATTGCATATTCCTTTTCAAAAATTCAAAATAAGATAACAGAAAATAAAGAGCATTTATTTCTGCAATTTTTTAGCATGTTGAGCACAAATTTATAATAATCATGCCTGCCAATTATGCTTCCAAAACAAAGTGTATCTGAGTCAATGAAACATCATACAGTTGAATAGTATCTATATATGATCAAACTATTTATTATTATTATCGTATAATGGAACCTTACTTGTATTTAATTCAGGGAACCAACCGCGTGCATCACGATATTTTCACCCAAGGGACGCTACTCTGATCGTCAAATCTTGATGATAACGTCTAGAATACCTAAGCGCTTGAAATTAGTTAAGCGTATTTTTCATGTTTTAAAATATATTGGGGTTCAATATAATGATAATAATTCTAAAAGCAGGCAGTATTCACGTTTCATTGTTTAAAAATACAATATTACAATGGACGTGTATACGTGTGCGAGTGAGTAACTATTATTGCTGTTAGGAAATATTCAGCTGAAAAACAAATAATCCCCAGTAAATCAGTAAGGTATGAGTTACGGTTCCTGTGAAAACCAGTACATTGCGGGCATATATGGTCATGGAAACTGTGTATATGTTTGATCAGATTGCTTCTAAACGCGGCTGCTGGTGTAACCAAAGAGGAGCAGACATCATTGTTCGATACTTCAATGATAGTAAGTTCTGACCTACTCGGTCGAAATCAGCTACAATCAAACCAGGTCGAGTGATTATGGCCATTTATTTTCATATTTTACCCAATTTAAAGATTATTACTTAAGGCTTTAAGAATGTAAATGAACCACTTGCCGACATTGGACATTTAATCATCCTAAGAACACAGCATTATGCGCTAAAAATCACACATTGAAAACATATTGATGTTGTTATATGTAAGATAATGATAAACATAGTACGCTACATTCTTAAAGAATCGTGTAGATTTTTTCATTTTCTTTGCCGTTAACTGAACTTACTCATAAATCTGGCTATACCACGTGGTATATGAAGTCATCTAGGACATCAAGAGCAGCAAATATTACATCGATTCTGAGAAAATGAGAAGAAAAGATGTACATGATACCCAAACATCCGGGACATTCTTCGTGAGCTTTTGTTTGTTATCCCGAAAATTACACCTCTTATAATCTTGAAACTTAGGAAGTGGTGTACATCTGATGAAAGAACCAGTAGGGCCTATGTATAAAGCACGCTTTTTCCGCTTAATCTTATTAAAATTGTTGACGAAATGTAATACTTTCGTCAGTTTTCTTCTCCGAATCGAACCAATAAATGCTGCTTGTGATGACTACATATACCACCACGTGTGTTGTATGGCAACACATATATTTACATCGTGTGATGGCAAGCACTAACCTATAGCAATATGTTTTTTTATTTTATTTTATTGCAATGTTTGCTTACAAGAACCTATCTGAGGGTTGCAATACATGTATAAAAACAGGAGTTTTATTTTTTGGAAGCTTTTAAAGATGGGTTTTTTTTTTTTCGTTATTTTTTTTTGTTGTTGTTTTTTGTTGTTGTTTTTGTTGTTGGGTGTTTGTTTTTTTTTGGGGGGGGGGGGTTGTTGTTATTTTTGTATACAAAATAGAAAGACACAACAAAAGAAATTATACATATTCTTTATATACAATTTTCGACTTTCATACAAAACTTCAACACCATGTACAGGAGTTTTACTCTTTTTTTCAGTTGTCTAGACATCTGTGGGCATATTTCGCATATTTGCTGTCCCAAATCAGGATTTTCATGAACAGAAAGCCTCTACAGTGAAATGCTTAACAGCCACAGTGTCAAAGGTTATCGCAGAAGGACCGAAATGTTTTAAAATGACGTTCTTGATTTTATCTATCTCCTATCTCCTTCAATGAGATAGTTGAATTTCAATTTTGATAATTGTCACAGAAAATATAATAACTGCACACGTAGAAGATCGGCAAAAATGAATTCGAGTGAGTATAGTCTTCAATGTATAACATTTTTTCTTAAATCTCCTAACATTTTTTCAGTTATGCAAGTTATGCAATCGTATACAGAAATACAAGACTTCTAAAACAACGAAAAGAAAAGAAAAAAAAGAAAGAAAATGTCTACAATATGTGAGTTTTATTCAACTTCTATTACAGATATGCTGCTGTTTCTGTTCGAAGCAGTTTTTGTCGGACAAGCGGGTAGATATTTTATTTTTACTTTTAAATTTCCGGTTCCTGTTATTATTCTAAGAAATAGTTGTGATATGTCAAGATTGCAATAACTTTTGTCACACATTATCTTTACAATCACGATTCAGTTCATTAAGTGTCATTCCATCCGGGACAATTCGCCAATTTCTTCGAAATAACGGGTTTTGCCGAGGATTGCCGAGTTGATACGATTGGCGTCAGGCATGTTTCGTCTCGTCCCGGTTGTCCTGAATTTAATGTTTGATGTTAGTTTACGTCACGTTGGCGTCAATATAAAAATGTTCTCTAGTGAAACAGTGCCTCATTACAGCTAGAGATTCATTGGACCAAAGTTACTGTCGCTGTTGCCTAAAATAGAAAATAAATACTGATACTGATTTATCAATAATGACCCGTCAGAAACAGCTCAGGGATGGTTCTTTCTAAAATAAAATTAATGGTTATTTATGACTATAAAACTTAAAGTATGGCCAAAGGATTGTAAGGTTTTATAATCTGTGCATTAGATCGTACTTAAGTATTTTCGAAAATTTCGATACTGGTTGATCTCAAGCGCTTGTTGATTAAGTCGGTAACAATATAAAATCTGTCAAGGAGTTCTGTCTTTGATTAGGTTTAAAGAACAGCGAAACCACTAAACACCTTGAAATAGGATCTATGAATTATCTTCACATGGTCTCTTAAAAAATGCGTTTTATGCACAACGAAGAAAACCCACCACACATTATGCAGATGCACTCATCATATTTTGTTATGGGACTATGTTTCCATAGTAACATTTAAACTGAAAATAATCACAAAGTAAATTATAGAGGGACTGTGATATGATGTTTTGTACATGCCAGCGCCCTTCCATAAACGACCACACTGAGTTTAGGTGTTCAAAAATACAGCCCTTATAGCTCTTTTGTTCATTTCGTCCATTTAAAGTCAGAAGGGGCTATCAGCATATGTAAAAGGAAGGCTGATAGCCCCTTCTGGCTTTAAATGGTTGATATATGTATATTTTTATATAACCTATCTTGCTTTTCGTAAGTCAGACACAAAGATCCCTTTCAATACTTGAAATTCTTTAAGCTGAATCTACAGAATAAAGTCAAATAATTCAAGAGATGGACCCAGAGTTAGAAAGACTGTATGATGATACAATGCTTATTACCTTTTAAAGGGAGCCTGATCCTAGATAAACCCGTGACTTGCCACACCTGTACTGCGGTTGCAGATTTGAGCCTTTGTCATGACACGCAGATTTGTCATGTTGGTGAGGTGGGTTAAGTTCTTAATCAAACTGTACACACATACACACATGGAAAATCGTAATCTTGATTTCTTGTATTAAGGTTAAACACATCGTTTCTTTTCTTTTTCTTAGTATCCCACGAAAATTAATGATTTCACAGTATATTTCTTGTTTATCCAGTAACTGTTTCTTTCATTGATGATAATTTAGGCGACGATGATAATGATTCTGATTAAGCGGACAAGATTATGATAAGCCATAAAATACAACGAATTTAGACAGTGTCTGAGATGTCATTAAGTTATGTATAATATACAATACCCTGTAATGAGCGCATTATCACAGCAGGTTCGATCCCCGGCCGCGACATACCAAAGTCGTAAAAAATGTTAGTTAAAGCTCCTTTGCTTTGCGCTTAGTATAGAAGGATAGTTCCAGGACTTGTTGGCCCGGTGTCAGGATAATATGACTGGGTGTGGTATCATGCCACATATCTACGGCTGATACTGCATTGTGGCAGCACCATATCTGTCTCAAGTAGACATCGTCTCCAAATGACTGAAATACTGTCGGTTGGACGTGAAATCCAGTTAACAAACAAATGAACATGAAGACACCAACATGTTAGGTTTCTATTATGTATATCATTCATATAATCATAGAATGAAAAATCAATATATTAAAGAGAACAAAAGTACTAAATGATATACAGTCAAACCTGCCTTAAGCGGTCAGTCAGGGAAAAATAGAAATTGACCGCTTAACAGAGAGGGTCGCTAAATGAAGGTTAAAAATATACCAAAATGCTAGTTTTGAAACGTAAAAAATGACCGTTAAATGCAGATTGACCGCTTAAAGCATGTGGCCGCTTACACAGGTTCAGTTGTATGTTATTAAATTTGCTACAATTAGAGGAATATAGATGCAGTACATATTTTACTATAAATGACATCCTGAACAAAAAGTCTCTGACACGAATCTGAATTAAATGAACTGAATCAAAGACGATGTTGATGCAAAGACTTTTTTCTTCCTCTTTATAGGAATGTTTTCATGAAATCTTCCATCAATCCACAAGGACTGTTCATACACTGGGCTGCCATTCAAGCTCGGTATGTACAATTTGCAAGTCTTTTCGAAGATTTTTTTTTCTTTTCATATATGGGATGAACGAATAATTTGGAAAAAAAAGAAGCGTTTTACTGAACGGAAAAGAACATGTAAGCGGAGTAACTCTTATTGATCATTTAAACAGTTGCTTAGTCGAACTCATCTGTAAATATAATGTTTTAGTTTTCTGGGGATTATTAATATTTTCTTAGACAACCGCCAAAGCCAAAATACATATTTTAACGAAGTTTCCTTAAAGCATAAAGAATTGGAACTATAATTCAAAAATAATTTTAAAAGGACAATGTCAGAATCGTCCGTCCACAATATCAATAGTCGTCTATATGTCTAGCAGATAAACCATTGATAACGTTCACTCCCTTGCTTTTAAAAATCAAATTACCTTGTTTCCAGATGCGAATGTTGTTATATCTAGATATATCAAAAATGAATTTGACACGAAAACAAGAATAAGAACTGTACATGTTTTCAAAAGTCTATATTGTATGTGTGCATTATCTCATGCATTTTCTACTTCAGACTTGCTTTTCATCAACCTCGGCTCCTGGAAGCAACGCTTATTGCAGACAATGCTGCCGCACAAATAACTGCAACACTCAACTATGTACACGTCGTAAGCAAACATGTTCACGCTCTTGGTTATATATATAATTATGTATACTTGTTTTACCCAATCTTCATGGAATTTGTTCATCAGATTTGTTTCAATATCTCGTAAGAATTTGAAACTCGGTTTCGTGGGTTCAAAGGTAGTTTACAAAGTATCTTAGAAAATCTCAGATAAAAAGCCTGTGATGCCACATGTTCATAAAAAATATCGGTAACAAACATTACACAAAGAAGCATTTAACATCAATCTACTCAGGTGAGCGACACGTGGCCATCTTGTCCCTCTTGTTAAAGAGATATTCGTTTCGTTATTTTACGTTTTTTTGTTATTGATATAAATGTAATGTATTGACGTCTACTTCCAGTGGTCCTGGTGAATGTTTGGCCCATAATTAAGGAGTCGTAGACTCGTTCCCGGGTCGCGATAAAAATTTGTTTTATATCTCCCATGAGCTAAGCCAAAGACCTATAATAACAAAAATTTGCAAGAATTTCAAAATCACTGAAAATCACGCGGCTGATTGTCCAGATCTCGCAAAGTCACGTTTGCAAATTTCTGCTATTCTATTTGAGATATTTGAAAGTATTTTATATCTTGCAATAGAACAATACATTAGCTTCAAAATGAAACCTAATATATTTAAATTAAAAAAAATTTTTAAAACCCCTGCATGAACAAAATATGAGAGTTTGTTGTTTTTTCTGGTTGAATTTAAATAAAAAATTTAATGAATTTTCAAAATTAATTAATTGAAAATATTTTCTTACACTAGAAAAATGATACTTTTATAAGAAAGTTAATTTTCTCTGTGATTTTTCAATATATTTTAGACAGTTTGCAAAATTCAGTGACCTCCTGCGTGACAAAATAATATTCCTCTGTTTTCTATCTTAATTGGTCTTTGCCTGGGCACATACGAGTAGTTCCATGACTGGTTGATCCATGAGTATTGTAACATGTATATGTTTTTGGCGTGATATCACAGTGAAGCGGTTCTATACCCGTCTTATGAAGCGAACCGTTCAATCAGAAAACGTGACATCAGTTGGAATCGTCGACAACAGCCGTACTATATATACTTAAAAAAAAAGAAACACAGGGTAACTAGAATCTGTAGTAACCAGACTCAAGGTTTTATCTCCTAACCTTGCAATAAACTTCATATAATAGACCCAATTTCATTCTAAAGCATTTATATTGTTTGAAAAAAAAAATCTTTATCAAAATAATTTACACCGTCGAATACTTCCTATGTAAAACTGACATAAAAGTTTACCCTGTGTTTCTTTTCCTTTCAGTATACATGTAGCGCAAGACGCTGTGGAATATTTTTCGATTTTTATATTTTCTAACAAATTTCTAGTTAACCATTTCAAAGCCTGCATTATAAGAGTCCTATTGATGTACTGTAGGTCCTGTTAACGCTTATCGTGAAATTGAACGAAAACTGACAAAATCTTCGATGGGATTAGCCATTTTGCCAGTCACAACAACTTAGGTTTTCTGGACAAAGTGAATTATTTCAAGCTATGCATCATTAACTATTACATTCTGCCTTTTATTGATAAAATATTTTGGCTTCGCATACGCTTTTATGCAGTTAAGTTGGCATGTCTTCAAAATTTGAATAATGATAACAATCGTCGGTAGCTGTTAAATGATGTCATGCTTTCAGACTGAACAGTTTGTGAAGGCAAAACCTCCAAATTAATGACATTAGGGACGTTTAACCAAGGTCTGCTTCCTCTCACCAAAGGACGATGAAAAAAAAATGGATTAATTAGTTTTTGATATCAGCGCAATACGGTGTTTTGATATGAAAACATCACACGCCGAAGTAAATACGTTACACTTTAGTTCATACAATGATTGTTGGACCATTTCAGTTGTTTTGTTTTCTTTTGATTTCTTCTTTCGTTGTTCAGTGAACGGTGATTGGACAGCGTGGTCGAACTGGGGATCATGT
Source organism: Solen grandis (assembly GCA_021229015.1). Taxonomy (NCBI): domain Eukaryota; kingdom Metazoa; phylum Mollusca; class Bivalvia; order Adapedonta; family Solenidae; genus Solen; species Solen grandis. Next base: position 51,721,841 of record CM037780.1, read on the forward strand.
GACCACACGTGCGCAACCGGTACTACAACCCGTACACGATCTTGTACCAACCCAACGCCAACAAATGGAGGGGCAAACTGCGTAGGAAGCAACAGAGGAACGAAAACGTGTTATCTTAGAGAATGCCCTGGTAAAGATCTTTTCCAGTTCGTTATAGTTGTATTTCAAATAAATAGCAGCATGTCATAGTGTGGTCATACAGCATGGTATAAGACGTCATTTTAAGCTAACACAAACAGCATAATTTGCCTCGATTCGGAAAAAAAAGAAAGAAAAAGAAACAGATGTAAGTATTGTATTGTGTCACCTGCCGTTGGCAGAAGTGACACTTAAGGATCACTTTTCCGTAGTTTGTCTGTCCGTCCACTCTGAAGGTATTCCCGAAAGTTTGGAAATCATGTACATCTGACAAAAGAAACACAAGGGTCTATGTGTATAGCACATTTTTTTCCTTTGCATGTCCTATATCCCATTAAAATTGGTGAAGATATAAAAAACTTAAAACAGTTTTCTTCTCGGAAAATAGGCAAAATATGTTGCTTGCAATAGCTTAAAATGACGTCATATACCACGTGGTAAGGCTAAACTAATATCACATGTGCCCTCGCTATTTTCGTATTCTATTGACGGGACTTTTGTTGGATGTAAAATAATGATTTAATCTTATGAGTTTTAATCTTATCGATTTTTCAGAAACATAAAATTCAAATGAATTTTAATAGTTACATGTATTTGCAAAACAATGAAGGAAACAACACTTGCATGCTCCGTAATGACATAAATAATCAAATATCTATATTAAGTATGACTTATACAGACAGAATTTCTGGAGATGTTTTACTATCCTTATTATCTGTAGTTTAATGTTCTTTTCTTTTTTCTAGAGCCGTATCACACAATTAACTGGAATTGCAACTTATTTATGAAAAACACAACAAATACCAAACATGACAATCAATAGTACTACAAAACGGACAACACCTATTTCTGAAGCAAATATGTTTTCCTTAATGCAGTGGACGGAGGATGGGGCGCATGGAATCAGTGGGGGCATTGTTCTGAGACATGTGGAATAGGCATCGAACATCGCACCAGGGCTTGTAACCATCCCAGTCCGGCATACCTTGGTAACCATTGTTTCGGCGTTTCTGAAGAAGACAGGATATGTCATGTCCAGAGAGCATGCACGAGTAAGCAGCAGTTTTGCTAAATCAGCATGAAAAATGTAGTTTTGTAAAATGTAAAAAATATAGAGGATCTATGATTTGTGCCAGGATAGCAAAGTCTGAGAGAATTGAAGAAGGCAAGCTTTATCTTTAGTAAAGCGAATGACAATGGCATTGTTAAAGGTAAACATAGTAACTCTGCATCTGGCTGAAAAAGTGTCGAATGAATACCTAGCTCCCTTTTTATGCAAAGCAACATTATTAAATACATGCAATATGGTAATACACAATGTTTTCCAGATAAATCAAATATGGAGTTTATACATTAATAACAATTAATTTGTAACTTAAACAAACAGTCACAAGAAAAAAGAGTAAATATTACTGCAATTCTACATTATCCCCTTTAATAATTTCGCTAACATATCCTTTAATCAAAAATAAAAGTAAAATGATGACATGAAATGCATTAAAACTCATGTGACCGAATCATCATAGAAATCAGGAACTATTTGTAATTTCTTCCCAATGTTTCAAAATGGTGATAAGAACCCGCTTCAAAATGATTTCACATTTCCAAACGTACCAGACCTCCTTGTTCCTAATTAGTGCAATAACCAATTAATCAATTACATATCCTAGCCGTTGCAAAAGGCAACAGTTTGATCAAATATTTGATTTTAATTTGAAATTTATTTCCAGCATTCTTTTCTGCTGGTCTGTGCAGAAGTTGACAACCCTGTATGGTACCCTACATCAGACCTCTCACGTATAATGTCGTCATATTTATAAACAATGAAATTAAGTAAAATAATGTGAGTCCTTGATCATATTTATGGCTATTCCATTAATTTTGACAAGTGTGACTTGAAATAAAAACAATGTAAATACGTACTTTGGGAACTACCTTCTCGAAGCCTTCTTATGTTTCTACCTACACCGGGAATATATGATACTCATCTATAATAAATTGTAGACGCCCACTGGTCAGCCTGGAACCATTGGGGAAACTGCAGCGCCACCTGTGACGGAGGGACGCGATCACGTGACCGTGTGTGCAACAATCCTCCTCCATCTCTTTTGGGGTTTTACTGCTCTGGGTCGCCATCGGAAACCGAACAATGCAACAATGTTGCATGCCATGGTATGCTTTGAAATATAGTTTCATTTTGTTCGAATGCTCATATGATTTAAAGTAACAGTCGAATTAAATATGAAAAGAAAAAGTATAAAGAAGACATGGTAAACAAGTTTAAATATACTCTATTTGTTGTTGTTGTTGTTGTTGTTGTTGTTGTGTGTGTGTGTGTGTGTGTGTGTGTGTGTGTGTGTGTGTGTGTGTGTGTGTGTGTGTGTGTGTGTGGTGTTGTTGTTGTTTTTTAACAAATTCACAAACAGTACACGAACAATCATGCATACATACACATACATATATAAATTTTTTCAGAATAATGATATGATTGTTCTAGTTCATATTTTTTAAATAAGCTTAAGGATCGGGCCACTAGTTACAACAATATTCGGCCCTCCCGGCAGGGTCATTCCGATTTTCATGTGAGGAAGCCTTCCAGCTGGCTTGCGGTAGGTCGGTGGTTCTACCTGGATGCATTCGGGGTCTTCCTCCACCTGTAATTAGCTGGACGTCGCTATATGACTGAAATACTGTCGAAACGACGGTAAACTCAAATAGTAAAGTCAAGTTAAGTCCCCAAACTGACTTCTATTTGTGGTTATTGTAAGGAAATGTGCATTACACCATCTGTGGGAAACTTATAGAACTTTTCGAATTAAAAATCGTAATAATTATTAGTTCTAACATAATCATTTCAAAATACTAAGCAATTTTAGACAGACAAGGCACAAACCGTGCATAACGCTAGGTCATACTTAAATATTATGGCGTAAATTAATCTTGATTCTCTAAAACAAAAAAAAATACCCAAAAGTTTCTTAGCAAATATTGTTGAAAAATAAGGTTATAATGATAACAATTTAATCACGTATAAAAAAATATTTCGTTAGACAGAAATGCTGAAGGCGTTCCTACTTTATTAAAAAATTAAAGGTACAGTCAAACCTGGCTTAAGCGGTCAGGGTGTACCGAGTAACTTAGGAGGCCTAGCACTCAATCCTTTTACTATCCACATGGTCAATATAATCAGAAAATGATTGTTAGCCATTTCTATAGAAGAAGAAAAAGAAGAAGAAGAAGAGTCGTGGGAACAACAGAGAGCGGCCACTAAACAGAGATAGACGAATACCAAATGCTAGTATGGTAATATTAAAGCTGACCGCTAAATGCAGACGGACCGCTTAATACTGGTGACTGCTAATACAGCTTTAACTGTATTACTTAGCTCTTAGTATAATTGGTGGAATCAAACGCCACGCAATAGTTACCTCCCCTTACAGTTGTAGATAACCACTACCACCACAAGTAAACATTAACAGAATTTAGCTATTTTTTCTTTTTTTCCAAAAAAAAATAATTTTACTGCGAGTTTTTTTTTTGGTTTTTTGTTGTTATTTTGTTTTTTGTTGTTGTTTTTTTTTGTTTTTGTTTTGTTTTTTTTTTGTTGTTTTTTTTTTGCTTGCAAGGGAGATCTCTGTGTGGAGTATGTGGGTGAATTTGAGCCTGGAAATAAACCATTTTCTACATACTTCCAGTATAATCATGCTGATTGTCGTCACTTACGGAAGAAGAACAGTAACCTTGCTGTAACACCCACGTGAAAACAACCATATATTTGCTTTTATCTTATGATTTTCGATGAGATACTGAAATGAATCAGTGAGATATAATTCATAGCTAACTGTTGAAACTGTAAGTGATATAGAATTTTGGTTCCCGATCTGCAAGCAGCGCTTAGACTCCTCAATACCTTTGTAAGAAAAAAATTCTTGCAAGCTTAACAACACTTGCTAATCACATTATTATGTTTTTGTATATGCTTTATAAGTTGAAAAACATAGTATTTACAAGAAAGTATCGAAAGAAGTTTCTTTCTGTGAGTATTACTAATTTAACCTTTCAGAAAAAAACATTTTTGAATTGCTTGTCTCTCGTACTTAAGCATGATATTTCGATACAAAATAAAATCTCGAAATGAAGAGTCAATCGTTAAAAATGCACGTGTATGATAATCAGATGGCAATTGGACCAACTGGGGCGCCTGGGAAGCATGTAGCGCCACCTGTGACGGAGGTTTACGAAGACGTCACCGGAATTGCACGAATCCATCTCCGTCATTGCTCGGGCGATACTGCCCAGGAACTCCAGAGGAGACAGAACAATGCAATAGACACCCATGTATTGGTAAGATAAATAATTGTATGAATATAATTTAACATTTATCGCAAAGTGCATTTAGTTCCATTAAAAAAATATTTTATTGATGTTTACAGCCATTACGTCATTTTTGCCATACGCCAACGTTACGCTAAGTACATCTTGATATTAGACTTAACAACGTAACGTAAGACCAGAGTGATTCAGTATAATACAACTTTACAAGAGTTCATTTTGATTCTAAAATAAACGCAGAATACGTGTTTATATCTTACAAAGGTCTTAACTACTGTTAAAAATATAAAGTGTCCCTGGTCACATTAAAATATGTTTGGTATGATAGACCTAGTCACAGGCTTAAGCATTGCATCTACAATGTACATCTAATGACTGTTATTCCCTAAAATGGGATTATGCAAACTAACTAAATAAATAAATACATAATAGAATTTCATTAAGTATTTTGAAACCATTCAATCGTGTACTTCTTTGCTTCGTAGAACAATGGACCAACTGGGGAGAATGGAGTGCGTGTAGTGTCACGTGTGATGGCGGCTTCCGGTCACGTGATAGGAACTGCACAAGGTCTCTGCTCGGAAAATATTGTGATGGGGTATCACAAGAAATGGAACCATGCAACGATGACCCGTGTACAGGTAGTATTTGAGACCTCTCGGCTGTCTTAAAGTTACAGACCTGACTTTCTCTTAGAAAAGTCGCATAATCCTTTCGCTTTGGCAGTCTATATATATATGTCTATGCATGCGCCTTGAAAAATTCAGAATCAGATTTTGTATCATAATATATATTAAGTCGCACAATCAGTCTTCATTGAGTTCGAACGTCTTTTTAAAGGATTCACATTATATGCATTGGCCATACTCTTTTTGAATTTAATAATATGTATAAATTAATTGCTGGGGAGAATTCGTTTATTCGCTTTATCATCAATTTGAAGATCTACATGTCAACTTTGATTCTACTAATTTACAGTCATATGACTTCTAATCCATGGAACGAAAGTACATAAGTCTGCTCTTTGTGAAAAAAAAAAATAATGACACGGCGGCTGGCCTCTTCTGACTGTTTTTTTTTAAAGAAACCAACTTAAAATGACTGTGATTTTTCTTAGATCATGAAATGTGAACTGAATTATTGAATATTTTCTTTATTTAAAAAAAGCACATTATTTAACCGTCTTTGTTTGCTTATAATGCATTTTCTTTTCAAGATGGCGATTGGTCCGAGTGGTTGCCATGGGGGAGGTGCAGTGTAAGTTGCGGAGGAGGTCTTCGAACTCGAGACCGGTTGTGTAACAACACAGAACCCTCACCTATGGGAACATACTGTAACGGACAACCCCATGAGTATGAGATTTGCAATACACAACAATGTCATGGTAAGTAGTTGTTTCTTACTTCGATTTCCACCGTTTATAAAAATCATCATGCATTGTTGGTTAAGTGAAGACATTTTCTATGATAGTGTGTTTAAATAGAACATTTTCATAAATGAATTGTATTTAGATTTTGAAAAAGATCCAGTTGTGACCAAGCGCAACTTAGGGGCAAATTCTAATTCTTGTTTCTCAATCAAATATAAAACTATTTTATTTTTTAAGAAATATTATGTTATGAAAGGTGATAATTTAAGAAAATTAAGTCAAAAACTATTGAAACATTATATTTTTACGTATACATGCAATTTAATTTTTCCACCATCAATCCTAAACAGAGACTTTGCGATTAAATACATAGCGTGCTATGCTAACCCCATTTCTTTACGTCGAATTCATACGCACAATGTATTTCAGAGAGATGGCCTATGTTCACAGTCAGTAACCCTACGCAGAAAGTATCAGGGAGGCTTGCGTTTTCTCATCTAACTTACCATATTGGCAACGACATGAATATTGCTACGGGCACTTTCACTTCCTCCCAGCCCGGACTTTACTTTTTCACGGCGTCTTTAGTCAAACGACGTCACGACACGATGTCAACAAATGACAACGTCAGTTGTCAGTTGTGCAAGAACGACCCTGGCTACGTTCTGATGACGATCTCCGTGGATTCAAATGGTGTTGCAAACAAGGGGAGCGCTGCCGTGACAAACTCCGCCCTGAGCACTTGAACAGGGGGGACACGGTGTTTCTGTCGAACTGTACAGACCCTGCCGGGACAATGTCGCCGGAGTCATCCTTCTCTGGATTTTTAATCTACCCTGACTGATACCAATATCATGAATTCACCAAAACAGTCAAACATGCCTTAAGCACAATTACAGAATTTGACCGCTGAACAGAAATATCGCTAAATGAAGGTTAAACATAAATCAAAATGCTAGTTTGGTAATATTAAAACTGCCGCTAAATGCAGGTTGACTGCTTAATAAAGGTGGTCGCTAATACAGGTTCAACTATATACACAAACTGAATTTCCTACCTTAATTAGACTCGTTGGTCACAGTGTCAAACATACTGACTACATTAGGCAAACCATTCAGGAAGCAGTCTGGTCAGGGTTTCCAATGTTTATTCAAACAATATTTTCAGATTCAGCACAGTCTGCCCGGCCAAAGAAATCTCTTGTTTCATATAACATTTAAAGTTCTGTAAATTAATATTCATATAGTCATACATAAATTTGAACATGAATATTCATGAGGTAAAGGGTTAATTAGCATAATTTGTCATATTACACATATCTTAGTGTTCATTTGAACCAATAACCAATCAGGTTTGATTGATAACATTATTTATATAAATATTATTAATAATCCTGTTTGAATAGTTATTTTAGTGATTATTTCGTTTATTGTAACTGTCTTATATACTTTGAATTTTATTAAGAAACATTATAATTTACTAAATTAAGTATTTTTGGGGAGTAACATATTTTTAATTCAAACATTCAATAAAAGGCGCATGCTTTAACATTCTGAATTCTGCTTATTTTTATATAAAACCGAGACCTATGTAAACCCGATTATTTGCATTCAGGTGTCCTACATTCTGTCACTTCCTTGTATAGTCTCGAAATGTGCCCCATATATTGAATACATGTACTGAAATGATCCAAAATTTAACTTTAGAATTTGCACTATTTGTCTAGGGGTTTATACAAACAGTGATAAAAAAATTAGTCCACATCTTCATGATTTTGGTGGAAATTAAAAACGCCACCCTTCATATAATGATATATTCACCGTTAGGTTGTTAAGTGTGGAAATTAAAAATGCCATCTTGAAGATTTATCCACTATTAGGTTCCAACAGAAATAAACGTATAAGTCGTATTAATGTTTCTCGTCAGTCGGGGGTTTCCGACGATGTCATGGACTAAGGTTTGATCAAAGATTTGTTCGCGGTAGAAGTCACTTGACATGCATAAGTATGGGTATGATATTCACTAAACACTGAAAGTATGTTTATAATAGTGCAACTCCTTGATTTGTTAATTGGACAAAACGCTGGTTTTAATCCGATTTTATGTTGCGTTGTTTACCATATTGTGCTGCGGTACTATAGTCGTCTTAAATGAGAAATATATGGTATAATACTCGTACCACCTCTATACGGCGTGATGGAATGCCTGTCGGTTGTAAACACGTCCTTAATAATAAACGCTTGCAAAGAAACGGTTGGATTTCAATTTGAAATATGATCTAGAGGATATGGTAGATACTGAGATTTTAGTTTCCCTATTAAAATTCACAACACAGTTTGAAAAAGACATGACTATCTTTGTTAAACCACCGGTACGCAGACTTGATTTGTGAGTGGGGACGCAATTAAATGCAAAATTTGAAAAAGAAACATTTTAGATTCGCCTGTTTATACCTGTGCAATATAAATGCACCAGCTCTAGTTATGTTAAAAATACTATACTGTAAAGGCGTGTTTTATACCATTTTATGCTCTCTCTCTCTCTCTCTCTCTCTCTCTCTCTCTACCGGGAGCACCCGTATACTTGAGTTCTTCCTCTGATTATAATGGACTTCGCTATATGACTGAAATACTTCGCAGTGACAGTAAACTCCTTAATAACAACCTCTCTCTCTCCTTGTCTAAACAGTTGTAAATGAATCTTAAAATTATGTTGAAAAAGTTTTGTTAACCTTGAACCTGCATCACTGGCCTGTCACATTTGACATCAATACTTAAATAATTCTAGTTTTTGCCTTACCTTGACAAACTTTTGTCATATTTTCCGGTTTTATTTACCAGTGCAGAAGGGTACTTACAACTTCCGGGTATCGGGGATTTCCCTACACACTCGTTTTGCTAATTTTATACAGGTAGTATATGAAAAATTAAAAAAGCTAAATTTTTAGACTTGCATGTATTTTAGTACTAATGTTAGTTCTAAATTAACTGTCTTTTTAAAATTAAGTATGGAATTATATTTTAACCAATGAGATTGCAGTATTTTTCAAAATTTTCGATCGGTTTAACTCGTTAAACCACTTGATTTAATGGGTAACCTAGTATATACGACCAATCTCTGTGCGCATGCGTGTAGAGGTGGACTTGGATAGTAACGTCAAAACAGAATTCCATACATTAAGTAGGTTAATATTTGTTATCGAGGGTTGAACGAGTTAAAACGTTCGCTCGGCTGCGCCGAGCTAGAGCGGTTTAATTTGTTAAACCCTCGATAACAAACATTTACCTATACTAAACATATGAAAGAAGCAGAAAGGGGGATTTTTATGACAATAATTATTTTATTTGTTATGTAGCAATATATACCGGTTAATGTAATGAATATTATACATATATACCTATTGTTCTATCAATAGTCTATTGTCTTCATAGTCAAACATATCACAAATCTTTATCAGTTTATAAGTTCCTACTTTACAATGACTATGAAATGATTTTATTACCATAAAACTACTTATCTGTATTTTGTATTTTATCTGTAGAATGTTTTGGTTGGTATCGTTTTAATCTACTTGAATCGTTGGAATTAATCCTGCAAGAATTCAACAAAATTAAGTGTTCCACGACAATTGACAATTTCACTGTAAACGCATATTTAATACTATGTTAAAGGTTTTTTTATGGCCAATATGATTGCTAAGTGTACTTATTCTGTGCTGAAAATGTGTCAACCACATGTTACACAAAAAAGAGCCATATACACTTTTTTCCTTCGACCGATTATAAAATCCATACTTAAATAAAATCCCCAAAAATTTCTCCCGTGTACCTTATTTGAAATACATGTACAAGTTGTTTTCAAATAAATATAAAACATACATCGAGTTACGTCATATTCGATTATAGCTTCGTACTACTGTATAACATGATTTAAACTTCCTAGCTTGGATTAACCAATAAGATCACAAAGTTACTCATGTATAGAATCTGAGTATTCCGACTTCACGTGAAAAGATTCACTTATCGGATGTCTATTCACTTGAAGCGACAATATAAAAGGTAAGTCATTTTATTCGAAAATTCATCAAAATCAATAGCATGTCTAAATGTTGAAGAAAAAAAGTATATTTTAATTATGTTTTATTTAAGGCGATATAATATTCCATGCTACATTAATTAAGTTACAAAATATGGATATTATATGTAAGACGTTATATGCATTTACTTAACATGGGATGAATTGAAATTAGATTTGATTCGTAAAATTTATAAGGTAAAAAGAAAAACTATCTATGGGTACTAATTTATCGCCTTTGAACTATTTTATTACCATGTGATTTACTATAAAATGTATTGTAAAAACGCGAAGATTACTTAACAATGTTCGATTCATTTTCTCTCTCTCTCTCTCTCTCTCTCTCCTTCTTCTTCTTCTTCATCAATTGCCTTCCACGTTCTTCTATCTGCAATTATTAACTATCGGAACTGTGTAAAGGTCAGTGCATGTAAATGAATGTCAGTAAATATCCGTTTGTTCCTCGTGCTCTGCTCCGTAGACGAGTAGATTAAGCCGCTGACTAACTATTCCTGTTTTAGGTTCGAGTCCCGGTTTGGTCACTCAGGTGTTTAATGTGAGAAAGAGCCTGGTGGTTTGTGTCGGTAGTTCAACAGCCCCGCGGTTTCTACGTAAACTTTAAAGCTGCAATACTACTCAAAATCAGTGCAATAAATTTAGAAAATAAGGTAAAACTATGAAAGCTCAATCTTTCTTTTGACTATGTGCAAAATATTGCTTCAGTAGGTCAAACGATTAGCCCGATTGATATCGATAGAATCACCAATATATTAAACGACTGTAGGAAATTAATTCCTTTACCCCTTCACGAAGATTTCCCGAATATTTACATGAAAACTTCCGGAATCGATCTGAGATCGGAACTTGTTAGAAACAGCCGAATCGGTGGCCGTGAAATTCTGTACTTGTTGATACGATTACGGTATTGTAGATAATCCGTATGTAATACAATCGATCAGGTGAGGGTTTTTTACCGAAGGTCCATCATAGGTGATAAATGTTCATGACTTGTTACAAAACTGAGAGTTTCAAAATATTCGAGCTAAATTGACGTATCTGTAGTATTGCATCTTTAATACTCGCCATCAGTAGCTTTATGACAGAGGTACTGTCGCGGAGACGGTAAACTCACTAAGAACAACAACTCGTTAACGGGTTGGTTTACATCAAATTTGAATGCAATGAAAAATGTTTAATATATGCTTTATATGTTTCACTGATAATCATAATTACGTCACTTGCTTTGACATATATAAACGAAAAAACCGTTATCGTACGTACCTAGCTCCAAATATACATTGATATTTCTTCTCTATGATATATCATCACGGAACCTTCCTTTTATATTCGTACATACACGACAAATAAAACCTGAAATTTAACACAAAACTTCATGTATAGTGTAGTAAGGACCAGCTAGCTTCGTCTGTCCATCTGTATACTAGTAATTTTACCTAGACTTGACTAGTTGAGTTTACCGTCGCTTCGACAGTATTTCAGTCATATAGCGACGTCCAGCTAATTACAGGTGAAGGAAGACCCCTAATTCACGGAGGAATCCGGGTAGAACCACCGACCTACCGCAAGCCAGCTGGAAGGCTTCCTCAAATGAAAATCCGAATGACCCTGCTGGGATTCAAAACCCACGCGGTCAGGGGCTAAGTGAGTGTTAAAGTCAGCGACTTTACCCTCTCGGCCACGGAGGCCCCGTATAATTTTGAATCGACCCACGTAATAACAAATTCAATGCCGCCGTGGTCACGTCTTAACGTACTACGGATCTGAAGGTTGTGAGTTCAATTCCCGTTGGTGTTCCATGGTACTGGTCCAACCCGGAAATTTTAAGTTGTAAGAACTTATTTCCAGTCGATGTAATAATTAATTAGTTAAAATACATGTATTTAAATCTAATGGCCTAAAATACACGAGTTATTGAAATCCTGTTTTTATCTGTTGAATAAAACTGTTGAATCTGTTTACACTGATCATTTACTTCACTCAATCTGTTTACACGGACTATTTACATTCGTGACACTCATGAAGCTATGTGTTTCCCGTCGATATACACTCGAATAGATCAAGTTGCTTTATTCTAAACTTTATCCTACGAAAATAAAGTGCAGGTTAAGCCAAATGTATATGAGCATTAACGTTCAAACTAGTATTCGAATGTTTGTATATTTTCAAATCTCAAACAGTTTTTCAGACATTCTGGAACGAAGTATACTTAAAACAAATACACAAATCTACCTACCATCCAGAAGTCATTTGCTATGTCACCCCACCCAGCCATCTTGTTCTATCAATGGCTTTGCTTGTATTCTTATTACCCAAAATGTATGTTGGCCGCCAACCAGAGAGCTTCCAGTACCATGTTATAAGTGAACAATCGCGACCAGGTATCAAACCCGCGACCTCCCGCTTTTGAGTTTTGATGGCATACAGTCAAACCTGTCATAAAGGAACAATGGAAAGTGGTCGCTTTACAGAGATGACCGCTAAATTAAGGTTGAAAATATAACAAAATGCTTTAATTTGTTAATATCATGATTGACCGCTAAATGCAGGTTGACCGCTTAAAACAGCTGATCGCGAATACAGGTTCAACTGTGTTTTCATTTGCCATGTTTATCACAGAGAAAAAATGCGTTTGCTTGTTCCTCGTTCTGGAGTTAGTTCATGTTTCATATACGCTGGAATTCTCATTGGACCTTTTTGTGATTTCTAATTCAATGAAATTTAAAGTGTATAAGATCAGACAGTATAAGTAGTATGGGCATCTTTCGAACGTAGTTATATCTTATTATGAAAGCAACGTCCTGTTTAATTGCCGTGTAAAGTAGCACTACCTATGTAATTTGTATAAAGTTCACCAACATTTTCAAAATGTTAACATGAAGTCATGCATGGGTGGTTTTGAATGTAATGCATTGAAATAATTTGATATAAATATGAAGGGATAAGTATTTAGTTACGTGGAAGAGGAAGTGCTCTTTAACATAAATGTAAGTGATTGAAACGTATTTCTTCCTGGTCATTCCAGCTTATAAAGTGTCGTTTGTTCATATAAAATAGATGATCTTATATATATATATATATATATATATATATATATATATATATATATATAGATATATATATAAAATATATATTTGTATATATTGCTTGTTATTTTTATGTTATTGCAAAATTATTAACTAAATCATAAATTTTCATTATTTTTAGATTAAGAAAAGGATAATGTCACAGTTGCATGTGTACACGCTCGTGCTATGCACGTGCATTTGGAGTCACGTGGCATTCGTGGATGGGGGCGCTGGTATTCGGGTGTCAGTGGCTGAAAGTTTGTTAAACCAAAGTATGTACCATTTATTAATCTACTATGTTATATTCCATAGAAATGATAGGGCATTAAATAGTATTTACCCTATGATTTCTCTCGTTACGAAAAAGGAAGAATCAACAATAAAGAGAAGAAAGATCTAGTGAATAAGTTTTGCTGACACCGTATAAAGAAACGCTATTTCATTTCTTGTTAGCGTGACGTTGCGAAAATAAAAACTATAAAAAACTATAAAAAACAACAACAAAAAAAAAAAAACGATACCAACCAAAATATTCCGTGTTGCAAATACAGATAAATAGTTTTATGGTAATAAAATCATTTGATAGTCATTGTAAAGTAGGAACTTGTAAACTGATAAAGATTTGTGATATGTTTGACTATGAAGACAATAGACTATTGATAGAACACAAAGGACTATAGAACAAAGGTATTTGTGAACCAGGGAAGTGGCTGTGTCTTTGTCATGTTCCTGTTTACGTTTATTGTAAATGGACAATGTCATTAAATGCCAAAGAAGATGCGATCTACCGTCTTGATGCGATGCAGTGCGAGCTGACTTGATTCCACTTACCTTGACTTGCTTTGACTTTGACCTGATTCGGCTTTGTTTTAGTGCACTTGTCTTCTTTAGACATGACTTGATTTGATTTGACTTGATTTGACTAACTTCACTTGCATTGACTTGATTTATTTAACTTGATTTGACTAACTTCACTTGCCTTGACTTAATTTGATTTGACTTATATTTACTCACTTCACTTGCCTTGACTTGATTTGATTTGACTTGAATGACTAACTTCACTTGCCTTGACTTGATTTGATTTGACTTGAAGTCTTGAAGTGACATGACTTAATTCATTTGATTTGACATGACTTTGATTCGACTTGACTTGACTTCTTTAATACATATTTTAGTTATCAAGCAATAATTCATACAAGCTTGGTGATGGTCTTGAATATTTCATAAAACAGGACTAGTGGAATGTGTTTCTACCTAATTTAAAATAACGGTCAGTATTGTTAGTAAAATTCGAGTCAGTTCAGTTCAGTGAGGGGATTTCAAAATTATTGGTAGAAATTTGGAGAAAGTAAGATTTATTGTCGATTTAGGGCTTGGATAAAATCTAACATTTGTTATCTTTCAAGTAATATCTTGTTATGAATTATCCGGGAGGAATACTCAAAACTCAAACTCAAACTTAATTTATTTGGCATATCGGCAAATAACAATGCCATTCACCCAAACTCATACATAATACAATACTTCTATGAGGCTTGAATAAAAATGCTCACTGAATAAAACTGTTCCTTAACTAATTTAATTAAATCTTATATTATCTGAATATCCATGTTATATCACACACACATTGATAGATATCTACATGTTTTATTGTAATGTGATATAATACATTTGTATTGGCAAATTACGAACCCTTGAAATATATGTAGACGTTAAGATTAAATGATATCAATCACATAGTTACTTTTTTTTATTTTCGCCTCTCTTTCAGTTAGCGCAGTTGAATTAAATGATTTACGTGCAAAGTTGGATGGAAAAACATTTCCCGAATTATCTGAAGGGGGTTCATTTTCATGGCGTATTTACAAGTAAGTTTTTTTTAAACGCATAGAGATTTTTAACACATGAATTTTTTTACTAGGATTGTTCCACCAATTGTTCGATTTTTATCATTTTGAGACTACATGTACCATATTTCATGTCACGCTGTAGTCAGTAACCATGTGTCACTAAAACCTAACACCGGGGCTGCCAATGTTGGAACTATTTTCTTTCAGAACGCCAAGTAAGTTACAAACTGTGACAGTTTTTTTTTTCGACGTTTGGTTGTCACGAATACAGATCACAGCTTGACACTCTCTTAAATACTTACCACAGTATGTCGAATGTAAACGTAACGATTAAACTGCTATGAAATTATAATCTCAAGAAATTATAAACACATATTACAGAAGATCTGTGTCATTTTCGATTAAAATAACACCCATAGTATTAGATAAAACAGCTGCCATCGTTTGGATGCAAGTGTCACTTTGGACAGCAGCAGGGAAGAACTGTACGACAAGGATCAATAAGATTTGTGTGTCTGATTTATGTTAAAGTATAAGGATCACTTATCTGGGGTCCATGACATCTAACGTGAACCTGAAGCAGGGCAATATACTAACATGGACTGCTGATCTTTCTGGTATAACAGTGAGGGCAGACTGGCGTGTCAAACAGGAGATTCTTTGGTGAGTATAACAACGTGCAGCTAACTTGCGTTGATCTGGAATAATGTTTACCATCCTTTTTTTCAGCGTAGCTGTTCAATTAGACGTTTAACCTAAAATTAGACTAAATAGAAAACATCTATATATCTATCTATACCTTTACGTATCTTCATACATACATACATACATACATACATACATACATACATACATATTTTCATACATACAAACATAAATATTTTCATACATACATACATACATACATACATACATACATATACATACATACATACATACATACATACATATTTTCATACATACATACATACATATTTCATACATACATACATAATATTTTCATACATACATAAAACATACATACATACATACATACATACATACATACATATTTTCATACATACAAACATACATATTTTCATACATACATACATACAAACATAAGTATTTACATACATTTGTATTTTCATACATTAAAACATTCCAATATACGTAGTTTCATACATTCATACATACATAGATAATTCTTACATACATGAAGCTTTGACGTTGACATTATGAAAATCTAATTATTACAAATTACTAGAATAGCTGATGTCTTAAACACACATGTTTTCACATGCACCTTGTGTGTTTCCGTATTACTTGCTTAATAGATGTTTATTCTTTCTTTTAATCATACCAGGGGTGCTTCCATCTCAGCTTCCGGAAGTGTAAAAGTCAGTCTCAGTCAAACCTCAGTCAGTATTGACCTCGCCGTGTGTAAGTAATCAGTTAAGTACATTATGCGCATGCGCAAGTTTAGGAGTGTTTAAAAAAAGAAAGCCAATGTACCTTGACAACGTCATTTCCGGTTGAATGGGTCAAGCTTTTATATCAGAGGTCCATTTCACTAGACTCCTGCGATAAATTTTGTACAAGTCACAAGAATGTTGTCAAATATAAGTGTCTACTATTGCTCGATTGTACAATGTAACATTAAATGAAGTTGATTCAAAGTATAGCATTACACAAACTAATCAGTTTCTTTGAAGAAAAAAAATGAGAAGATCAATATAAGAAATTATGTAAATATATGTGGATAATTTCTTTGAATGAAGTGAAGTGAAACAGGCCTCTGGAGATTAACGGTGTAGGGTTTGAACATCGGCCGCAAAAACCTAAAACAGCTCTTAGGTCGTACTTACAAGCATCGTTAAAGGCAAGTAAAAAGTCAGTGAATTTATAGGGTGAATTTCGCTTTACTATTCCTAAATTTTTATTTCAAAGGTCTATAATGGTAGAACTCCGCCACTGATGATACGGTATTATTATCATTTGTCACCTGATACCAGCACTAAATCTGTCTCATATAGACGAACTGACTGTAAAATGTTAACTCATGCAAGCAAACACACCAGTGTCCTATCTAGCGATACGTAAGCAAGCACATGCGTAAGTTAGGTTTTTATTTTTTATGTTGCTAGGAGATATCCGGATTAAATGACAAGATGTATTTTTTATCAATTAAGCACCAGTAAACTTCCCTCAAATTAAATGCATACCTGAGAATCCATTATCAGAACAAGGCTGAGTGAGCAAGCAAACAGGTCAGCAGTATGGCTTCTAGAAGCTAGGCACTCTCTTTTTCACTCTGTGTGTGTGTGTGTGTGTGTGTGTGTGTGTGTGTGTGTGTTGCAATGATCAAATAAGTTTTAACTAGTTTCCTCATATCATATATAATTATCAAGCCTAGAGCCAGCACCATGAAAAGTGCTTGCTGGAAATGTACTGAAACATTAAGTATTTTACAGATCTCTGTTATTTCATTAAAGGGCTGGTCTTTTAAAACAAGATTTAGTAAGATTAAATTGTTCGTAGAAAACAGATAACATGGGTCAATTGTCTGTACTTCACTGTAGGATCTATTCCATTGTGCCTGCAAAAATCTGAAACTCAAAGGCTTATGCGTCAATAATCTTTATCATAATATGTGTGTAGTTACTGACGGCAAAGAAATAAGAATTCAAAAACCCTCATCATCGGTCTTCATTTCTCAATCATTTGAAAATTATTGAGAAATGAAGGAAATGCATTAGAGTATTTACTATGAGTTGCCCCGCATGGTGCAATAACTTTTATAACCTCTCTGTATACTTTCTGTATCTCAGATGTTGAACTTTTTAGATTCCTTGGTTTATCAGATCTGTTAGGACAAGGTGACGATATAATGGTTTTACTAGCAAGAAGCTATCTATTGCCAATTTAGTATCAAGGAGTCAGAAGACATTGGGAAAAATGAACGAATGAAACGCACAATAAAGAATGATCAATTCTTTGATACTCCAATTTCAATTTCGTGGTGTGAGTGTATCAATTAGCTCTGGGCTGCAGCATTCATAGAAGCTTTATTCAAATGTCCTTTTGAAGAATAAAGTGTAAATAAACACATGACATGTAATAACAAATATACTAGACGAAATTTATAAGTACTCCGACTAAAGTTTTGTCTAGAGCATTTGTTGTATTCAAATAACATATATTTTTTATAGCTTTCCACGAAAATTGGTTTCACAAAGTAGATTATGCATCAAAATTATTCATGCAGACAACAGATTGAGCCAATGCACATTTTGATATTTACTGGGCATATGTTTTGGAAAATATATCTTCTCTGCAAGTTTGAAATCGGAGTACTTACAAGTTTCGTTAAGTGTATTATTTTATCATTTTTACAAGATTTCATCAAAGCAGAACATATTCACTTTTTTGTTAACAGTGTCCTATAATTCTCGATTGAAGAATATAGTTCCTGTATGGATGTCTGATTGACACAAAACAACAAAGTCACACCATTGCAGCCCTGTCACGCCAAGTTGTGTCAAAAATTAATAATAATAGGAATAGTTACGCTGCAATTTGAGCTATCAAATTGCATTTTTTAAGTACTGTAAAATCATTAATTTTCGTTGACATTAATTTTCGTTGATTATGTACTAAGGGAAATTTCATGGGTACATTTATTCGTGGATCTATGTTCTAGAAATCTAAAGGCCTATGTAAGAGATAAATTTTTATGGGGATTTATATTCGTGGATAAAGCCCACCACGAAATCGACGAAAATTAGTGTCCCACGAAAATTAATGATTTCACAGTATTAGGTTTCCAACACACTTTAACTTGTGGATGTTCTATTTTAAAGAAGGTTCTTGGATACTAGTCCTGAAGTTATCAAAGAAATTAAATAGTATTACATTTATTATTATCATTTATTAATTATGAAATATTAGTTTCTCTGGTGTGTTTAAGTATATGTATATTATACATGCATACTTATAATTTCTTTTTGAAATCTAAAATGCATTCTTTCATTCTGTTTGGTTTTCGGTTTTCTCCATTGAGTGGCGAGAAAAAGACGAGATTAGTCTGATGTTATGGCTGGTATTGTGCAGTCCTTCTGCATGGGTCTCGGTGATAGCAGAGAGCCCTTTAAATGTGTAGCCCGATAAGTTGTTACTTCGGCACAATTTCGGATGAAGTCTTGCCTTGATGTTGTCATCAAAAGTTGGCTTATTCAGCATACGGTGTTGAGAATGTGATGAGGATGTAGCCATGTATTTTTCTGGCTGTGAACAAGACTTTGTTTCTGTTATTATTTTATTATTATTATTTTCTTCACCATGCCAGTCTGAATCAAGGTTGCTGCTGAACCTTGGGGTTTACTCGAGATCGTGGTGTTTTTTATATTGCTTCAGGGTACAGTGTTCAAGCATTGCTTGAGACCAGTGCTCAGCCGGAGTTACCTTGGAGCATTTTTGACAGACTAATGGTGTGTACTACTAGCTGGATAAGTTTTTGCTTCAGCTCAGAGTTTCAGACGAAGCTTTGTCTGTCAAATATTGCGACTGGGCATGGTCTTAATCTTGTTGAGATGGGTTTCAAACCTGGACAGTGTTGTAGGTCACGTCAATATATTATTGCTTCAAACACTTTGTCTGAAGTAAAGGTTTAATTTTTGACACAGAATTGTATGCTGTGGAGTTTTTGATGTTTCATGCGTTGCTTTAGGAGATTTTAGTATATGTTTTAGAAAATGATTGAGAAACTGTTTCGAACCGCGTTTAAAACAGTGTTAATTTAGGGTTTATATAGTTTAAAGCATCGAGCTTAAGTATTGTTTGGGTTATTTCGCTCGGAATGTTTGATACAATGTTTAACATAGGGTTGGGATTTTCGTATATATGCTTAGGTTGCTATGGACATTTTAGCTGATTTATTTTGTTATTATTGACTTTGGAACATGTCGTTGGTTGTAACAATCATTGTTAAATTAAATAGTGTTTTGTATATTTTCCACACTATTTAAGATTGAATCAAAGGCTAGGAAAGCCACACGGACATTGAGACTATTTGCTCTGTTTCGGTTTTGATATTTACTTTCCTGCTCGGATTGCACATTACAGTAATACAAATGTAAGAATGTGTGTGGGGGCGGAATTCGGGGTCCAGTTGTTTCCTTAAAGCCACCGGAAGTTAAGGATTTGGGCTAGATTTGCTTGGGTTAAACTTCCTACCGACAGTATCTCAGTCATTTAGAGATTGTCTACTTTACACAGATATAGTGCTGCCACACTGCAGTATCACGCCGCAGACATATGACATAGAACCACAGCCAGTCACATTACCATGCTAACCGGGGCAACCAGTCCTGGAACTAGTCTGTGTATATACTAAGTGGTTAATGAATATACATATAAATATATAAAATATATAATCGATTTTTTTTTTGCTTTATTTTGAAACTTTCAGCTACATCCGGTGGAAGCCTGGGCCTATCTTTAGCTAACTGCCGTTCTAGTGTTGGTGACCTTGACATCGACTTCAGTGGTAACATTATAAGCGGTTTCCTTGATGCTGCGGCCGACCTCTTTGAGGATACACTTGAAGATCAACTTGAAACGTTTGTAAGGGCAATATATATATATATATATATATATATAAAATATATATATATATATATATATATATATACATATATATATATATATACACACACACACTCATCAACTTTAAAAACGCACCAGTTAGATTATTTTTACACTGAATATGATAAGCTATTTTCATGAAATTTGGAACAAGTAATAATCAGTAATAATCAGTTTCACAGACATTCGTGGTACGGTACACTGGGGAATTATCTTGTTGAAGCAAGCATCCGCTTCACCAGAAAATGGCCCAGTGGATCGTGTAACGAATTTCATGCAACAAAACAACATCGCTTGCTTGGATTGGCCTTCGCTCTCCCCAGACTTGGCTCCAATTGAAGAAGAAAAAGTCTGGGATGAGCTTGGTCGTCGCGTAAGAGCCC
The DNA here is from genome assembly GCA_021229015.1 of Solen grandis. Classification (NCBI taxonomy): domain Eukaryota; kingdom Metazoa; phylum Mollusca; class Bivalvia; order Adapedonta; family Solenidae; genus Solen; species Solen grandis. Next base: position 51,742,698 of record CM037780.1, read on the forward strand.
GTACTCCACCAACTGCTACAGTACCCCAACTTCAACGTGTCAACTGGGAAGATTGACAAAATATCCAACAGCATCGCTTTGCTGAAGTTGTGTTGTCTATGAGGCGTCGGTGTAAAGCATGTCTTGCAGCTGATGGGTTATACGTGCACGATATTGACTCTTGTGAACTCACTGTTTTCATATAGTGACTTTGTTGTAAGTGTCAGTGAATATCCCTACTCTTAGCGGCCATGTTTAAAGGCAAATACAAGGAATTTTTATATGAATTACATTTTCCAATGATTTCATTACTTCTGCTCCAAAAGTTAAAATGCATACACCATTAAAAAGCTCTTTAAATTCATATTTTAGGATAAAATATTTCTTATATGTATATAAGCACAAAATAAATAAATAAACGCAAAATAAAGAAAAAAAAAGCATGGGTTAATCCTTCAACAAAATAAGCAGTGTAACCTTAGGGGGTTTTATCTTAATATTCATCAAAATATTATTACCATATTTAAAATAATTACTTAAAGCATAGATTTGGCATAAATTTCAGTAAGATAGACTGAAAAATAAAATCACAGTGGTGATTTAAAAACAGAAAATATTCTCAACTTTTGGGCTGCAATAACTTAAGCCTCTAAAGATGGCTGCCAAAAAGTGTCATATCAGTGCCTATGACATCATACGGGAACTATGTATTAAGCGAAATTCCTACAGATGATGTCTATAAAATCATTTAATATTTGTTCCAAATTTCAAGAATATGATTTATCATATCCAGTGTTAAATTCATCAAAATATGACCAGTGCGTTTTAAAAGGTTATATATATATACTTTTCAAAACTATAATGACTAACATCAACAACTCCAAAACTATTGTTTATATATTTTAGTTTGGTTTCTGCTAGTTTGGCGTTGGCTCATGGAAAGGAAAGGGCACCAATCGAAAATCTAATAATGAAAAACAAGAAGTTTAACAAAAGATTAACTGTAAAATGTTATTTTAGGTTCTATTGCACATACTTTATTAAATGATTAATATAAGATACTGACTGATATAAAACATTTAAATCAAACGTATTAAGGAACCATTAATGTACTTATGACTTCAATCCCTTCATCAGTAAAATTAGTCATAGTCAATATCAGTAGAAATAAGAATCACGAATTTAATTGTTTGATTTTTTGTACATTATCACTGATCGCGGGAATTTCGATATTCAGTGCATTTTAGCGGGCAAGATATAGGTCCATCTGTTTTCTCGTACCATCGTTATACGATAGATAAAAATGCTTGCATGACGAGCTTATGTTTAGGCGTGTTACGTTTTTTTTAAATATCCTACATAAATTAAATGAAAAAACAACCTTCTTTATATGATTTATTTTTTATTTTATTATAGGAGTTGTGACGGCCCACAACGAACGATAACTCCGCAATGATAACATATCACTGAAAAAAAAACTATGAATAAAAAATTTGTAATGTAAGCCAGCGAAGTACAGCAATTAAAGCATCTCTAGCATGTAATATGTCCTTAGTAAATCTAATATAGTATATGGCAAATGAAATTATGTCTTTCATTGAAATATATTCTGCCCTCGCAACAAAATGATATATTAGCTACAAGATCCATTTGATGTGGAAAATCAATAAAACAGTTCCAAATTACAAGCCACTTGACTTTCTCCTTTACTGTTCCAGTTTATGCTTAACGCAACATTAGGACTCTCAGTCCTTTGATTCAAAGTTGTTTTTGTCTTTCTATTAACAGATGTGTGACGCAGTCGAAGAAGGCTTGGAAGATGTATCTGAAGATATGCGTGACCTTGAAAGTAAGATATTGAACAACCCTTCAGTATATATCACATTATATATAATGCTAACAATTAGAAAGAAAAAGATTCAAGCCAATCTTTTCCTGATTAACTTTAAAGTAACACTTCCGATAACAATAGAAAAGGGATTCATGTCGATGACATTTGTGCAACACATAACTGACTGATCCTTTATATCGTCTCTGATGGCGCTTGATATGTAAAAAATCTCAAACGGCGACCCAATATAATGCGTTACATGCAAAGTCGAACCGACCTGGGATTGAACCCGCGTTGCATTGCCGAAAAAACAGTACGATCACTACGCTAAACGGACAATATTTGAATGCTCAAGTTCTATGGCAAGCATATATAGTGGAGTTTTTATTTATTTTTTTTTTCTCTGAAAATAGCCCAGTACCCAATAATCCTCATTGGAGTCAGTATGTGGTTAGATGCTTCATTGGATGCCATTCAAGTAGCAGACACAAGTATATCGGCTTCATTGAAGGTGAGTGTATTGATCTATTTTTGGTATGGTATAAGATAAAAGTCTGGAGCATTGGTTTACATTGTGTCTGTACTTATGCAAGTTTACTGGGAATATTTCTTAAAAAATTATCAACAGAGAACCCGGCATGTTGAAGAGAACAGTCGTTGGAACAAACTTTAATTCCGCAAACTTAAAAATTGTTTTATCAAGTAAGGTTATATCTAGTTTTATTCATAGTTAATATTGAGGTAAAGTCCCTGTAATGGTTCCGCAACATTTTGGACCTTATGGCTTTTCACGGAGATATTCAAGGTTGCCTAATGTTTCATTGGGGCACCTTGGTCATCTTGGTAGAAGTGAAGTGGTCCAAAACGTAGTGGAACCATTACAGGAACCTTAACTTCTGTCTTTATCAGGGTGCCTTCACATGGAACGGAAGGAATTTCGAGTCGGCGGCAACGTCAGTCTTCCCGTCCCCTTCAACGTCAGGGTTGACCTTTGACCTCCGGGAGGACGTCTTGAACAAACTGTTAGAGGCTCTCACGGCGTCATCTGTTATGGACGGGGGCTATGGTTACAATGAAGTACTACATTCCTCTTACTTCATCTATTACTTTAACCCTTTTCAAAATGAATTCTTCACTTTGTTGTTACCGTCCCCGGTGTCCGAGTGGTTAGAGCGTCCGACCGCGACATACCAAAGTCGTAAAGAAATGGTACTGTTATAACTCCCTTGCTTGGCGCTTAGCATATAAGGGTAGTTACAGGACTGGTTGGCCTGGTGTTAGGATAATGGAACTGGGTATGGTATCATACCATATGTTTACGGTGTGATACTACAGTGTGACAGCACTACATCTGTCTCAAGTAGGCATCGTCTCCAAATGACTGAAATACTGTCGGTGGAACGTAAAACCCAACAAAACAAACAAGCTTTGTTGTTGTTGTTTCGCTTTTTGTTGTTGGTTTGATTTTTTTTTCTTTTTTCTTTTATCTAAGTGAGACAGATGAAACCTCATGAAACAATAAATAACGACCCTGTTCCATTTTGTTTAAGACTTTTGTATATCCTTCTGAACACCTTATATTGTATTACCAATATTCCTATGTCAAACACTTATGTATATACTTAGAATCACAATGGAAACACGGTTTTACTTTTGCTCTTTTTTAGTTATCCTGGCTCGAATTCCACAAACAATACTTAGCGCTATGCAATACTTAAATACTTAGGGGCGATCTATCTATCTATCTATCTATCTATCTATCTATCTATCTATCTATCTGTCTGTCTGTCTGTCTGTCTGTCTGTCTGTCTGTCTGTCTGTCTGTCTGTCTGTCTGTCTGTCTGTCCGTCCGTCCGTCCGTCCGTCCGTCCGTCCGTCCTATCTATCTATCTTTCTATCTAATGTTCATACGCCTGTATATACTATTAATTATTTTTGTATTACACCAGATAACAGCCGGCAATAATACGATCTTTTTTTTGAAATGCGGGAGGGATGTGTGTCTTGGCAACGTCATAAAAAGGGTAAGATGATTGTTGTTGTTGTTGTTGTTGTTGTTGTTGATAAGATTTTCGAATCTATATATTTTTGATAAGGGTTTCTCCATTCTACTCTACATTTACTCTTACGTTAGCTCGAGTACGTTGAGATTTGGCTTTTTGAAATTTCTTAATTCGAAGTATGAGGTATACGTGTGAGTCTGATGATAGTGTACACTTAATTGTATGTAATTATTTCAAATTAAACTTTGGACTTCTAAATATATCATGGTTCAAAACAGTAAAATTGCGATTATCCTAGTAACAAAGAGCAGAGACACATTTTTTCAAGCATAATTCGGGAAACAGGGACACTTTATAGGGTTTTCGAGACTTCGAATTATCCGAGCTTCATGCATAATTCAAAGAAACAGGGACGCTTTTTTCGGTTTTCGAGCCTTCCAAATTTCCGACCTTCATGCATTATTTGAAGAAACATGAACACTTTTTTTTTTCATTTTTCCGAGACATCCAAATATCCGGGCATAATGCATATAGGCGGATTTCATTTCGAAAAGATATTGTAAATTATTAAGGTATTCATTGACATCAAAATAGTCATGTACTAAAATGATTCGTTATATTAAAGGATGATTAGATAATAGAGTGCGGTCGAAACACGTGGGATATTCCCGGGTTCCCCGGGTTCCTCCCATAATAGTGATCCAATACGCCGCCATCCGTGCCATCCAGAGTGTTTTATAGATAAAAGTTGTTAAAAAAAACCTATTTTCTTTCATAATCAATGTAAGATAAATAAAGTTTAAACTTTTAATCTCAGGTAGCTGACAAGTACCCGACCCGGGTCCTGGGGATGCGTTGGTACGTGACGTCAACGAACATGACCATCACTGACCAGGGCGTGTCTGCCTACATTGGGGCCAGACTCAACTTCAGTGCCGATAGCGTCAACGATATTGTCCCCTTGTTTTCAGCTGCAGTGGTCAGTATATATAATTTGTTATGCATTGGTATTATAAAGATTGCATGACTAATCTCTCGTTGCTTACATTAAAATATTTGTCCTGCTATATATCCGCTGGTTTATTGTTTGTAATGATTAAGATTCCACCGGAAGTAATTACACTAGCTGTAGACGATATCTTACCAATTGGACAATCTTAGATACTTAGGTAGGTAACCAAGCTAACATTTTTTATCCTTAGACCTTAAATATTTGTCCAACAACAACAGTTTACGCCTTTTTATCCAATAATCACACTTTTTTCATGAAAATGTCATTTCTTGTTGAACCTTTAGACGTATTAATATATCGATAAATAGTAATAATTAGGTATTACATGAGAGTAAGATATACGAGTATTTCTCAAAGACATTGCAACAAACGAAACTGAAATTCATAAAAACATTTTCCATAGAAAAACTATGAATGACAAATTCGTTTAGTGTGTGTGTGTGTGTGTGTGTGTGTGTGTGTGTGTGTGTTTTCAACACTAATTCAAAGCTTATGATTAAAAGTTGTGCCGTGTTTGGACTGTCATAGTACATATAGATAGATTATTTACATAACATACCTCCGCGACTCTATATAACACTGTATATAAAGATTCCCTGCATACTTTTAAAATCTTCTTTATATTTTTAACTATTTCTTTTATACATGTAGAAGCGTAATTTACCATGAATCCGTTAATTGGTTATGAAAATCGTGACGTCATAGCGCATTTGGAACAAGGGGTACCAGACTCTCCAGCATACAAAACATCGCTGGAAATTCCTATCCTATATGCAAGAGAATCTTCTTACCCGATATGATGTTTGACTATTTATTTGATCAAAGTCTCTTTAACATAAATTCGATAATCAGTAGACATCATCTTTTTACAGACCGCTGTGCTGCCCCTGGAATTCAGCTTCTCTCGCGGTGGTCTAGCACTCCGTATATCAGGAATAGGGTCAGTATATAGCTTCCTCTTAAGGCAATCCATCCAACATTAAATTACAATCATGGTCCTTCAAATGCTTACAAAGACTTCGTTGCAGATGCAAGCATCTGTTGACTTTATTTATCGGCTCCTTTGCTTTAAGTCTATACAGGCTTACATTTACTCTAAAATCCACACGATCACGTGATGGAGCATGATCACAATTTAATGATGGATGAATAACCTTAAATGTATATAAATAGATTTTATTCTGATTTAGGATTTGTCGTATAAAAGGAAAAATAATCATTTAAAAAATATTTTGTTGAGAAAAATGATATATCAAAACTATAGAAATGTTAAATGTTGTGCTGGAAAACGGTGCAGCGTTAGATTAACACGACTAAAATAATAACTTTCACCTGCAGGGGGAACAGGGGTGCCGAAAACGATGTATCTCCACTTCAATAAAGAGATTTATGTCGATATACGACAAATCCCAGTATTTGTGTTACTTGTGATTATTGTTAAAGCAACAAAACATTTTGAAGAGTATAAAACCATAACTCACCTAATACTTAGATAGTCTTTGCGTCAGTTTTGCGTGTGTGTGTGTTTAGAACTTTACAATTTTAAACATTGTATATTTTTTCAGCGGATCTTTAATTATTGACCAGTCTGAAATCGGGCGAGTATTGGTAAGTCGATAGCCTGTACATACATATGTGTGCGTATCTTTGTTTTAACCCAAGTACAAATTAAAACTACCACAGTTCCTAGTCATTATACATAGTACATTATAGTCTTAAATTAGTAAATTGTCACTTTTCTTGAAGTCCTGTAAAACTCGTGTTTCTTAGTATTTTTCTTTTCTTTTTTATAACTCTTTAATTCATTACTCATGGTAACGATGAAAAAAAAAACGATGGAGGTGATGATGATGATGATGATGATGATGTGGGATTTTTTTTTTATTTTCAGTCGAAAAACGTATTAGCAGCGGTGCGCTTTGCAATCTTACCGATACTTCAGAAAAGTTTACTGAGTCGTTTTAATGGTAAGAAACAAACTGATTACAAAGTAATAAAATAATCCAATGACAAACTTGGTGATGAATAGATCAATAGATGACTTTTTTGTATTTTATGCATATTTACAACCAAATAATGAAGTTTCTTAAGACTAAAACATAAAACTAAAAGTAGTGTAAACCTCCAAGATGGATTTACTACAGTCTAAAGTACTGAGATTATTTTTTTAATTGTACTATATAGTATTTGCTATGGGAGTGTCAAATCTATTTTAGCCGAGAAACGGCGTTTTATCGGCGTTAGCTACGACATGATATTGTCAAGGGTGTGTCAGTTTCATGTTTGCTATACAATATGGTTTCGTCATGGGGTGTCAATTCCATGTAAGCTGCGACATGGCGGTATTGCCTGAGAATCAATCACCGTGACTATTTTTTTCATTTCTAGGTTACACGACCAACTACCCAATCAAACTACCAAAGAACGTATCTTTCCGGAAAACAGAGATTATTCTTTCAAATGTAAGTTAACTACATAATATGGAGAGAACATAACATTTTAAAGAAATTCTGCACTGCATTATATTGAGCGTATATATACAGCTATATATCTACAGCTTTGTAAATACTTGGAGTGTGAATATATTTATACTGATATTAACACATATAAGTAACATAGTGTATAGATTAGTGTAAAGTACATTCAAGCTATTGAAACTATACACATGAAATGGAGGATGGAGGATAAAAAATTATCATAACTCACGTAATTATAATTTGAATGCTTCTTTCTAAATGAACACATTGTAGACAACATCTTTTCTATTAATGAATAATTTGTTAAAAATGATATGTGTAGCATGTGCTGTTTCTATGAAAGGTTAAAAACAATATAAATACACGATATGTCGAAACCCTTCATTGGCAGCTCAGTCAATGAATGTTCCATTTAAACTGTCAGTAGCATCACTGTAATCGGTTTACGAACTTACAAAATGTTTACATATATAATTGTGTGCATTTGAACATGCAAAAATAATTTTAAGATTGGTCACAACTAGGTCTTAAGAAATATCATAAAAAGAGGTTTAATTTCCAGGGTCTGCTCAGAGTGACAGCAGACGTATGCTACAAAACCACGTGCGTAACAGACGACACTGAAAAGTGGGTTGGCAGTTCTGACGTCGGAGACATCGTCATAGATGACATCATACCAACAACGACAACTACTCCACCTACCACAACAACTACCCCAACTACCACAACAACTGCTACAATTACTGTCCAAACCACAGTTCCCAGCATTCCAAATCAAACGGAAAAATCCAAAACTTCCGGCCAGCAAATTCAATGTCAATTTGGGTTGCTGACTCTGGTACTGCCAGTGATTCTGCTTGTGTCTAAATACTATATGCATAATTCCGGGCCGGCAGGAGCCTGTCCGGTTTCTGATACGGTTTTGTCAGGCTAAGCTGTACAATGATTTTCATTATTTCATTTCATTTTATATACACATTTTCTTGTTATAGATAAATTAATGATATTCAATATAACAAAAATATATGTATCTTATATTGAAAAAATAATTTAAAAAAAGTTTGTTAACATTGCTTTCCGGCTGTGACTCGAACCCACACCCTTTTTCAACGCCGTTTGCATGGCGATCTAGCCTGACTATTTTACCCACTGCACTAATGAGCCATACAGAAGAAATTTAATCTATATATTGTTGCCTGTTGCTGGAAGTTCCAGCCAGTCATTGTTTCAAGATATCTCAGAATGAGGTGCGATTTTTTTTTCGCTCGCGTACTTTCTTTTTTCATTACAGTTTATTTAAAAAGTTATCTCCAGCATCAATTATTTTAATTCACTATCGCCTTCCATAACGCAATCGTACTGAAATAAGTAAGAAAATTATCACCATTTAGTGATAAGACAGAAAACAAAATTTAGAACTATCTTTCTGCGTAGAAAAAAAAAGGAATTCTATAAAATATAGATGCCTAAATATAGCCCCAAACTGTTGTCAACATGTGTGCCACCATAGAGCAGCGTTGCAAGCATCCCTTTTCAAACATCTCAAAATGCAGTCTTTTTTACATGCTGGTTCCCAATGCGTTAAGTAAAGAAGCAAGTACCAGTAGAGCAGCGAAATGAATATTACATCATTTTCCAGCAATAACGGAGAATCACGCCAACAACAACAGTTCTTCGGCCCGATTCATTGACGCTTGCGTCAAAATTTTTCTTGTTATATGTTGTCTTTAAAATAAGTCGCGCAAAGAATGTCGTCCTCTGAGATAACTGGTGGAAAGTTTGTCAGGTAACTTTCAAGATTAAAGAATGAAATAGTCGGAATTAAGTCATATATCAGTCAATGTTTATGTTATTCCTACTGAATATAACTGAGAGAGTTAAAATACAAGCACCTTTCCTATTTTAGCATTGACATTTCCCATTAAAAACAATGTCAAAAGGTTGAATATGACATATTTATATAAAGAAATGCCATGTTCATGCTACCAGGGCGAAATGGTAATACACTCAGCATTCACACGATGAGTCTCGGGTTTGACCTTCCTTTTTTAATGAGGGTCTAAAGAAGGTCATTTGACCACACACGCACGTGGGTTCACTTCGGCTGCTAGTGCTTCCTCGAACACAAAATAAGTGACCAAAGCATTCGGCGTCATTTAAGATTTTAAGTATACAATACATAATATATGTGTTTGTTATTTCTGTATTAAAGGGCAAATACTCACGATATTAAAATGCTCATTTTTATAAGTACATTTTTTATTTTTATCTGTCTTGATTTCATAGCATTGTCATATAATCATGATTTCACATTATTGCTCATTACAATTCATTCGTGTCATATGTATAATGTAACTAGATTGAGATTTGTATTCATCCTTCATTCATACATTTTATTTTAGATGAGAATTTTATTCGCAAAATTGTTAAAATCATAACAGCTGCTTTAACCTACACTTTAACACACAATATCATTTTTCTGTAAGAATTCTTCTACTACGCAAGCATTGTTAGAAATATTTTAAAATGTGTGCAATCTTACAGTGATTAAGCTCTCCATATGTTTATATTTTTACACTTTCCTGATTTATTTTTAGTTTTATTTTCTTATATTAACCGTTACATATAACTTTTAGGCCGAATTACATCACTCCGCGTCACGCGCTTATTCTACATATATGCATAGTGTGTTAAACTCGAACAGCTTGATTAAATGTGTTAGATGCAGCTAACTTTGACCAAAAAGGTGCCTTTTTGATATGATTTTGAAAATGTATGAGAAATTCACTTATTATTTAGAACTATTTTCTTGGTGGTAGATTACAAATGAGATTCGTTCACGGGCATTCAGTCATTTTTTTGTTGTTGTTGTTATAATCAAGATTTACTGTCAGTATAGGTCATATGATAAAAGACCAGAGGCTCGTTCAATGATATTTTCTTGAAATCATTTAATAAAATATGATATGTAATAACAATTAATGTCAGATGCTATATATCACTATATTTAAAGCTATCTTTACACGCTTTCACTCATAGAGAAAGAGGGAGAAAAAAACAAGAGTTGGTTAATATAATATATTAATATAAATAACATGTGCATATCGTTTTGGTACTTTTGTTGTTAAACGTTTTTGTTTCATGTAAAATAAAACGGTGAAAAGACAAACAGTTATTGTTGTTTTAAATTCCGAATTATATAATAATAAAATATCCATTGTCATTCAAAGCGAACGAACCGTATTTTGTCAAACTAATCAGTAGGATAGAGGTTCTACTCCGGAAATATGCATGCATACAAATATTTTTGTTGTTGTTGTTGTGCAGAGTGACAATATTTCTGTCATACAGCGATGTCGAGCTAATCACAGATGGAGGAAGATCACGAGCGCACAGAGGCACCTGGGAAGGACCAACGACCTACCACAAGTAGCATGCATACATGCATGCAAACATGTTCTTATACACATACATGCATACATTCATGATTTCATGCAGTTGCTACTTATATCGTAAATACATCTCATATGAAAAACAAAAGAAAATATTGATATATTCACGTGCCTTTGACATCACAAATGCTACGAATTCGTACTGTGTATTATAAGTGCGAAGAAATAAAAGTTAGCTAAGGATTCCGATCTTAAGGTTGAGGTTTTCAGTTGCCATATAAGATGGTCTTGTTGAAAGGGCGAATGTCATTATTCAGGAAATTTGTTCATGAAAATGTAGACCATTTAACAGGAAAGGTGAGACTCATCTGCATTCCAAATGTTCCGAGGAACTGTTCATGGATGAACCAGCTAATGTCCTAAAGTACGTTGAAGAAAATATTAACTTTTAATGGATAAGAAAGTCGACGACACACACAAAAGAAATGGTCCGTAGATTGATAAGTTTACAACACGGGTGAAAACACAAGGAAACGTCCGTGAAATGAAAAGATCATATTGTTTGAGATTGTGAACTGTTTTGACGATAACAGATGAGACAGTTGACGACAAGAGGAAAAGTCCGCTGGGGTTAAGGATAAGACAGTTGATGACACGAGAAAAGTCCGCGTAGTGTTCCGGTTTTGATGGTTGAGACTGGGTTAAAGGATAAGATAGTTCAGGCCCCGAGGTTATAAACATTTTTTTGTGCTCAGCTCGAGTTTGTGCTCAAAGTTAAATTGTACTAGTCAGTTAAGTTTTTCAAATTTTGCTATATTTTCTCTGTTCCTCAGTTAGCTCCTACTACAATTTAAATAAATTCACTATCAAAGTTACTCAATTTGTTTTGATATACATAAAATAAGCAAACCAAATTTCAGTCTCAAACTGAGCTGAGCTGGAAAAAGTTTTATAACCTCAGGGCCTGGACATGGGGAAAAGTTCGCAAAGTGATACGGTTTTTATTGTTGAGACATGGTTTAAGGATAAGACAGTTGACGACACTGGAAGAAGTCCGCGGAGTGTTTAGGTTTTGATGGTTGAGACAGGGTTTAAGGATAAAATAATTGACGACATGAGGAAAAGTCCACGGAGTGTTTAGTTTTAGATATTTGAGACTTGGTTTAAGGATAAGACAGTTGACGACATGAGGAAAAGTCCGCGGAGTGTTAAGGTTTTGATGGTTGAGACTGGGTTTAAGGATAAGACAGTTGACGACATGAGAAAAGTCCGCGGAGTTTTTAGGTTTTTATGGTTGAGAATGGGTTGAAGGATAAGACAGTTGACGACATGAAGAAGTATCCGCGGACAGTGGACGGCACGGGAATAAGTCCGCGCGGAGTGTTTAGGTTTTGATGGTTGAGACAATTAAGTCCTTATGGTTGAGACTGGGTTGACAGAAAGCAGTTTGCGACACAATGAAATTCACCCCTGGACAGATTAAGTCCTGGTGGTTGAGACACAGTTCAGTTGTCTGATTCGCCTGGCAATCATTAGAAAAGGTTCGTCTTAAAATGAATTAAATTATCCTTTCCTCCCTTTTGTCCTGCTCTGAACGCGCGCTTGAATCTGTGTGTGTGTGTGTGTGTGTGTGTTTTAGATTTAAACACAGTTTATTTCCTTTCATAGGAAGAGCTGCGAGTCGTCTTGTAACAGCTTATATTGTGTAATATGAATCAGAATTTATTGCATGAATAAGCCAGTATACAAATGTACTTAGAAATTATGCAGGTAGAAACAGATAACATATTCGGATCTCGCAAAGATTTTCAGATGGGATACATGTATCTATGTATTCGAGGGGAAAACTTGAAGCCTCATGATAATGGCAGCCTAGTCTATATCGCAGTGAAGAATGTTAAACATTATTCGGTAATTTAAAACAAAAGCAAAATTATTTGCTATATGAATGTCAAGTTTGAAAATTTACGCACAAAATTTAAACATTGGTTCCTGCATGTATGACAGTAACTATACTATGTACATGTACATTATACTTGATTAAATTGAAAACAATATTTACATTTTAAACGAAAGAACTGTATACAATTACATTCACAATTATCGATTCGGAAATGTAAATTCGATCATATTATTAATCTTTCTTCTTCTTCTTTTTCTTCTTCTTCTTCTACACGGACTTGTTTTCCGAGGGCCATACTATCGACATTGTGTAGTACATTCAAATCGCTTGTATTCGTATATGTCAGTTATTGACCGTTTATTCCTCGGGCGACTTAACTACGTGGTCGAGTGCTTATAGTTGATTACTCAATTTAACTTAGCTTATTCCATTTCTTCATCGGTTTCGATTCCCGATCTGGAAACGACGGATTTCCATGTGAGGAAGCCTTCCTATGATTCAACCACCACCGGTCCCGGTGGTCGAGTGGTTAGAGCATCCGCCCCGGACTCGGCATACCAAAGTCGTAAAAGATGTTACTTGTGTATTTCCTTTGCTTGGCGCTCAGCATATAAGGGTAGTTCCAGGACCGGTTGGCCCGGTGTCAGGACAGAGTGTATATCAAAATCCCCTAGACTCAAAATCCCCTAGGCCAAAACTTGATAAAGTGTTCAAAATCCCCTAGACAAAAATGAAGGGGTAGTCAAAATCCCCTAGATGAAAAATGAAGGGGTTGTCAAAATCCCCTAGATTCAAAATCCCCTAGTGTTATAACGGTATTTGGGTAGTCAAATACCCTAGATTCAAATTTCAAAATTCTCCATTGTTTATTAATAAATTTAATATTGTTGTTTCTATCACAAGAAAATAATACTTGATAGTTTCAGTTTGCATACATAGATTTTTGGTTTATGCTGTATAAATAATTTCACAGTTTTATTATCTAACAGAGGTGCTAATTTGACAATTAGAGATGGTTACTGATTGCTATTATTAATCAAATTAGAATGCCTAATGGAGACAATTAGCTCTTTAATTGGACCAACTGATGCTTTTTAACTTTCTCAGTGGGTTTTTACAAGCATTTAATATGAGTCAATGAATTTTACAGTTTGTACATTATGAAATGAAATAAATGTGAAAATGTGCAGTGTTGCCATTATACGATGTATTATTGTAAAATGTATGAGAAAATAAAATAAAATCATATATTTAAACAAAATAAAGATTGTTTATTTTACAAATTGAGTTGAAAAAATTATCTCTCTCTCTTTATATTAGTACTGAGAACATAAAAAATTAAATAATAGAAGGATGTGTGTGTGTTATTGTGTGTGTGTGAGAGAGAGAGAGAGAGAGAGAGAGAGAGAGATGAACATCAGTGCTCTTTCACTAATCAATATTTATAGTTATAATCAAGAATACATTTATATAATAATATTATACATTAAAAATAAAAAAGTAACTTTTCAATTATTTAAAAAATGGTATAATAATGAGTAAAAGAGTAACACACACTACCATTATACAAAAGTTCATGTGATAGAAACAACAATATTAGAACAATGGAGAATTTTGAAATTTGAATCTATGGGATTTTGACAACCAAAATACCATTATAACACTTAGGGGATTTTGAATCTAGGGGATTTTGACAACCCCTTCATTTTTCATCTAGGGGATTTTGACTACCCCTTCATTTTCATCTAGGGGATTTTGAACACTTTATCAATTTTTGGCCTAGGGGATTTTGAGTGTCTCCCGTCAGGACAATGTGACTGGGTGTGGTATCATGCCACATGTCTACGGAGTGATACTGCAGTGCTTGGGATGAACGTCCTTGCGATCATAGCACATTTCAGTATAATAAGGACTTTTGCCAACATGAGAGATATATAGTGCTGCCTCACTCCGACATGATGCCGTAATAAATAAGTGCTTTGATACCACACAAAATCACATTATTCTAACACTAGGTCAACCAGTCCTGGAACTCGTTTAAATGTGTTGGCGGCCAAGCGAAATGGGGATATACCAGTATGTACCATTATAACCACTGTTGTATGTCGTAACCCGAGGATCGAATCCACGACCCCGGTTACGGAACGGATGCTCTGCTCTAACCACTCCGTCACTCAGTTGGACCGTTTGTCGTTGAAGTAGAAACAGTGTTTTTTTGTAGCTGTGATTAATTCGGCTGTGATTACTGTTTTATTATTGTTTTCCGTGAACTTGAAATAATAGCATTGAAAAACAAACTTGGTCAAGCCCAATGCTACGGTGGCATGGACGGTATTTTTCCTATATTGCGTGGCGACGAAATATAAAAAATATCTTCCATGTCTGTTTTAAGCCACCGTACATTACAGAACATAAAAGTGTTCGTTTTATTTTATAACCGTGTTCTCCCACCTAACGTTTTCCTAGTGCACCGCAGCACGAAGTTTTTAATTCGACGCTGTTAACATTGATTGCATTTTAGATATCGCATACCCTACACTGGTGTTATAGATATAAGATTATGATTTATTTTGTCTAAAAAGTATTCTACATTGGTTACTGCGCATACTGGATTATAAAATTGTTAGATGTTTTTCAATTCGGCAATGATTGCCAAATCAAAGAAATACACATATGCTTTATTGTATACGCCCGGTGTAACGAAGTAAAGTGACCCCCATAGAATAATGACCCCCGGTTTATTTTAATACAACTCCGGTCATTATTCTTCAGAGAAAATGATCCCCTTTCTATAAAATGATAACTTTGAAATAAATTACCCTCGATGATATCTATTAGATATTGACTCGGGTCATCATTTTTCTCCTGCATCGATATGTATCAGATATTGATCCCGGTCATTATTCTTCAGAAATTGCGACCCCCCCCCCCCCCCTTTGACGATATATATCAGATATTGGCCGGGGTCATTATTTTTCAGAAGATGTGACCACCCTTCATGATATATGTATAGTCGAATTTGGAATCAGTGACTAACCAGAAGAATGCATAGCTGAGAAAAGTCGCTTGTAATCGGTAACTGCCTCCGTGGTATCGTAAATAAGAGCTCGCTGGACTTCTCATAAAGTCATTATGTATAATATCAGCCATCTCAAGAGTGAAAATGTGCCAAAATACGAGTATAATCAATTTGGCTTAACAATAATTTGGTGTAAACTTTAAAAAGTAACAAAACATAAGGATTGGTTTAAATAATACTCACTGTTCTAAGTATCTCATTTAAGTGTCTAATAAGTCTTTAATGTCTTTAATTTCAAGGACTGACCAATGCAAGAAAGCAACTACAAAAACGATAGCATCTTCGTTGAAATGCAACTCTCTATTTCTCTATTATTTTTTAACGTATTGTTATATCATAAAATGGCTGTTGAAAGACATGTACAAATTATTCATTGTACATTTCAAATTCAGTTTTCTTACTTAGGTATGCTTTTTTACACGCTGTATAAATATACATTACTATAATACTTGAATGCAAAATACGCCTCACTCCATGCAGGTGATTTCATCAGTTTCAAATAACTCCCGAACAGCTACGTTTACATAAATTGCATGTTCGTCATTGTATTACTTGCAACATGTTTGCGTGCTTGAGAAGATTATAATAATGTTTTACTTTTCGTTGATGTGAAGCAAATCGTCATAACTCTGATCACCCAGCAAGCTATATAGGGTATTATTGTACAGTACGGCTCGCGTTCAAGTTGGCACACGGAACGCACGTTATACGCACGTTACACGGACACGGAACGCATGTTACACGCACGTTACACGGTGCACGTACGTTACACGTTTGGTTCATATACACGATACACGGTCCACACGATACGAACGATGCACGATGCAAACGCTGCCGGCTTATTCGGTCAACTCGGTTGTTTTCGTCCATAGACTACTTCTCTATGCGTCATTAGTTAATAAGAGAACTAAAGAAGGAATCAAGAGACAAGCGATCGTATTAAATTCTCGTTTTAG
>CM037780.1:51759429-51809429 GCA_021229015.1 Solen grandis
GCAATCCATAAAAACACTAATAATGAAGATTTTCTCTAAGCGTTTCAATCTGAAACAGATCAATCTACCACAAATAATCTGTAATTACAACAATTATATGTAAATTAATATTTCAGTATAAATAATTTTATTTTCAATATATTCTATTCTCAAAGGCCATCTTTTGCCATAAGCATATAAAAAATACTCATTACTAAAGTGGTTCCCTTTTTATTGGAGATTTTCACCTGACCATTTTTTAACTGTTGTAATTCATTTTCCACTTGCATGTGTGCATTATGAGACCAGGGTTGAATTCCGCCAATAAATCTTAGCACTAAGTAAAACTTAAATACTTAAGGGAGAATTTCAGTAGTCATGTTTCTCTATTAAAAATACCCAAATATTTATTTCTTAACTATTATTATTTGTTAAAAAGGTAATAATTCATTTCAGCTGAGTTCGTGTTCTTGAATATTTTATAAAATAGCAATGGTAGAATGTGTATCTACCTAGTTTAAGAATTTCAGTATTACTTAGTGCTAAGTATTATTGGTGGATTTCGAGCCAGAACTAACCATGAGCTGGAACTCGTGGGCTTTCTCAAGGTACATTGTCAGGATACGTGCAGCCCGCAGATTGTTGGAGATCCCCTCCATATCGCAGGCAGCTGTGAAACACTCGTGGGCGAGGATCAAAACCTCGGTCTGCAGCGTCAACACTGCCAACACATCAAATAATCACAATGCCATGGTTAAATAATTTGATTTAGTATAACTGAGCTTAGTAGAATAGAATATATCTTTTACCTAATAAATTTGACAAGTAAACATACATGTACCTGCTTCCAGCAGGCAGGTGAGTTCTATATAATCTAGTTTCTTTCTTCTTTTTTCTTTTATTGTAATAGCTAGCAATCATTTTCTGATTGTTATGGCCATATTTTAGACCTTACAGTCAAGGATTACTCACAGGTGGGTCCTGTTTTTTGCTGAAGAGACAGCATCAGAAGAGACAGTGGTTGGATACAAGGGAGTCGGGGTGTGATACCCTAGCTAATTGCCCCCTATTTATTTCCAAAGCAAACTTATGACAAATTTTACATCAAGGAAATCCTTTTAAATGTTACAGGTGACAAAAGATCTCAGAGAAATTCTGCTGAATTTTTATGTAGTGAAATTAATGGGTTTAAAGATAAATCTATAAATATAAATGATAAACTTAACTAGGACTGTCACTTACTGTGACCTTGATGCCTCATCTCACCTCTCTAGTTGTGAACATAATGACCTGTCATACTGTTAGTATAAACCCCCTCCCACATATTGTTTTGCCAGGGTATAATCCCGCTGTAGACACAGACCTTTATCTGATGTCTCCTCAAGATCTCCTGTCATGGAGGCCACAGCCTGCAGGAGCCTGGTGCCCAGGATGGATGGTTCCTTGCACAGTCTCACTATCTCATGGAAGTCTCCAGGGTCAAATGTCAGTTCCTGGTTCCCTGCGCTGTCCCCTAGACTGACCTTGTATGACTGCAGGATGGCATCAGACAGAAAACCAGCCACCTATATAACATGTCATAAAATCTGTGAGATATGAAGATCATGGAGAAAAAATATCATCCTGGTTACTGAACATTATTATGACAAGAGTGTTCTTTGGAACACATGTCACCTGCTGAAGTGTGGCAGAAAATGTGTGATGGACAGACAGACGACGGAAAAGTGAAACAAGAATGGTTTGTACGTTGGCATGAAGTGTGAATTATACTGGGACTTGCTTTTCTAATTATATTTTAAAAACAAAAAGTGATAAGACTTTTAAAAGACAAAAAACAACTTTAAAATTTGATAATTATTTCTATTTTCTAAGTTTGTATATTCTGTTCTAAAAATATGTCTACCTCCTCTGGGGAGAGTTTGCTGGTACCCAGGAAGTCAGAGGCTAGCCTGAACCTGGCAGAACAGCTGGTCTTCAGCAGAGACTTGAGTATCTGGTAGTCATCCCCGGTAACCACGTCGTCATACCCCACCCCCAGCACCTGCAATGATCACATCTATCACCATGGCAATAGATCACAGTCATATGACTCCTTATTCATTAATTTGTGAGGGGAACTAATTTTTATGGGGGGTTTCAAGCACGAATATAATAAAAACATGAATCTACAAATAAATGTACCAATGAAATTTCCTTTAGTACATAAACAATGAAATTTAACGTCAATTAAATATAATATCTGATACAACATCTTTCATAAGCCTTTATCAAACTAACATTATTTAGGGAAATAAATGTACAATTGCATAAAACCAGAAAAGATGCTTGACCTAAAGTTTGGCCAGTATGTTACAGTAGAAATGTACTGTAAGTATTTTTCAAGGATCTGGGGCCTGGTCTTAAACTGTTCGTTATTCATCACAGCCTTGAAGATAATAAGAAATAGGGAGTAACTATGGTATTCAAAGAGATAATTTGACTCAAGAAATCTCACAACATTATGCTTAGTTCATCATGAATCAACAGTAAATATATATTTTAATAATAAATGATAAAAGTTACATGAAAACCAAGATCTAAATTATCTTCATCAGTGTGACTGAAGTAATACTGGGTGTCAAAATGACCTACATTTTTTACAAAGATGAAAAAAAAAATTGTAGTAATGATAAATTGAATCCTATACAGCATTCACTCAAAGTAATTTTATGTGTGTGTGTGGAGGGGGGAGAGAGAGAGAGCAACTGTAAGTGCAAAGCAATACAATAAGCATACAGAATGTCATCAGAATGTCCATCTCATTTAGTCTGAAAACAACAACAACTTACAGATGCAATTTTAAATGCTGTCAGAACACGGATACATGTGTATTTGCCATGTACACAATGATTCAGGAGCAATTCCATTGTCGAGATTTTCTCCTCACTCTCCGCTGAGACAGAGTCTATTACCGGCTGAATGTTACTGATCAGGCTGATGGCTGTAAAACAGACAGAGCAATGACTTAACTAATGACCTTGACCTCAGATGTCAAATAAGAAATTCCTATTAAAATCTTAACATACAAATCACTCACCAAGTTTTGTTACACTGTAACATTCTTATTCAAAAGCCTGATGCTCACACAATGTGATTCTGTCTGATTCTTGGCTGGGGTACCCTCCCCTTACACTATATTATCTGTAATCTTGAGGACGACCAGGAACCAGGCTACCAAACACACTGGAAGTTTTTGTATGAGCAACTTGCCTCCAGCTTTCGGTAACAGTGACTTTAACGCTAGAGGCCAAATCTGCATATTCAAACATAGTTCTCTATATAAGCAGACTACACATCAAGTTTTGTTGAAATACGTTTTTACTATCAGGAGTTATAAAGCAGATACTCTTATTTCTATTCTTAGTAACATTGTTCATGACCTTGACCCACAAAACCCAAAATATATCATAAGTAATAATACAGCATGGATACAATGTGCCAAGCCCCTATGGGACATATAATGATAAAGGCAACTTAAAACTTTAAAGTGTCTACATCTATGATCAAGAACCTTCCTCTTTTAAGATGTGTTCTACACAAGATGGTACTTACTGCTGGAGTTCCTAAGGAGAGCTACGGGTGCTGCTATAGACTGTCTGTGGGACTCCCCAGGGCGTGTCCTCAGCAGGTATAACATCTCTGGGGGTAGGTCATCAAGGGATGTTGATCCCATACTGAGTCGTATACATGTCTATAGTGGGAAGTAAATGAATGATGGCGTGTACATTACAAAACTTACAGCAGAGCTGATAAAACTTTGTTTTTATATATCTCACCGATTAATACATAACACGATGCAGATCAGTTACAATGTATTTTACATGGCTAATTTATGGATAACAAAATATATTTGTTACTTGTTGTTATATAAACATTATTTTTCATTAAAAAACATGCTATTTGCATTTACATGCATGTTCTTATAAGTTCTTTGATACTTTCAGACATTGAATATATTCAATTGCGAAAGGACAGACAATTAATTTAAGCAAGTTTGGTCCCACCTCCATGTCATTTTACATCTCTACTGCTACATCTTGGACACAAGTATATGTATTTCAATCTGAGTCAGTTTACCAAGATTATGGCCAGATCCTGTTGGTAGAGAGAGAACTCTGTAGTTACTCGGCAACCCTCAGTTATCTTCCCTTTATCAAGCAGCTCTCCAACCAGGTCCTTCAGTGCGTTCCTCTCCTGGTGGGGAAAAATGTGAAGGTTATATAGATGTAGAGTAAATCTTAATTATGTTATCATAAATATCATGTATATATAAACAGTAGTCTTATTATTGAGTTTTTACTATGTAGATATGTCTGACATATAAATGATACAGCATGAGTAAATCTGTGTTTTTGACCAACTGTGCTAAGCAGCAATCCTTTTTAGCCATTAACCTCATGAATATAAAAATTTATGACATGATGAATATCAAATGAGGTTGGGCCAACCAGTCCTGAACTTTTAATGAGTCAAAATACATTCATATTATGAGACAAAGTGTTAAAGCAGCTAGCTTTAAGAGTCTGAAGAAGACAAAATACAAAATACTTCATCTCAGTTCAACTTTATCACAAAACTTTTTTCTAAAAGTAAAATCAGAAGAAAAATCTTTTGTGAAACAATGGAAAATGATGAGAATAATTTTAGCCATTTACTATCTAACCCTTTACCTCAAATAGATTGGTTTTGACACATTGTCAAACAGAACAGACCCAGATCAGACAGCTCCTACAGGAAATATTATTATTTTTGTCTAAGATCCTGAGACAAAAAACCTCCATTGCAATGGTTTACATAGCTAACATGAAAAATCACATCACATGATCACATCTATAAGGCTTCATTGAAATTCCATCAAAACTGAAGGAGTCTCAAGCTCCATCTCCTTATAATCATAATGTCATTATGATGATTTTATCAATTCAAAATCTCACCTTTCTGAAATAAAAAAAAATGTCAGCACACATACTTCATGATGCTCACAAAGTTTCATTGAAATTGCTTCAAAATTGCATACAAGCAGTCTGAGGTTATTATGCTATAATAAAATTTAACACAATGGTGTTTAAAAAGAAATTTCAAACCTTTTCTGACAAATCACTAGGCAAGTCAGACACATGGGGCATCTTTCCATAACACATGAGCTCCTTCTGTACAGACGTTGTTGTCTTAGTAACAGGTGTGTCAAGGTCAACCACAAATCCAACCTCTGTTGCAGTCTGCTCCTCTGTCCCCTACAGAAAAAAGTTATTTACTGGTTCTGAGAGGCAATTATTTCAACAAAATTTAAAACTAGGACTATCACTGAAGGTGATGGATACCCCTGCCATGTGGCTTTTTCAAAGAACAAAAGCTGTAAAAAAAATTTAAAGTCCAAACAGGGGCCATGATTCTTTTATGTAACTTACAATGACACATCATCACCAATGCATATGCAAAATTTGAGCTGA
Source organism: Solen grandis (assembly GCA_021229015.1). Taxonomy (NCBI): domain Eukaryota; kingdom Metazoa; phylum Mollusca; class Bivalvia; order Adapedonta; family Solenidae; genus Solen; species Solen grandis. The sequence goes on from CM037780.1 coordinate 51,764,898, forward strand.
ATCGGTGAAGTAATGTAGAAGCAGTTCGCATCACACGATTTTTTAAGTCAAATCAGGGGCCATAACTCTTTCATTCTTTGGATGACCTACATAAAAATTATGTCATGCACATCTACACTTATATGCAAAATTTCATCTCAATTGGTAAAGTAATGTAAAAGTAGTTTTTTGTATATTCATAACAGATTATCCTGTAACTGCATTATCCAGGATATCATGTGATCAATCCTTAACATGGTTTGCACAAAACAACACATTTGACTTTTGGATATTGCTGAACACTACATGGATGGAAAATAATCCCTAAAGTAAAGATTAAAATTTCACTGTAAAAACTGAGAAGGCCTGTCCTGACGGTTGAGCAATAAGAGTGTAACCAGGAGGACATATGTTGGATCACAAAATGTGATGTACATGTACAGTAATGTCATAAACAAGAGGGCCAAGATGGCCCTGAATCACTCACCTGAGAAACATTGCTTTCATTGCCTTTTACAACATAGTCATACTGAATACAAAAATCCATGCAGAAGAACAGCAATATAATCTTAATTCCACACAAAAAATTTATATGTGGTCAAAAAAACAAACAAGTTAATTCTAGTGTGGAATCATTTTTGACCCCAGGGCCATGATTTGAAAACTTGGTTCAGGTCCACACAGGCATGTTACATACCAAATATCTAAACCCATGATCTTGTGGTTTCTGACAAGATATCTTTTAAAAATATTTCCTGTTTGTCTTTGTATAATCAACTGATCTCTGGGGTGGGGCCAATTTTGACTCCAGGACCATGAATTGAATGTACTTGATAGATGTCCATAAGGCAATGTCTAAACTCCAGGCCTTGTGGTTTCTGAGAAGAAGATTTTTCTAGATTTTCCTATTTAAGCCTATATAAAATCAAGTGACTCCTGGGGTGGGGCTAATTTTGACCCCAGGGCCATGATTTGAACAAACCTGGTAGATGTTTATAAGGCCATGTTACACACTAAATATCTTAACTCCAGGCCTTGTGGTTTCCCAAGAAGAAGATTTCTTCTAGTATTTTTCTATATAAGTCAATTACTTAAATCAAGTGGCCCCTGGGCAGGGCCAATTTTGACCCCAGGGCCATGACTTGAACAAACTTGGAAGATATCCACTAGACAATGCTACAAACCAAATATCTGAATTCCAGGCTTTGTGGTTTCTGAGAAGAAGATTTTTCTATTTTTTTCCTATATAAGTCACTGTAAAATCAAGTGACCCCTGGAGCGGGGCCAATTTTGACCCCAGGGTCATGATTTGAACAATCTTGGTAGAGGTTCATAAGACAATGCTACAAACAAATATCTAAGCTCTAGGCCTTGCAGTTTTGCAGAAGAAGATTTTCAAAGTTTGCATTTTTAAAATTTATTTTTAGCTCCTGTGACCTACTTTTTCAACCAATCAAAATAATTTGAGCAAGTTTGATAGAGGGCATCATAAGGATGACTCCTGTTAAGTTTGGTCAAAATTCATTCAGCGGTTTAGGAGGAGATGTTGTTTAAAGGAAATTGTTGACACCGGAAGCACGCACGCACCGACGCCAGACAAAAGGCGATAAGAATAGCTCACCATGAGCAGGTTGTGCTCAGGTTTGCTAAAAATAGAACTGGTTTTTCACCTTCATCCTTGACGCACAGCTCCAGGACTGGTTGGTCCAACCTCAGGATAATGTGACTGGGTGCAGTATCATACTTGTCTTATGTACAGCATAACTTGCTATATCTGTCTGATGAAGACTGGAATACTATAAGTGGAATGTAAAATCCAAGTAGACCATATCAATCTCACCTCCATGACCTTGACTTTATCCTGTATGAGACACTGCCACATCTTCTTGTACAGGTCAGCAGCAATATTGGGGTCAGTAGGAGTTGCCTCATAGTTGGCGATACACTCCAGACACAGACTGTACATACTGGCACGCTCCCTTGGGCTGGTGGTGCCCTCTACCTCTCTCTGGTCAAGACAAGGGGGAGGTTAGAAGAACAAGGGGAGATAAGGAGTCAAAACAGAAAATAGATAATTAATTGGGAATCAGCTATATAAACTGTTATTGATTAATCCGAATAATTGGAAGCCAAACTGATTAGACAACCAGTTTGTAATGGCTCAGTTTTCATCTGTATATATTGTAAATTCAACTTTTAAAAAGGATGTGCATCCTGGACAGGTGGCTGCTTTTCACAATTTCGTAAGATTCTAACATGATCATTAAAGTCTTAAAGCCTGTTGTATGGTGAATAAATCTAAGTAGAGATTATTTTATTTACCTGTAGTCTTTGATTCATTTGATTGTGTCCATGTTTATGAATTAACTTCAGTATTACCTTGAGTTAAAACTCAAATATCATACTGTAATTCAAAGACATTTTGTATCTGATGAAAATATTGACTCTGTCACACTTCAGCAGTTGGGGAACACATGGTCAGATTCCAGCACCACAAGAAGGAGAAGTGAAAATTAAATATTAAGTTAATTAAAAGTACTTGAACCCTGCTAACAAGTTTGAACTTAAATTCTCTTACAAAGACCACATTATCATTGAGACCTCATTACTCTGAATGTGTCAAACAAAATTTGTTCTAAGACTTTTTGGTTCATATATGCTGTAGGGTCCATTTAACAATATCTATAATATGCTTGTTTTGTTTGCTTACTTTTTCAATATTATATTTTTTAACTTCCAAGAATTAAAATGTCATACTTACTATAAAGAAGTCTACTACTGCAATAGGTGACACCTGGTGTTTTGTAAAAGAGATGGCACACTCGCTGTACAGTTTCAACCGTCCAACACTAGAGGACCATATCTCAGTAGCCTGGAGTTTCTCCTTGCGTCTGCTCATCTGAACATTAAGTAAGTCTTTTTATATTAAGTCCTGTTTTTTACATATATGACAAATTTTGAAACTTTAAAAATAAAAATAGATAAAATCAATCTTATAGCAACCACTTTTGATTACTGATCATTTGGAGACTTAAATAAGGACTAAATATTTCCACTCATTATTACTAAAACACATCAGTAACACTTTTTGAGTTAATGAAAAGGCATGTAAGACACCTGTGTCTTTTTTGACAATTGGCTATGGGGTGGCTTAAAAGTTCACCAATAAAGCTGTAAGCTGGAACTATACAATAAAAGGGCTAACCTGTACTATTGTCACATTATCTGCACTAACGCCAGCCAGGTTTGCAAACTTCCTGGCCATATCATACAGGTGTCTGTCCACCAGTCTGTTCAATACGGATAAACACTCCCTCTCGTACGGGTTGGTCGCCGAGCCCAGGATGGCAGCAAAGTTTACATCAATTATCTCTGCTTCTAGGATACACTGCAACATGCGGCTCTGTCGTCGGAAGTCTGGAACTGTAACAGATGTTAAAAAATAGAATTTTTAAAAATAAATTGAGACAATAAATTTCATGCTTTAAGATTCTAAATATCTAGAACTATCATTGAAGGTGATGAAAAATATTGATTGTTTTGTACAGAAGGATGAGATATGACAGGACAACATAATCCTAATATATATACTGTATGAAACAAATTAAAATTCTCTATAGTTATCATTATGTTTATCATATATATGTAATCCTTTTTTCATCTATTATTCTTTGTCAATCTTTTGAAAATATGAATAAGAAATTAACAGTTTTAAAACAGGTTTCTGATGTTTATACAGAGCTTTTAAGGAGACCACAGAAATGATATGACTACCCAATATGAAAATATATTGTACTTTTTATTAAATTAAGCTAAATGGGGATAACAAAACGGATTTTTGGGGAGAAAAATATAAATATTGTTAAAACAAAAACATCACAATCCCAACCTTCCTGTTTGAAGACCAGCGTGATGCTCTCGGTATCCAGCATGACGAGGAGCTGTGTGACCTCATACACACTGGGGCTGGAGACCAGCATGTACTGCAGTATCCTGTATGTCGTCTGCTCCACCCATCCCGAGTCTCCGATACATTCCACCACCCGCTGTTCATGATGAAACTAGGAATAATAAAAGTTGTATTAGTGTCACCACTTAGTGTTTACCTTATGTTGGAGCATTGTAAAACCAGAACAGACTGAAGGCAGGGTTTCATTCCGAACAGATTTTACTTTCTCCAGAGTATTAAGGATTTACAATCAATACAAAATCTGAGTAATTGGCAGGCTGATCAGACCCAAAGTTCTTGAAAATACTTAAGTATGACCTTAGGTTCAGACTTAAATATACTCAATTCCCTGTTGAATATCTTGGCCACACTTTAAGCATGAGCATACAAATCACACTATAGTACAGTTTTTATTTTCCAGATCTTAGGGTCAGGCCTGAAATTTCTGAAATATCACAATTTGAGATTTGCTGTATACCTAAATTGTTAATATTTTGTAGAAATTTCTTAGAGAACATGCTAATAAAAACATGTATACCATATTTCTAATCTTTTCATCAAACCTCAGGAAGATTTAGATCTAAAAATATCTGAGATGAGGAAGACCTCAGTTTGACCATTCTAGACATGCATGCCTGTCTGTATTGGTCATCTCCTCAGTAAATCTCCACTGGAAGAGAGCTAAGTGAGCAGTGGCCATACAATGTATGTAAAATTAGGTTGACTGCCTGATTATCACTCCGAAATACATTGACAAAAGCTGTATATGATGAAACGAAATGACAACAACCAAATGCTATTAAATATCAATTTTCAAGACGAACACATTGTCACTGTATTGTAGATGATTTTATCCATCAATATTAACCTCCATGAAAATCACTCATTCAGTTAATATCAAGTTTTTAAAACATCCACGAGTATTACTTATATACCCAAACAACTGCCCCTTAACTGCTGAGTACTAGTTGTTGTTATAGGCCTGGAACTAGTGAATGGTTTAGCCACTGTTTACTAATTAAAACCATTCAATTGGTTTATTCAATCATGTGAATGCAAATCAAATAATAATAACCCATATATGTGTAAGCTAGTGTAAGGGAGACAGCTACACCAAATATTGATTTACACTACTTACATACCTTAGACCATAAAGGACATGATAAAACTGAGTGGGATATAGCATATTGCATGCACTTGTTATCCGGAGCAAGGCTCCAGGTAGGGCAGTGAAAGTGTTGAGTGCAACTCACCAAATTTTAGCTGTGAATATACCCCAGTACAAACCCACCTTTACCTTTTGTTACGTGGTTACCTCCCATTCATGACAAGGTCAACTTCACACAAACAGTATCATAAATAAAACCATGTACACACTGGAAAGGTCTAAAGTGATTTTATGAAATTTAATTTCAATGAACGATTAAGATTATACAGTGCTTCGACTCAAAAATATAAAATATGATGAACTATAGTAAAACATGGACGGGGTGTGTTAGAACAGGACAATAGGCATGATTCCCTTATAACCCTCACTGCATTTTATGAAGAGGGGTCACTATGACCAGACTCACAATAAAGACTTAAAAAGGACATATGATATATACCTGGAAGATGGCTTCTTTAAACTCATCCAGCAACACATGGCATGTCTTGTAGTCCCTCTTCTCTGTAAATGTGGCATAAAACTGGAGGAATGGCAGGAGGGGGGAATTCTGTCATATAAACAGACAGGGCTTTGTATTATAATTACTGTATAAAAAATAGGAAAGTATGACATTTTTATATAAGTAGGAAAGTGTACACAGAAAGATAATACATGTACTACATTTTTGATAAATATCTTACTTAGGCTGTTTTTTTTTTACTTTCTAATTATCCTTCATAAATCATCAAAGGGATTTCCAGAATATACTGATTTATAATTGCATTTTACAAGTATACCATGAATAACAAGTAAGACATTTGCCAAGCCATAAAAGTCCCATACTGGAAAGGGTCTTGTCCCACTAAATAGAACCAAAAGTCAAATATTGACAATTAGGTAGCTGAAATCAATAGTTTGTTGTTAATGATACAGAGTGGACAGAGATCAGTGTTTTAAAGTGTCACGAAAATATTCCAAGTACTTTTTGAATTATCACAGGATCAAAGTTTTTGCGAACGGACTTCTGGACAGGCTGACAGATGGCAAACCTAAAGTCTCCCCTGGTGAACAGGTAGGGGACTAATAAAGCATTTGGTAACAATCAATCATGGGTATGTGCCAAGCCCTCAACTAAGTATATTGCCAAACTATGTTAACTGTCTTTTACAGCAGATGGTATTTGTATTTTTTAGAAATATCTTAATATGGTTGTAAATACACCCCTAAAGCATGAATATATTATCCATATAGCCTTAAATTTCTGTTCCTATCTTTAACATCAAGGACTTTGATTCCACTTATCACAAATACTATCTATACTGCTTTGTGTGACATGAAGGAACTGTTCAGAATTTCATTGGAGTACCATCAGCTGCCAAACTCCACACAGTGATCTCCCTTGCAAGCAAAAAAAATCCCTGCCATCACAAATGTCACATGATGATGGTAAACTAACAAAACAGCATCTCCATCTCCTGTCACAACAACAAAAATATTTTTTAAAATGATTTATTTTTTTACCATGAGGCGATATTTGATGTTTATTAAAGAAAACATACTTAGGGAAATAACACTTGCAGTAAAATAATTTTTTTTTTTGAAAAAAGAAAAATTAGCTAAATTCTGTTACTTTTTACTTGTGGTGTCAGTGGTTATCTACAGCTGTTAGGGGAGATAACTACTGCATGGAGTTTGATCAGCTGCATATGAGACAATTTGGTAAAGTGTGTCCTAGGGCTGGACATTATGGATGGGAAAGCAACTCCTAGCATGTTTGATGACAGTATGGTGCCAACTTCATAATGTAAAACAGGGGTGCTAGCGTGCAATCTGTATCTGTGATTTGCTTATTATATCATCAAATGTAACGCTATGATGGACAAAGTTCCATTAAACACAAAGATCATCATAATATCAGAGTGGAAACCAAACTTTTTCAATAATGTTACATTTAATGATATCATAAGCAAACCATGGATACTACTCTTTTATGGATACTGCTCACACCCTCAGTATATTATATAAAATCCTACTTGTTGGTAAATGTCAAAACCAATGACAACTAGGGACCCCCATTTCTGCTTGATATAGATGTCCAAGATGGCGTCTAAAGTCTGCATGGTATATCTCCATGGTGATTTCCCATGATGCTCCAAGAACTGAGCATGCTCAGTGGGTTCCATCATGGCCACCAGCCAGCTGCACAGACATGGTAAGACACTGGCACCCTTTGTAATGAAGATAAATATGATTATGTCAAAGTAATATACCAAATAATTTTATTGTATACACCACATGATTATCAGAGTATATTTCAAATGACAAATACTATCTAACAAGAATTTAAATTAATTTATATTACTTCCATTGGGGAACTATTTTTATGATTTAAATTACATCTAATGTATCAGACAGATCCTGGATCAAACAAGCATTATGTGTCTGAAAACTCTTTCAACCCCAGTAGGAAACAAACTATGATTTTTGATCAGTAGTCAATGACCATCACCACAGGAACGCAACAAAATATTTAAATACATGTAAATAAAAGAATAAGACCACTCATTAAGGCTGGTATGGTGTGAGAAGGGCTCGTACCTCAAGACATGCGGCTAGTTCTGCGAAAAGGGGGTTGCGGATGGTAATGGCATACACTAGCATGGACTTCCATGGGCACTTGGTTGCCTGGGCAGCAAACACCACCCCACAAACATCGCCTGGGCAACTCTCTGGGCTCACCTTGATCTCTGTGGAGAGGGGAATATACATCTGTAGCCCTTGACACCCACAATCTAATATGTTAGTAGTTTGTCTTTTCAACAATAATCTTAAATCATGAAATGCTTAAATGCAATCTGTAATTGAATGAAATGGACAGAGTATTTCTTTCTTACATTTTAATAGGTTTAAATTGACCAGACCTAGACAGTGCTGGTCAAAATATGCCAGACTGATCGCTATAGTATCATCATTCATATCAATTAATTAAAGCTCAACAAGTGACATGTATCCCCATTTGAAATAAATATACATCTTTAACCCTGTAGTCCATGAATATTCATGTACAAATTTATGACTTCATGAATATTAATTAAATGAACTTTAAATGGTATATGAAACAGTGGATTTTTCTTTGCTCTGCAGACTGTGTAGGATCTGAGGTACAATACTGTATAGGCAAACAGAGCAGACCCTGATCAGACAGTTCCTATAGGAGCTGTCTGATCAGGGTCTGTTCTGTTTGCCAATGTGTCAAAATGAGTCTATATGAAGTAGAGGGTTAAGTGTCTAGAAAAATCAATCCTGTGTTTTCAGAATGGAGAGGATCATCTAAATCATAACACCAACTGAGCCCTAGCCTTGTTTTCTACCCACAGCAGGTGCCCCCAGTTTTTCCTATCCACACCTACACGAAAGATCTGTCTTACCTTCCTCCTGCTCCGGGTCAGTAGACACAGCTCCCATCAGTGTCTGGTTCTCCTCGTCAGCTGAGGAACTGGACATGTCTGGCAGACAAAATATACAAGTCATACTTGGTATGTAATTAGCCTTTTTAATTGCTTACTAACAAATAAGCCATCTAACCTTTTTAGAAGAAGTTGTGATTTATTTTATCTTGGACAATAACTTGCATTTAATTTACAAAACATTTAGAAAATAATTAATGCCTTTTCTCCACTGAAAATTCACCATTTGTATCTTACACTAGAATCTATAAAGATAATTTATTTGAATAAAGATCCTTATAAATTCTCTGATATATATGATAAACTGAAGATAAATTTTGTCAAATATATTTATGTTGAATCATTTGGCAATTTTACCTTAAACACAATGTCAATATCTGCATGCATTCAGTTATATTGTGTAGTGAAATACACGTTAGCCATTTTGATATCAGTATAACAAACTATATCAAAATAATCATAGATACTAGATATATACTATTCAACCAGTTTGAGGATAAATAAACTGCACTGCATACATGAATATTTTTTGTATTGAAAATAATCCTTTTCTAAATACAAAACCTTCTCTTTAATCAAGGAAATAATTATTATCATTCAGATTACTGAAAAAAGTGGTATTTTTGATCAACAATAAGTTTATGCACAGTGAAACATGTCATTTACCAGATTCTATATCTTTCTTGACTCCGATTCTCGAGTATAGGGTACTGCGGACATCTTTTGCAGCCATGTCTGACCGCTTCTTTGCGATTGTTTTCTTCTGCTCATCCTGAGCACACCGGGTGTCGGCACTGGCCAGGACATACCTCAAGTGCTCCTGCAGGTGGATGCTCTTGAACATGTGCAGGCAGTGCAGCAGCTGGGAACCAAAAGAGGTCATGGTCATTGGCTGACCTGGTGTCAGGAAAAGGTCAAGGTCAATCACATGTCATTAGATACTCTAACTTAAGGACCATGTTAAGGTCACTCACAGAGCATTATTCAATTGGAATACAGGGAAAGGTAAAGGTCAATTATGGGTCATTAGCCAATCTGAGTTAGGGAATGTCAAGGTCACTGACTAATCTTGTTTCAGAAAAAGGTCACTTTTAATCATCAGCAGCATCAGCGGATTTGAAATCATCATCTTGACACATTTCAGGAGGTCTAGACAATTCAGAAAGGTCATCAACTGGATAAGGAAATAATTACCGTATATAATAACGCAGTATGTGCCACAAACCTTTAGCAAAAATATAAATCACACCAACTATAATATAAATCAGTTCAAAAAAGACTTTCTAACTGATCTCACTGATTTTGTATTTGTTGGCATAACTGTGTAATTACATGAAAAAATAGGTTCCAACTGACATGAAATCATTATATAACCCCTATGTATCAAAATTTGTGAGAACTGTGAAAAAAAAGGCACCTGTTCCTTTGGGTACTGATGGAGCTCAGCAAACCAGATGAAAGGTAGCCATTGGTTGGCTTGGGCACAGGACTCCAGGAATACGGTTGAGAAGGGCAAGGTGCATCAAATGGCAGAACAAGATCGCGATTGTCCAGCGCTCCCCACACTCAAAACTTGTCCTGTAAATGGGTGAAGTTATATCACTGTTTTGTACTGAGTAGCTCAGGCTTAAAATTTAGATTTTTATTTATGAATGTAGCCAGCAGAGTTATACCAGCAGAGTATTTATTTTCAAACCAATTCTAAGCTTAATCTTTTTCATTTCCAAGTATGTATCAAACAAATACATGATCAAAATAATGAACATAATTACATCTATCACTAAAGGTGTAGCATATATCCATTACAGCCTAATGATTTATAAAAAAGAGCAATTTTCCCACTGCCTTGGGATGGACTTATTCTAGCTAAATACTATGAATAAAACTGACAAGACTTCAAGTTAAAACAGACAAGTACAACCTGATCAGACAGAGGTTATCATTATGATGGTTCTACTTACAGTGACAGTCTTTCCCGTGTGACAGCGGCCAAGACGGCTGCTTCCAGGGACTGAAGGACTGTGGGAGCAAACTTGTGTCCAGCCTGGACACAGTCCAGCAAAAGGTCCACTGTCACATAGGTATAAAAATCTTTCATATCTTTCAGATTCCATTTGATATTTTACAAATTCTGTTAACACACTGCATAGTATAGTACAAAAATACAAAATACATTGAATATTATTAATATAATAGCAAAGGGATGTAGAGGTTATTGCTTTACATGACAAAAGAAAAAAGAAAACACAAGTTACCCTTATACTATGAAATGTACAGAAATATAAAGAGAACATGTTCATTATTATAGAAAAATCATCAATGATTGAGTTGATTTTTAAGCAGTTGAATAAAATACAAATACAGCCTTTATTCTAACATCAAAACATAAAGAAATCATTCATTTAAACTAAATGCATGTACAGTACCTATTTCCTGATCATTCTTCCGCAGCTGTTCCCTCCGTCTGTCCATTGCCCCGGTAACAGCGTTATTCCTGTATGCCAGGATCTCATTGCCAACTTGTATGTACGTCCGAAGCAGGTGACTGTTATGTCCAAGTAGCTCCTGGAACATCACACATGAAGCAGCCACATGTGGCTCATGGAAGTGCTTAACACCGATCCACAGTGATGTTCCTAGGGCAATGGACAGTCTGAAAACAAGGCCAAGCAGTTGACTGGTTTGGTGAAATAGTTATACCATGGGGAAGGGGAGTATACACTGGTTTGCTATTGGTGAGTATGGCACACTGAGTGTGCAATTGACAAAGATACTATGGTTGGGAAGTTGATCACCACTGGAAGTGCAATTATTTTTCCCTGGTGCTGTGGTTCTGCTCCAACTAAATATCTTTTAAGAGGAATTACTTTTAAAATCCAACCCATAAAATCAACATGTACACAAACCTTTTAGAGGATATAGCTGGACCACCGTTCTTCAGTTCTGTAGCCATGAAGGTTGTGAAGGCAAAGGATGGTCTCCCTTGTTTAAGGTAGTATGTGTAACGCAGTTGCTCCTGGTAACCGTACTTAGTTACCAGATTTTGGTTGGAGAAATAGGGCATAGACTTAGATGCATCTGAGATATAGAGAAAAACATCGGGCTTTCAGTATTAAGTAAAAAAAAATTAAAAGACAATTAAATCTTTTTCTACTTGAACCTATAAATAATATGCTATAACTGAGAATCCAAGATTAGTCTCCATTCTTATTTCAACAATCAACTAAAGAGAGTTATCATTGAAAAATTAAATATTTGGTTAACCTTAGTAGAGTCAGATTGCATTATATCTGATGCTGGCTGTCTGAATTAAACAGACAGACTAAGGCTGGTTGTTATCAAAAACACGGAATACCCACCCTCTCCAGCACAAGAGTTTGTCGTCTGCCAGCCAAACAATTTGCTGGGGTCAAAGGGAGCATTTCCGACCATAAGCTGGTACACCGACATGTCAGAGTTTGGAAGGTCCGTGACAGATGCAGGAAACAGCGTGACATGCAGCTTTGGATATTCCTGGATAGCTTGCTCGACGGCTTCCGAGGACATGCCATCAAAGGCTTCCAGCTGCTGTGTCACAAATGTCACCTGCAACACACGTCTTTTTTTTTATCTGTTCACATGAAAATTAAAATGTAACATCTGATTTATTTCAATATTTTTCCAACATAAGTTTTATCTTTAAAATTTGTTTCCATATTAATTTGTAATATTTTTATAGAATGTCTCATGTTCCTATTCTCTCTTGTCCATGAATGCATAAATTGTTATGATGATCTTTTTATGTTCAAATCATATCAATAAACTTTTGTTTGGTCCATTAAAAGAAAATAATTCCTGTTTTTTTTGGTTTGATCTAACACAGAATAGGTTACAAGAAACTTTACATGCAGCTAGTCATCTTCTTACACATTAGCTTTACAAGAAATGAACCACCTTAAAATAAAAATCAGCATTTCACTTTGAAAAACTTCTCATATTAAATAAATGTTTGAGGCTATACTAAAATCCAGTTCCCTGTAGAAAGAAAAACTCACAAACTGACTAGATGAAAACACAATTTTTTACAGACACAAACAAATATTTGTGGTAATGCCAATGATAACATAAATGGTTAAGACAATAAAATGTTACCTGCTGAAGAGGACTGGGAGAGAACATAAGGGTTGCCATGGCAGCCAGGGTGTGTCCAGTCTGTAACAGCTCCCCTACACAAGAGGTGTCATTGCCCCATACCTGGACTGCATTAGCAAGACTGCTTTGGTATAATGAAGCCCGCACTGTAAAATTGTCATCTGGATTAGATACTCATGCAAATACAGTTAAACCTATATATCGGTAAACAGCTAGCTGTATCAACATTTCACATCATGAATATTCATGTTTAAATTTATGACTTGAAGAATATTAATTTGCTGAACTTTTAAAGGTATAAGAAACAAGGGAATTTTCTTTGCTGTGCAGTCTACATAGAATCTGAGCTACAATATTGTATGTGCAAACTGTGGAGACCTTGATCAGACAGCTCCTGGGTCTACTCTGTTTGCAAATGCATCAAAATGAGTTTTCATGAGTATAAAGTAATGGGATAAGCAGTCAATATTCATATCCTTAAAACATAAATTTTGCAATTCAAATATCACCTGTGCTCAGTGACCCTTTCTTTTGTTTCCTTGACTTGCAGCTTGATACAGGCTTGGCTGTATATCAATTCTTTCTTTCCTATCTTTAAGTTTTTCCTCTAATATCTAAAATTTTAAGTTGATTTTTCTATATCTTAATTCTCTGTAAATAATCTCAAGTTCTCTCTTTCAAATCTTACGTTTCATCTCAATCTCTCTTGGTGATAAGATTCGTTTTTAGGAGTTAGGGTAATACAGAAAATTCCTCAAAGTTAAAACATTCAAAGATATAATTATAATCATCTTGAAAAAAGAATATCTAAGATTAAGTAGAAATTTTAAAAGATGTTGAAATTTACAGTGATTTTATAAAAACAAAACCTTCAGATTAAAAAACAAGTGTGTTCTTTAGAACACATATGTCACCTGTTGAACAGTGACAGAAAAAAGTGTGACAGATGGACAGATAGATGACGGAAAACTTATCCCTATGTGTCACCTCTGCTTACAGCAGGTGACACAAAAGTAATGAAAATGATGTATCTTCCTTTTCACATACATGTAAATATAGCAATTACAATGTAAGCCCTGGTCCAGGTGGCCTAGTGGTCCGCCCCTGAATTGGGAGGTTGTGGGTTCGATCCCCAGCTGCAACATACCAAAGTCATAAAAAATGGTACTGGTATAGCTCCCTTGCTTGGCACTTGGCATATAAGGGTAGTTCCAGGCCTGGTGACAGGATAATGTGACTTGGTGTGATATCATGCCACATGTCTATGGCATGATACTGCAGTGTGACAGCACTACATCTGTCTCAAATAGACATTGTCTCCAAACGACTGAAATACTGTCAGTGGGACGTTAAACCCAATTAACAAACAAGCAAACAATGAAAGCCAACAGGACAAAATGTGTGTAATTATAAACATAATCTTAAGAAAAATAGAAATAAAGAAGGAATGTACTTTTCCAATGTTTTATAAATTTTCGAAATTCAGTCCAATATCTTTGCTGAGTTGACCAAGTCATGAATGGAAAATAATCCATTCTCAATTTAAATTTTAAATGCAAGGAGAAGGTGCAGTTCACTGACAGCATGTTTGAAACCACTAAATATTAGCTTACGATCTTCCTGTGCCTCCTGTGTCACACTGTAGAATCTATGGAAGAGTGTCAGCCATGTTTCCTCCTTTTCACTACCCACAATCCTCTGCAGCAGGTGACATGGCAACCTGGAGGGTCAGAAGAATCATCATTTTATATATATATACCAATAATACATGTATGCATTATACTGGGATGAAGGCTAAGATTATAGCCCATAGCAATGTAAAGTACTTATGACAAGAAATCTTATGCACCTGGGGTCTCCCTCCTCTTGTAATAAACTTAATGTCTATATATGATTGAAATAATATGATTGAAATAATGATGTAGTGATTTTAAAATTAAAAAACTAAGAACAACAACAAATGTTATAAGGGAATATGAAATACATTCACGCGAGGCTAAACAAATGATTGCCAGCATTCTATTATTTTGCGTACTAGCACAGATTTTAACGTATAAAAAGCATATGTACACCTGTTTCCTGTAAACACCCCTGACAGACCCTTCTTTCCTATCTCAGACAATTTATTATTTCTTCCATGGCTAGATATTTCTGATTGCCCAATGCATGTAGTTCCTTAAAGACCTTGATAATGATGATTTAGATTTAAGTCCTATTTGGTCCTGTTACTTGTTCAAAAATTCATATTTATTGGAGAAATTCTGATTCTGTACTTTTTTTTTCAATCACATAGACACACACCGGCACCATGCACCTAAAAAGATAAAAAAAAAAAAATCCCTTTCTAATGTTTATGACCAACCTTTTATTTCTCACTGTAACTGGAAACAGACTTTAAACCCTAAAGCAGACAAAGTTAATAACAAAAGGGAATATATAACAATTGTTAGTCCTATTTTCTTGAAACACACACAAAATAACTACAGGGCATATTTGTCTGCTAAGCCAAGAGGCATTTTTATTTTATGCTGGGGGTATATATACCTGTGTAGACTGCTGTAGGCCCACAGGAAGTGTTCCAGGTGATGCTGGACACAGTACTGGACCAGGTCCTGGTGGAAGTGGTCTGTGGTCACCGTGGTGCTGTAGGTGAGGGGGTGGGGTAGCTGTAGGGGACCCCCAACAACGCTCAACTGGTGCAGCAGTTGTGGGAAACTGGACAAAGTCTCTTGATTAAAGATACCACGGCTGAAATACAATTTAAATTTGTTGATGGCTACTTCTGTATAGCAATCAACCTAATTTTCAAGCCAGCTTAAAGTTTGTCAAATTTACATTAATTTACGAATTTGACTATTAACAGTTGTTTTCTCAAATCATAGTTACTTAACTGTATGCATGTCCCAAGACTGCAGAAAAACAAGGATATCAATTATTTCTTTTAGGCAAATTACACCAATTATTACAATTTGCACTTATTGCTATTGATGATTCCTAGACTGTAACAGTACTTTGTGTCTGGAAATGCCTTGATAAATTGTTTTAGAAGTCCCAACCTTCTACTGTATAGTTAATTAACACTGGACCATGGCTTCCATAAAAATGAGTATTTGTTACTTTCATGTACTTGAGCATTGTGTTATAAATATTACCTTGCAAATGCTTCTAGTATCCTCATCTTAGTAATATATGTACAGTGGTGAATCTGGTCAACCATGGTCACATCTATCTGACCAAGGTGGGACACAGGCCATGGAGGTTCAAGGCCATCCTCTGTCTGACCTTGGTTTGCCATGGAAACTGGTATGTATCCAATTAACTATGACATCAGACATGTTGTGCAACAACAGGTATTCCCAGATCACCTGGGGACTGAAAAGACTGAGGTCAGATCCTGAAAGACCAAGATAAACTTTCATTATATAATCTGGATTCCTAGCATTATAAAACAAGTCTGAAATATTGTTCATTACAAAATGAGGTAATGATCAGTATTGTTTGCAATTGATTTCCTTTTAAAGAAGCTATCCAGCTTACCTTTCTCATACATCATGATATCTAGTTGGACAAAGTCCCTGGTTTGCTGGTCCATGTCCTGTATCCATAGCAACATCATCTGACTGTAGGGCAAGGTCATCCCCTCCTCCTGGGGAGGTGAGGATTCTCCCAGGGTCTTACACTGGTCTGTCAGATCATACACAGGGCTGGTGCTGGCAAGAGATCTGAGTCTGTGTACCTCATGGGTCTCACTGAAAACAGAATCATCTGTATGGGTGGTTGATTTTAACATCTCACCAACATTATTTCTGTCATCTAGGGACTTCATAGACTGTCCACATAACATATATCTTATACGGTATAATGTTTATACAAGTGGTAGAATACCTCACCCAGGCCAACCAGTGCTTGAAATACACTTACATACTAAGTAACAAGCCAGGGAAAAAGTTATAGGAAATTTATGAATAAAATTGGTCACTTGCACATAAACTCCAAATTTCCAAACCCAGATTTAAAGAAAATCCAATTAACAACCTACCTATCCTTAACATGGTGATGCCTGTTTTTCTGGACCTCAAAATTCCTGCAAGGATAAAGGTGGTTGACTCGCTGCAGGAATGTTACCATGGCAACCTGCTCCTCTGTAAGGGCTCCCATTGATAAAAGTTCATTGGTGATGGCCTGACAGAGATCTGAATCCAGGGTGACTAGTGCCATCTTCCAAAGCTGCTTGGCCACACTCAAGCCCTGCAACACAATTATCCGCCATCTGATCTAATGAAGAGTAATTCTCATTCTAAATTTATTTTAATTTATTCTTCAGTCATATCCTGATTCAGTTTTTAACTGCTCCCATAAGTCATTTACTCATAGGTTTATGCTAAAAAATATATTTAAAATAAGACTGTGTTTTTTAATCAGTGATTTTGATGCTGTTGTTATTTATCGAATTTACAATTAACATGACTGTTTTTTTACCAACGTGCTGCTAAAAACAGGTGGACAGAGACTTTGAGAGTAACTGAGAACTGGTAGAACCACATATCCAATTAGAAGGCTTCCTATGTGAAAAATTACGTGGACAGTCTGAACTAGATACCACAGCCGTAATGGGCTAAAGGTATAAATCAGAGACTAAATTAATTAGGCCATTGAGGCTTCTAAAACCAATGTGATGTAAAAAACACATTATCAAATCTTGATAAACAAGTAACTGCAAAATGTACATGTGCATATACTTACAAGTTTATTCATTAATTCTTTTGCCTTCTTCATGTTTTTAAACTCAATATATCTGGTTGCCATGGCAATCCCATCTGCCTTGATAACAGAGTAGTCTGCTCTTTGTGACTCTCCAATGTTGAGGAGGTATTGCTGCACTTCAGGGACTTTATTCTGCAGGATACTGTCTTCTATAACACTCTGCAAACATTAGACAGGGTAATAAAGTTAAACAAAATATAAATGAGGACAAAAGTTATTTCATCATTAAGAGGGAACTTTTTTTTTCTTTTTTTCTGTGAGATTAAAGGATTCTTCATCCACACATAAGTTAGTTCAGTGCTGAACACTGGGATACTAGAACTATCACTGAAGGTGATTAATAACCCTGCATATTGCTTTGAGGCATAAGAAGACTTCAAAATAAACAAAGGGAGATAAATAAAAATGGGAAGGGCCCTAACTCTGTAACACATTCATAAGAAAGCTCCACAATATTGGCATAAACAGCTCTTATGATGATTACACATGTCAAATATCATTAAAATATCTCAATAACTGATGAAGAAACGGTAGTTTGCACAACAAACTTACTCTATATATCCTATATGTTGAGAAATATCTTAGGAATATCTATAACCCATTCACAAGCAAGCTGCACAATATATTTATAAACTACCCATCATTGTTATTTTCCATTGAAATATCTTCACAACTGAAGGAGTTGTACGCAATACAATCTTTTGGACCAAATTACCAACTGTCCAATCAACCAATCAGCTGATTTCAGTATATCCTAATAGACATTTGCTTGCTGGGATATAATAAATGTTAAATCAATAATTATTCTTTTTTAAAATTCATCTGCATAAATCCTCCATCAGGTACAACTTAGAATATGCTTGACATATGATACCCTCGATATGTTTTACAGAATTTCGTGTAGAAAACAGATAACAAAATACAGGATGGTCCAACCTCCAGGTCCATCTGGGACCATTGCTGTAGCTGGTCTTGCTCCAGGCCAATCTCACTGACCACGTCCATCATGCCTTCACTGCACACGCTGGCCACAGATACACTGCCTGTGGACACACTGCCACTTCGACTGACCGGTGACCTCTCACCCAGCTGGTGAACACACTGTCTTGCCTCCTCTATGTATAGTAGCAGCTGGTCTGCACAGACATTATAGATTTAGACCTTAGATCAACATCACAGGACATAAAATCCTAAGAAATAAAACAGTATCCATAGACCATTCCAGTGTTTACAGGTGTATTCAAATCAACTTACAGGCCATCTAATTGCTACACTGGGGAAAGAGGTAGTTACTACAAAAGAACACATGGTTTTGTTAGTGATGCTGTTTGTTACTATTTGACCAAGAAATGAATGGTAAAGCTCGGACTTAAATTTTTATTGCTAGAACTGGAAAGGTACATTGAATATAAAATAATCAATACTTACAGAATCAGTGTAATTTTCTTGAAACAAGTTACACATTTCTCAATATATATTTACGAAACTGCTAAATGCTTTTTGAGGAAAACTTTGGATAACAATCAAATTAAAGTTTGACACTCATGAGCAACTAACACTTGAACATATGTACAGTGTTAATTGCTAACAGGAGTCTTATTTTCAAAAGAAAAAATCTAAACAAAAAATAGTTTTAACCTGTTGCATTTTGAAGGTCACTCTTCTTTGCTGAGTCTGTAACAGTATGTGCAATATCCAAGCTCTTCAGCAGGAGATCATACAGGAAGTCCATGGTAATCTCTAGCACCTGCTTACCAAATATCACTGCCTGTCTGTCCCCTACTGTCCCCCTCACCGTCTGTAGCAGGAGGTCAAAGGCCGGCTCTAACTGAGTCAGATTGTCATGGTAACTAAAAGTCATGGTCTCCCCTGGCAACTTTGGTATGGTTGCCTCAGATTTAGAAAATACTGAAATTGAAAATCATAAAGAACAAGCTATTTTTTATTTCATTCACACTCAAAAAAAAAAAAAATCATTCAATAAAAACAACAAATTCGGAACTTGTATTGTGCATATTTTTTATTTTTTTATGCAATACAGCCCATGTAGTTTTGTGGACTGTCATTCTGGAACTCCCTAAGGAACTGTTCTCAAATGACAAGGCAAATCACTCCACTAAGAAAATAAATAAATAATAAATAAAAAATAACTTGTTAACACTTTAATCAATGTAATATAACCTAAAATAAAGCATACAACAGAACACATACAGATTAAGACAAATTCCCCCATGTAATTGTTAAAAATCTAGAAATGTTGTATTAAAGCCTAACACTGATAATCTGTTTCCAATGAAACGTTTATTTATTTACCAGTTAACACATTTTTAGAGTTTCTATTTCTTGTAATGTAACCACAGATAAGCAGCACATACGTTTCTCCTTGCTGTTGAGGAAGTACTGTACAGTGTCAATCTGTCGCTGCTGTAGCCCTGCCTCCAGCGTGTGTATGGGGATTGTGTAACGCCCCCAGTTGTTCAAATGACACACGCTATCTGCCAGAATGGCTCCACCATGAGTCATCAGCTGTATCATAGAAGATTTTAGATAGCATAGTGGTAATGCACTTTGCTTCTCCCCAATGGGTTTCAGGTTCAATTCCTGGTTATGTACATGAGAGGGTGAGGTGGTCACTCCTCGAAGCACAAGGATTTTCTCTGGATACTCAGGTCTTCTCCAACAAGGATGACATCATACACTGCCATCATAGCCATCAAAAATGATTTACTTAGTTGTAAAAACTTGTTTGATAATGAAAAAATAATTTAGTTTAAACATTTTTTTAGTGAGAATTCTTTGATAAATAATTTAGACTGATAGAATATGAACTATAAATACAATGCAGGACTGACAATTATAACGCTACATTCAGAGTAAAAACTCACTGACTGTGTTAACCCTTTCCCTCATAGAGGACACCATGAAAAGACCTATGTGAACAGCATAAAAACCATATCAGCCTGCGAGGTTTTATGCTGTTCGCTGCTCCTCAGTGGTCTGGAAATTAGTATTTTGTAATTAAATTTGGTAAGGTTTAACTGTGGCTTTCTGCAGATCAGGCTTTATGTGATTCCTATTGAGGGCGTCAAAATGAGTCTATATGAGGGAAAGGGTTAAATTGAATAATGTTGTGCTTACATATGTATATCCATATAAATATGAGTATCACTTAGTTCACACATAGACTCAATATTGTTATTGCTGTCATTCAGTTACCAAGAAGTCCAATACAATGCAGTATCTAAGCTTAAATTATATAGTGTTATACTGGATCTGCTCAGAATATGACAGAAACAAAGAAATAAGAGATTGGGTGTCCAAGGTTTAAACCCTATATTACTGACATTAGATTTATAAGCAACTTGTAGGAATGACTCAGCATAGTAGTATAAATATTCTTTACTTATTTTCAATATGCATCACCGAATATAAAGACATCAGGAGCCATACCTTGCTGACTAGCTCCTGTCTGCCCACCCGTGTGTCTGTCACTATACAGTTGAGGTGTGTCCTTGTTAATAACAGGTGCGGGAGGCCAGGTGTCTCTGACAGAATGACCATTTCTCCGTTACTGTATCTTAAAAAAGATCACAATGAATGAGTATAGCTTGTTTACATAAATGCATCACAGAAAGTTTAGGTTCTAAAAGATTATGTAACTTCTGTGATATACCTGTATGTGATATTCTCATCATACAGGTACGCACAAATAAATACATGTATTAATATTGAATGGTGCCTTAAACAGATTTCTGGAATTGATATGTACATTTCTGATGCAAATTTAGGTTATGAAAATCTGTTCCCAGAGAAAAGCATCTGGACAGCAAGGCTTCCTGAACAATGGAGGTCAGACAAACAAGGGCTCACTGTATCTAGGCATACCGTACTCCCCGCCCATCCTGTTAAACCTAGCATAGAATACCATACAACAACCTACCATTGTGATTAGAGCCAAGGAACAGATAGACTGCTTATTTGCATATCCAATTATTTTTTTATATTGATGGGTAACAATACTGAATTAAAATCTGGGAGACTCAATTACCAAGTACTACGACTGCTTATACTTTATATGAACTACTCATATTTCCTTTAACTAGAGAATATTCTACCTTTCTTAAATGAGTAACTCTGATTTCAGAGTATTAGGCTCATCACGAATGTAGCTATAGCTCTTCAATTTGTCATTATCATATTTTAGACACTGTGCTACATGATTCAGCTGTTAAATTTAGTTACCTATGTGTGGTCCATTTCTCATCCTTTGTAATCCAATGGCACATAACCCTGACTTCATTATAGCAATACACAATGGATATTGACTGCATATCAACACAGATATCTTCAACACTGTAACCCTGAACCCCTTCTGGGACCCTTATTAATGTTCCTTGCACTAAAGACAGAGAACTCCCCTTTTTCTGAGTTTCCGAAACAAAACCTGTGACCCTATGTCTTCCCACTTTGCCATCTTTTCTCCTTATTTTGGAATGAGTATCACCAGCAATGGCCTCTGCAAAATGTGATTCATGAGAGATTGTGGTTGATCCCTTATGAAGACTTAACAGTTTTTCTCGCCAATATGAATCTCCAAATTGTGCAGTGCACAGGTAGGTCTTCAATGAAACTTCCTGGTTTGGTAAAGATCCACAAGATTTTGACTTGGATGTCTTCCATGGCAGTGCATCTGTACTGACACAATGAAGATCCCCTGACTGGAAAACCAAGACAAGCCGAGACAGGTCAGGTGACAGTTTCCAGGCTTGCACTGTAGTAAGATCAATTGATAATTTGGAAATGTCTGCAGTAACTACATGTTTACCAGTTGATAAATCTGCAAATACTGAATGTTAGTCAAGAATCTTAAATAAAACAAGAAAAGTTAACTCTTCTTTTACAGTGAATTAACTTCAGTACTCATACTCAGTGCAAAATATCAATGATAGAATCTTTACTGATAATATACATGAATAAAAGATGGGGCTTTCATACAATGAAGGGACAAAACTAATAAAAATATCATTTTCCTGAGGTTGTGGAGAGGCAAATCCTAATGTAAATAGCAAATATTTGGGAAAACACCATGAATTTAAAAGAAATTCAGAGGGGAAGATTGCCTCTGACCAGCCCTTGATAAAGAAAGGAAAAAAGCCCTGTAAACACTCTTGATTTCTTTTTAAAGAAAACTGAAACCTACTTTTTTGTTCCCTTTTTTTTTTAAGAAAAAAATAAAATGTCTAAACATTGATATGCCAAGCCAGAATTAGAGGCAAAAATCTTGAGATTTATTTTAAAACATTTAGATGATGGTGAAAAGTAAAGGATACAAAGCTGTTTTTCTTTGTTGTGATCTAGAATAACACACATATTCTCTATAATTTGAAATGTTGATAATCCAGCGATTTCCTCTGGAACAGATAAAGTTGCTGAAGTTGAAAACTGCCCATCTCTTGATGTGATAAACTTTAATTCTGTTTTGTTGATGGCAACGGTAATACCATGGGATGTAAAGGACACCACTTCTGCAGATAACAGATTGGATGACTCAGCTCACCTGTAAATATTAATATAAATATAATATGTTTCAACATATAAATATGTATATTAAACATTTGAAATAAGAAAATGATGCATAAATTCTGTGAAAATCAAATAAAAATTATTCTAAAAAAATTACATTACCGGTAATCCCATTCTGTTTACTAATGCCCAAGAATAGTACTAAGTCACAATAAGTGATAGTGTGACCTGAATGGGAATACACATTATTTCAACTAAATCATCACAAACATTTCTATGTTGAAAAAAATCCTGGAATGAAATGTTAAATTTGGTGAATTTTGAATTATTTAAAAGAATTGTAATTGAAAATGTGTTAGAATATATGATGCTAGGGCACCTAGTTAAATAAGTGCTTGAGTAGTTCCAAGTCACGCTTCTACCACAAAATAAAGACAAAAGTACATGCAAAATATGTACAAGGATTAATGATAATAACATAAAGCATAACTCACCATCCTTAACCAGTGATGCTAAATTAGTTTGGAATGTCACCTCTACATCATTTAAATTCTGTTTAAATACTGATAATTGTGCAGCATCCAGAGGACCATGTATAACACAAATGTGTGGAGTACAATCAACATCCTGCCTTGTTTCCACATGTTCAAAATCAAAACTGTATAATAGAAAAAAAAAGATATATTGCAGCCTGCTTGTCACTCTGTTGACAAGTATAAAATGCTAGTAGTAAATGAAAACAGCAGTGACAATAATATTACTCTAAGCACTCGAATTACACATTGGTATTTAAATCAATATTTTGAAACTCAAAATCAGCACTTTGAGATTTTGAGCCAGTTGACATGAATGAATTACTGACAATGTGAAGCTTGGCCGATTTTAACCTCAGACGATGGCAACCATGATAGGTGTGTTCCCTTTTGAATAGGACAATGTGAACCATGTCATGAGACAATGTGAACCATGTCATGAGACAATATGAACCATGTCATGAGACAATATGAACCATGTCATGAGACAATGTGAACCATGTCATGAGACAATGTGAACCATGTCATGAGACAAATATTGAAATTTGTTATGGCAATGAACTAAGCATGTATGCAGAATGAATTACTGAATTATATTGGTAGAAATTCTGTAGACTTAAGTATGCCTTTGTCAATTAAACTTGTGTGGGTTAAAATAACATGTAGTTAAAAAGGTGTTGAAATTTGTCTACACTAAGTTTGGTTTAAACTTATTTTAGGTCGATTGAGAACAAACAAAGTTAATACAACTTAAATAGTCCTCTGGACTATTCCTGGGTTGGACCAGTACTTTGTGCCTGGGAAGGCCATGAAAAATCCTTGCCTCAGCAGGGTTTGAATTCGCAACTGTTGGACCGGCATTTAGATACATTACCACTCTGACTGGACTACTACGCCCTTTAAATCTATACTTAGCAATACAATTAATTCAGGCCAATTAAAACATTACCTGTGAAAATTAAAATGTGCTACATGTATTTATGATTAATTCTTAAATAGAAAATGAAATGCTGATTATTTTCATTATAATGACATTTTAAATACTAATGGTAACTATTGTTCAAGTAACTCTTTTACTCTTACTGCTTAATATTTTCTGCTGTCAACACATATCAATTTTAATAATAAACTATTGAAATCAGAATTTAAATATTCAAATTTTCAATTTACAAAAAGCTAATTATACACTTTCAAGTGTGTTATGATGTATGTGGGGAAAACATTTTAAAGCAAAAATTTTCATAGACAAGGTATGTTCAATATATACCAAGAGTAAGCATTATATCTTATTTCACTTTATGTGTTATTATACTGTAATATAAGGTTCACATTGTCTCACAAACTGCTGGACTTGACTATTTGAGTTTACCATCACTTTGACAGTATTTCAGTCATGTAGCGATGTCCAGCTAAGTACAGGTGGAGGAAGACCCTGTATGCAAAGAGGCATTTGGGTAGAACCACTGACCTACCTCAAGCCAGCTGGAAGGCTGCCTCACATGAAAATCCGAATGACCCTTCCGGGATTCGAACCCATGTGGTGAGGGGCTGAGTGAGTGTTAAAGTCAATGACTTTACCCTCTCAGACATTGAATGGAGTCCCCTCTCACAGTCGGGTTCACATTGTCTCCCACCAAAGACTTATTATCAAACTCGTGTAAAAGTCAGTGGAAAATACTGTTTAGGCACACAGAAGATCATTGAATTTTGCAAACTTTCAAAATACTGAGCCTTGGGTATGGAAAAATCACAAAGGAAAATGTAAACATATTGTAAAATGATCATTTCTCTAATGCAAGGAATTATTTTCAATTTAATGATTTTAAAAATCTTTTAAATTATGATTTAGATTCAACAAATGTAGCAAAAAAATTTTTTTTTTTTAGAGAGAACTGTAATATTTCTGGACTTATTTTAATAATTTAGGTATTATTTTGATAATGCAATGCTATATAGTAAGATATAATTTACTTTCATTTGAATAGGAAATGTTTGAAAACATGACAATATGCTGCATGTTTTTATTTACTGTATTTATTTTTTTTTAGACTACTTGCATACATTTTTTAGGCAAGGCTTTTTTATTTTCCCTCAAATCATTGCAGTGACAGTATGATGATATATCCATTACGCCATTAATATAAAAACAAAACATAAAATGTATATGAACGAAAGTGTCATGCCTAATAACATCTGTTCCTATGATATATCCGGTTTTGTTTGTTTCTTCATGTTTCGCGCCTATCCCCTCACAAATGAGTCCTTTCAGACAGTTATTTGTATACAGATTTAACGAGGTTAAGCAAAATGTAGCATTCTTCAAGTTCTTAAGACTTTTGTCTTTCTGGAATGTGTGTAAATGAAAGATAAATCCTTCATTTTCATTTCCTTCTTTGACGTTTAGAGTCTCCATTTTGGTCATGTCACATGACTTGGGGATCAGCTCAACTTTCAGGATCAATGAATATTAATTTCAATGAAATGCGTATTTTTTCCCGCATTTATGATAGCATTTATATGTTTTACTTTATTTGATAATGTATACCGGTAAATGTTGAAAATATGATTTATTATACTATTCATGTGCTCATATTAATTTGTTTCTCCCTGCAGGAAAAATGAAAATAAAGCGTTTTTCACTGGAAAATTGAAGGTACTAAATTTAGTTTATAAAACATGTATCAGAGTATAAAACAGTGTAGTTTTAAATAGCATAGAAGTTTTCATGAGTCTTTTCTTTTCCAGATCAGCACTATTGTAATGAAGGTAATTTGCTTTTTAAAACAATTCGGACCTTTGTTGCTACGTACTCAAGTGTAAGCTCATTGAATTTTCATTTACATTATCGTCAGAGGTCGTAACTGCGCCCCTGTCCTAACTCCGCCACCTTCCTTTTTTTATCGTAGTCTCGCTACATTTTATCACACTCACGTAAGTGACTGTGAGAATTTTTTTTACTATGTTTCTGTAAATAAACTCAGATGAATTTTGTTTGAAATTTTGATTCAAACAGATAAATATTGCAAATTTTATCTCGCAGCACTCTTTTTATGTGTTTTTTCTTAATACAAGATGATTTCCACACAAATTTTTAAAATAAAAGTATCTTGGAAATTCCATCAGCGGTGTTTACATATATTTTATGAATGGAAGTCATATGTGTACAGTGCGCAACTGATATGACATCACCTAGGGGGTGGAGTTAGGAATACACAAAATGATGGCATAATATTTGACTCGTAATGTATTAAATGTTATTTTTGAGTGAATAGTTATTCATAAAAGAATTTTTTGGCGGGTATCAATGTGAATTTGATAGAATTAATTGGTACATGAAAGTTTCTGTTCTGTGTATTTTATTTATGTTGCATATCCTAATTAAATCTTAGAGGGGTGCAGTTTGGGCACTCGAGGATAATATAACTGAATAATTTGTATGATGTAATTCCGATACTGATTTAAATGCTCTGCCTAATATATTG
Organism: Solen grandis; assembly: GCA_021229015.1. Classification (NCBI taxonomy): domain Eukaryota; kingdom Metazoa; phylum Mollusca; class Bivalvia; order Adapedonta; family Solenidae; genus Solen; species Solen grandis. Next base: position 51,791,873 of record CM037780.1, read on the forward strand.
ATGAATGTTTTCAAAGGTGGTTTTAAATAAAAAAAATAACATGCCAGTTCTTCAATTCCTCAGTTTTTCTTGGAGGTAAATCCAATGAATCGTAGCATCCACAAGCATCTAGTGGACAGTGACAGATCTACAGATTAAGAGGGAAGTGTAATGTGTTCAGGGAAAGTGTTGTCCTACATACAAGTGACCCATTTAGTTAAGAAATCCACTAAGATTTAAAGTCTTCTTCTTCATTAGTTCTTGAGCACTCCCTCACTACTGGGGGCGGCACGAAATACCCAAATACTCCTAAATATAACCAAATATACAATTCATTTATCAACATACATTAAATTAACAGATAAAATGTCTAATTAAATAAGTTATTGATTTAATTTTAATTTTTAACTTTCTTAAATTATTGTATATTTTTATGATAGCTTATTCTGACTTGGCAATTCAACTCCTTACAGTTAAAGGTTTGAATCCCGGCAGAAAAAAACTCTTTGTTAACATAACCAAGCAAAACAAAAAATGTTTGTTTGTTGTGTTTAATGTCCCACCGACAGTATTTCAGTAGTGCTGCCACACTGTAGTATCTAGCTGTAGACATGTGGCATGATACCACACCCAATTACATTATCCTGACACCGGGCCAACCACCTGCAACTACCCTTATATGCTGAGTGCCAAGCAAGGGAGCTATAACAGTACTATTTTTTAAGACTTTGGTATGTCGCGGCCGGGTATCGAACCCACGACCTCTGGCTCCTGAGGTAGACGCTCTAACCACTTGGCCACCGGGGATGGTGATTTAAAAAAAAAAATTAACGGTACATTCTTTCCTTTTCTTCATTGTAAATGTTAATAATTGAGCTAGGTTTTATTTGTAATGGCCTGTAAATAACCCATATTGGTGAGAGCCAAGTGACTCATTTGTTACAGTCACCCTGTAAGCAAGAGGGTCCGGGTTCCAGTCTCGGTCTGGTTTTACTTTTTTTCATTGAGATCTCAAAATACATACTACTTAAGGTGTATTTTGCTTTAAATATTCAATCGTTTATATGGTATATTTGTGTGTATTTAGGAGTATTTGGGTAGATCTATATTGAATCAAGTGTATTTGGGATATCATCACTGATACCATTTTTTTTTCTCATTTTTTAAACTAGATCTATTATATCACTTATAATATATAAATATATGATAGTTAATCATTTTTATTTAATTAAATACATGACTTTGGTATTTTAATGCTGGGGTACACATTGTCATACAACCAAAGGATAAAATAAGTGTAAGTAAAATTTTTATGACCATGAGCAATGCATAGTTCCATGACCCACCTATTAGCATATATTAACAATAGATTACAGTTAGATTTTGTCCCACAAACATGATGTTAAGAAAGGAGCACATGTCATTGTTTGTGGCCAAACCTATTTTTATTCAAATAAAAGTTCGGGTCAGGGAACTATCCATTAAATATGACCTTTATAAAAAGGCCTTGATCCACAAAGGTTAGTCAGAATCATTTTACTAGGCTAGATATAACTTTTCTTTATATTAAATTGATAGTTATTGCATTAATTTATAATTTCAGATTGTTGTGTCTGTAGGCCTACTTACACAATGTACTGCATTATGTAATCTGTCCCAATGCACAGAAGATTGTAGTAAAGATGTCAGCGCTGCAGCATACAGACCTGTTGCTTGATTGAGCAACTGTTTCTGCATCTCCTCAGAAACATGAGAATGAGGATGCAAACATTTCCCAGAGACAGTGGTTACAGTTACAGACCAAGAAAATATCAAATTATCAGATGCAGATGAAATGATGACACAGAGTTCTGAAGCTGACATTGAAATAAACAAAGATGATGCAGGATTACAACATCATAATACAGATTACAGACTCCTAGAAAGAAATGAAAAGTCCAAAGACTTAGGTGCATTTCCTGCAAATGTTGGTGATTGTGAGCAAAACAAGTGTCTTACAAAAGAGATGGAAAGACTTGCAGATATTGGCAGTGGTGACACAACTAGTGAAATGAGAACATCAGAAAGTGTAGTACATGTAGTGAGAACATCAGAAAGTGTAGTACATGTAGAAGGTTCTACTGTTTACAGTGGTGCAGAGGACACAAATGAGATGACAAAAGCAGAGCTGTCTGAGAGATTAACAGAATGCCAGGGGGAACTGGAAGCCACCAAGAAAAAACTAGTCAAGGCAGAACGGCAGCTAGAGAAGGCCAATGACTACAATGAGATTCTGAGAAATATGGTGAATGTGTAGGGCTGAAACAAGTCCCATTATTTTTACCAGGGTACCCATCATACTATTACCCGCAGGTACCTGAGTACCTGTTAAGATGTAGTAATTGCATAAAAAATGATTGATTGAAATGAAATGCCAATTTACCACTTATAATAACTCTCACTGGCTGATCAGGTTCTAAATTGTTCATTACTTCTTACATATCAGGAGGAAATAGATTTAAACCTGGGCAAGCGGAATACTGCTTTAAATCTGACTTGTCTCATCTCCTTGAAAATACTTAAGTACGATGTCGGGCTCAGACTCAAATTTTATACATAAATCTGAATTTAGAGGTCATATTTAGAGTTTGAGAATCTACAGTAATGTGTGCATGTTTTTAGGACTAGGGGTCTTGTTTACAATGGTTTACACGGGGTCAAGTGGTGTGGCGGAAAGGGTTAATGAAGTGGGTGCTCCAGACTTCATGAATTAGACGCAGTCATCAATGTTGCAGGTAGAGAAGTTAAGCAGTGAGATCCACAGACACAAGCATGCCAAGACCCGCCACATGCATGTACAGGTAGACAGTAGGGACCTTCTTCAGTACACTGAAGGTAGGCAGGCAGCAGTGGCCATACAGAAATACTGTTTTTTTTCTGTCCATCTCCTCCTTTTTTCTTCCCTTCTCATCTCCCTCGTTTCTCCTCTTCTTCCTTCTTTATTGTCAGTGCAAGGTCATGAAAAGCAGCACACATACACCCTTCTCTCATTTGTTTCAGTGATCACCTCAGTGTCAGCTGTCAAACTTGGGCAGATATAGACCAATCATCACCAAATTTGTTCATGTTATTAATAGTTGGCACAATACTCAAGACAGTCAGACAATTTGTAAAGTAGTTCTATGCAAATCTTGCCGAGAGGGTAAACTCGCTGACTTTCACACTCACTCAGCCCCTCACCACGTGGGTTCAAATCCCGGCAGGGTCATTTGGATTTTCATGTGAGGAAGCCTTCCAGCTGGCTTGCGGTAGGTCGGTGGTTCTACCTGGATGCCTCCGTGCATTCGGGGTCTTCCTCCACCTGTAATTAGCTGGATGTCGCTATATGACTGAAATACTGTCAAAGCGACGGTAAACTCAAATATAGTCAAGTCAAGTCTATGCAAGTCATAGATCAGACAGTCTGGTCAGTTTCTAGATCTAAATAGGGTATTTTCCCCTAATTTATTGGAAATGTTTCCCAATCTGCTAAACTTTTGACACTACAGAACATATGACATTTTATTTCAGATCTTATATATTGACCTAATAATGGATTATTAGTTTCCATAATTGGGTGATATAGAGGATAATTGTTTGTTTTGGTGTGTGATCGATTAATAATTTCACTGAGTGAACATAAAAAATGATATTTTCACGAGTGGCAAAGCCATTATACATTATAACGTAGGGTCGGGTTCAAGTTCCTGATAATTTCACTTTTCCTGACAATATTCACAGTTCAAAACAGCAAAATTATCAGGATATATTCCACTGTTATTTCTAGGTAATCCATGAAAAGATGAATATATGTCATTTTTAGCTCGACTATTCGAAGAATATAAGAGCTATTGTAGTCGCCCTGGCGTCGGCGTCGGCGTTGGCGTTGCAGCTTTTGGTTAAAGTTTTGCGTGCAAGTAACTATCAACCTTATATCTCAATAACCGTTTATGGTATTGACTTGAAAGTTTATAAATATGTTCAGGGGCATCAGACAACCAAGGTAGATAACTCTTGACTGAATTTAATATGAATTATGGCCCCTTTTTAACTTAGAAATTTTGGTTAAAGTTTTGCGTGCAAGTAACTATCAACCTTATATCTCAATAACTGTTCATGGTATTGACTTGAAAGTTTATAAATATGTTCAGGGGCATCAGACAACCAAGGCAGATAACTCTTGACTGAATTTAATATGAATTATGGCCCCTTTTTAACTTAGAAATTTTGGTTAAAGTTTTGCATGCAATAGAAAATTTGGTTTAAGTTTTGCGTGCAAGCTACCATCTAGTTTGTATCTCAATAACCATTCATGGTATTGACTTGAATGGTTTATGAATATGTTTAGGAGCATCAGACAACCAAAGTAGATAACTCTTAATGGAATATATTACAAATTATGGCCCCTTTTTAACTTAGAAATTTTGGTTAAAGTTTTGCATGCAAGATACTCAAATGCTTATTTCTCAGTATCCAGGCATGCGATTGATTTTAAACATCTTTAATATGTTTAGGGGTATCATCTTTCTGGTAGATAACTCTTGATGGAATATGTTACAAATTATTGCCCCTTTGTAACTTAAAAATTTTGGTTAAAGTTTTGCATGCAAGGTACTTTCATGCTAATATCTCAGTATCCAGGCATAGGATTGATTTGAAACATCTTTAATATGTTTATGGGTATCATACTTTCATGGTAGATAACTCTTGATGGAATATGTTACAAATTATTGCCCTTTTTAATTAAAAATTTTGGTTAAAGTTTTGCATGCAAGTACTTTCATGCTAATATCTCAGTATCCAGGCATGGATTGATTTAAACATCTTTATATGTTAGGGTATCATACTAGGTATAACTTTTGATGGAATATATTACAAGTTATGGCCCCTTTTTAAACTAAGAAATTTTGGTTAAAGTTTTGTATGCAAGGTACTTTCATGCTTATATATCAGATTCCAGGCATGGGATTGATTTGAAACATCTTTTATATGTTTAGGGGTATCAGACTATAAAGGAAGATAACACTTGATGGAATATATTAAAAATAATGACCCCTTTGAACTTAGAATTTTGGTTACATTTTTGCATTCAAGCTACTATCCAGCTTATATCTCAGAAATTGCTTGTGGAATTGACTAGAAAGTTAAGGAGTGTCTTCAGGGGCATCAGAAAACTAAGGAGGATAGCTTCTGGACTGAATTTTACACAAATTACGGCCCTTTTCTAACTTGGATTCTTGGTTAAAGTTTTGCATGCACAGTGTTATTGTGCTTATGTCTCAGTAACTAGGCATGGGATTGATTTTAGACATCATCAAAATATTTAGGGGTATCAGACTATCAAGGTATATCATTTTTGACTATTATTATGTACAGGGTATGTGAAGGGCAAGAACTGAAATAGATTTCATTTGATTTACCAACAAGCATTTTGAATAGTCGAGCATGCTGTCCTCTGACAGCTCTTGTTATTAGATAAAGAAATGTGAGAATCAACATGTGAATGATGTTAATGTTTTTTCCAACTTTGAGCATTTAAAGACTCAATTTTCCCAAATTTTGCAGTGGTCCTTTTCTAAAAGTAGCCAGAAAGAAGCTTGTCAGAAAGTCCTAATAACTTTTAGTTATGTTTCATGATATTTATATTCTAGAACCAAGACAATCATATTTTGCAATAGTCAGTGCCCCTGTGTCAGCTGTGGAATTGTGTCTATACTTGGGCTTGCACTAACAACCTCTATATTGTGAAACATGAACTCTAGCATGTGTTGTCCACAACCTTCAGAACAGTTTAGAATGTATACATGGCTGTAATATCTAAATATTTTGACTCAGTATTTTTACGTCTACTGCAGGGGAACCGGTGATGCCCTGCTGGGAGGAGGACAATGTGGGTGCTGTTTCCATGGAGATGAACACCACCAGTACAGAAGATGAGGTTAACATCATTGTAGAGGCTCAGCCAGTAAGTTGCATCAGCCTTTAACCCTTTCCCTCATATAGACTCATTTTGACGCACTCAATAGGTACCACATAAAGCCTGATCTGCAGAAAACCACAGTTAAACCTTACCAAATTTAATTACAAAATCCTCATTTCCAGACCACTGAGGAGCAGCGAACAGCATAAAACCTGATCAGCCTGCGAGTTACTCGCAGGCTGATCTGGTTTTATGCTGTTTGCATAGGTCTTTTCATGGTTTCCTCTATGAGGGAAAGGGTTAACCCTTACTTTATATGCCTTCAATTGACCTGTGACACCAGTATAAATTAGAACAGCCTAGATGTTTGCTGTGATGTTTGATATGAGTCTATATCAATGGCTGACCATGGAACTGTTCCAAATGCATATACATATAGGAGAAATTAGAAAGTTTTTTTTTTTCCCGAAATATAGAAGTATGTTTCATCACTCAGTCCCTCATTGCTGTGGGTCTCAAATCCCTGTTAGGAACACTGTGGAAACACTTTTGTTTATAGAGGCTGCCTAATGGTAGGTCAGTGGTTCTACTTGGGTGCCTCTGTGAGCAAGTGGTCATCTACCTGTAATTAGCTTGGCGCTGCTATATGATTGAAATACTGTCACAGTGATGGAAAACCAAGACACAACAACAACATGTTTCAACCAGATTCTGGAGGCTGGACCAGTATGTAGCTGTCCCCTGTATACTTTCTGATACTTGATCAGCCTGCTAGGATTGTGATCAATGGTGTTTGATAAACACATGGGTACATGTAAAACTCTGATAAGTTATGAGTAGTCATAGAACTCAGAGCTACCATACAAATGTCCGGTTTTATGTCCATTGTTTTTTGAAGTGGCGTTGGGCTGATATAGGAATCACATGCATTATTCTGACTTGTCCCATCCTGGTAAACAAAAGATTTGCTATCTTTGCATATTGTCAGTGAAGTTGGGGTATAGATCTAGTTGGCTTTTGAAATACATCTACCAACATTATTAAGTATATAACAAACAGTTCTCGTCAGGTTTCAAGAATTTCTTGGAAGTGTTTTGCTCCAAGGTAAAAGACACACTTTGCCAGCTGTACTAGTAATAAATCTGGTCTGAAAGATCATGATAATTATGCTGGCTGATGTAGCTTTAAAAATGTTTGGATAGAAATGCAGCTATATAGAGTAACAGCTTGACACACAGAATATCCAGTCACTGGAGGTCAGAGGAAATTTTCTATTGTAGGATCCCATGTTGAGTGCGTCGGAAGGGTTTTCCATCGCAGACAGTGTGCGTGCGGCAGCAGAAGCAGTAGTAACCAAGCAGACGAGGGAGACGCTGATGATGAGCGGGTATGTCTACCACGAGGAGTCAGGACTTTACTATCATCCTGAGTCAGGCTACTACTTTGACTCTGTAAGTAAAACACTGCAGCTGATTGGGTTTATGCTAATGTTGTTTTGTTGAAATGTTTTATACTGTGTCTTTAAGAGTTCAACTGTGCTTAGGCCTAGTAGGTTAACATCACTCAGCCCCTCACTGCTGTAGGTTTGAATCCCAGCAGAGATCATCCAGTTTTTCATGTGAGGAAGCCTTCCATTTGGCTTGTTGAAGGTTGTTGGTTCCACCCAGGTGCCTCTGTATACTGAGTCCTCCCCCACCAGTTGTTTGCTGACATTCCTATATGATTGAAATACTGTTGCAGCTACATGTATAATGATTCTGTATCATGTATATTTACAGGAAAAATCTCTCTATTACGAGCCCAACTCCGGTACTTACTATTACTACAATTACGACACAGGGCAGTATGAGTTCCACTCTCAAGTAGATATCTCTGCCCATACCTTCCATGGTGAACAGCTTCCACAGCAACAGGTAATGATATCATCTTACATACCTGTAATTGGGTCATATCACATAATGGGGTCAACCTATATAATTGGGTCATCTCATTTAATGTGGTTATCTCCTATAATGGGGACATCTCACATATTGTGATCATTTTGCCACTTTGGGTCATTTTCTACAATGAACAGAGTCACATCAGTTACCTTACATTATTTGTAGGCATTTGATAGTTTGTATATTAATTTGAATACATCTGGGTCCTGACGGGACCAAGTTTTACATGTACAAACACATTCCACCATTCAGTAAATGTGAAATTTGACATACATTTTTACTTCAAGAACTAACAATATTTGTTAAGAAATGAAATACTTTGGCATTTTTATTAAATAAACAGAAATGAGGGCGCGTGGTCCAATGGTAACGTATCCGATTACGGATCCGAAGATTGTGGGTTTGAACCTCGTTGGAGGCAAGAACTATTCATGACCTTCCCAGGCGCAAGTATTGGTCCAATTGAACCGTCAAGAGGGATTAGTATAAGTTGGAAGAACTTGTTTCCCAATCAATGTAAATAAATAAGTTTAAACTAAACAGAAATGATGAAGTTCACCTCATAGTATCAAACATTATTTAGCTCTAAGTATGACAGATGGAATTCCCGCCAATTCATGCCCTGATTTTTGTACTCTTGAAGGTAGATACAGCTCCTTGTAACACAGTCTTGACTGACACCTTCAGAAAAACCAGCTCACCAATCAAATCTACAGTCCAGGTGAAGAAGAAAAAGACACCAAAGGTATTTGATATATTTGATCATAATCTTTATTAGCTTGTCTGTTTCAAAGAAAAGGTTGAGCTAATATGATCGCTGGATCATCATCAACATCATTGTCGTCATCATGCAAGAACTCTAATGTAGCTCATCATTTCATAAAGTTTAATTGATGGAATGTGTAAATAATCAACACACATTTCTCTCCATTTCTGATATAAAATGAATGTGGACACTTTTACATTACTAAGAAATATATAAAACACTAATTCATTTTTTAAATCTATTTATGGTACACAGTCTAAACTTGAGGGGTAAATATTATTGAAGACACCACTTAATTTTCTGGGAAAATGTGATGTAAAAGTGAACAAACCAGCATATTCAGTTCCTTTTTTGACAGTATGTGGTGGGGAGGTGGTGAGACAATGAAGAGGATTAGATAAACGGAAATCAAAAAGGAAGCTTGATTAGGTTGATTTCAAACAAAACGATGAAAATTAATAAAAAATGTGTGAATTTAAGGGCAAGTGAAAGTTCTCTAAGGGTGAGTGCATTTTTCAAGTCACTAGTCCTACAGGGCGAGTAGCATTTGAATTTTTTTACACCCCTGTTATTGTCAGAGCCAGATTTGTACATCAAGGGCTGACTGATCAATGTGACCATGTTGTTAGAGCTTCTGCCCTAGTCTGTAACATAAAAAAATGGTACTGGTATAGCACCCTGGCTTGGTGCACAGCATATAAGGGTAATTCAAGGACTGTTTGCCTGGTGTCAGATAATGTGACTAGGTGTGGTATCATGTCACATGTCTGCAGTGTGATATGACAGTGTGGCAGCACTACGTCTGTCTCAAGTAGACATGCTGGTATTCTCAAATGACTGAAATACTGTTGACAGGACGATAAACCCACTATATAACATAGACCCATCAGGGGCTGACTGGGAAGCTGTTTCACCTTCTTCAGCTTCTATATACCGGGTACACCTAGAATAGCTTTACTGTTCACCGTAACATATTATCAACTTAAATAAATTAAATTGCCATACAGCAACATTGGAAGTATTTGTTTCTTTTTTTCTTCTCTGTAGGTAAAGGAAAAGGATGCTATGAAAGAATTCATGGAAGCTTTTGAAGAGTTGAAGATATCTGCAGAATCAAGAAATGCAAGACAAAATGCATTAGGTAAATGATCAGACATAATATATTGACAAGTGTTGTACAATGTTACAGGTGATTGGCAATAGGAAGGAGAGAAGACAGGCCATGAAAGAAAAGGAAGAGAGAAAGAGACAGAAAAGATTGCGGAAAGAAGATAGGAGAAAGAAAAGAAATAGGAGAAGTTTTGAGAGGAAGAAAAAGGATAAAAGAAAGAACAGAAAGAAAGAGAAGTATTGATGAGAGTTTCACAAGCACTGGAGATGACGCAAGAGCAAAGATTTGTAAGATTAAAAGGAAAGCTGGTGAAAGAGCGGAAGATAAAATGAACATTTCATATATCTCAAATTATAATGAAAAGTCAAGGTCACAAAGGAGGAAGAAAATAGTGGAGAGTTACTTCAGTTCTGTCAGGTCAAGGTCATTGAGCTCAGTTATGTCAAGTGATATGAGTTTCTGCATCTGAAACGAAGAGTCCAGAGCTTAAGTCCTGATTGTTATAGAAGTAGGTTACAGTTGAGAAAACAGTACCATAGTGATTCATCTCTGTTTAGGATTGGGTCACTCTCCAGAGAAAACTTCTTGAGTGATTTGTCAATAAATAGAAGACATTCTTTCTCTAGAAGTTCTGGGGAGTATAAAACTGACAGTAGATCTTATTCAAGAAGCAGATCTAAATCATATAGAAAGGAAAGAGGAAGATCAAGGGAAAGAAAACATAAAAATCTCAGGTCTCAGTCCAGAAGTCCTTTACGATCAAAGACAAACACCAAATCCATGTCAGACTTAAAAGTATTCTTCTAGGTCAAGGTCGAAACAAAAATACAGTGATAGGTCATATTCTAGGAGTAGATCAAGGTCAAAATCATTTTCTAGAAGTAGGTCTAGGTCACGAAAAAGATCAAATGGTCAAAAGTCATATTCTAGAAGCACATGTAGGTCTCGATCAGAGACCAAAGGAGAGGTTCAAACAGTAAGTCTTCTGCAAGGAAAGGAAATTTAACTGGGAAGGGCTACAATAGAAAAAGAAATATAAGTAAAGACAGCATGGATAAGCAAAAGCACAGTAAGAGATACAGAGGAAAGCATAGTTCACAGGATACAAAAGATGATCACAAAAGTGGGACCACTGTAGAGGCTGAGGATGTGAGGATGAGTGAAGAGGATTCAGATGACAACTGCAAGACCTTTGCATGAAAAGGTTCTAGAACAGCTTCAAAAAGCAACAGAACAGCTGAGATCTAGTCGCTCAAGTTGTAGCCGTGACAGTCTGCTGAAGAAAAGTCTCATAGAAGATTTTATGAACTTTATAAAACTTCTGAACAAAGAATAGCAGATGTATGCGAAAAGCACAAGAAAGGAAAAGGTGATGTAGAAAAAGATGGTGCAGCAACAGGTAGCAAAGGTGGAATTAAAGATCATGTGGAAATAGATGAGCTGTACCAAATGGTTGTACAGCTTCGTCAGTCATCTTTAGAGAACACCAACTCAGGGTCATTTGAAAAAAATAGGGCAAAGAAAGGCAAGGGAAATAAATATTCTAAAGAAGAGGTTATAAATGTTGATGATTTATCAAGTGGTTTAGAGGATGGGGAAGTGTCGGACAGTGGAAGTGTGGTGTCTGTATCCTCAGTGTCTACATATACAGTGTCCTCGTCCTCAGAGAGTTCCAGTGAGGAGGAGTCCAGCAGTGAGGAGGAGGAGGATGTGGTCGAGGATCAGAATGGAGATATGGGTACACAGCTTCGTATATAACTTCATTCTGAGTTTAATGAATAGGATTTAGACTAAGTTTGTGTATTAGATGTAGAAACAAACTTTTTGATAGGTGTTTGAAAGATTCTGCTAGTATTAACCCTTTCCCTCATATAGACTCATTTTGATGCCCTCAATAGGTATCACATAAAGCCTGATCTGCAGAAAACCACAGTTAAACCTTACCAAATTTAATTACAAAATCCTCATTTCCAGACCACTGAGGAGCAGCGAATAGCATAAAACCTGATCAGCCTGCGAGTTACTCGCAGGCTGATCTGGTTTTATGCTGTTCGCATAGGTCTTTTCATGGTGTCCTCTATGAGGGAAAGGGTTAAAAGCTCTTATTCTGTAGTTGATTAAATGTGTATGAAGAATAATATCTCAGGTTGATGTTGATGATATTCAAATTGATTTCATACTCTTCATTGAAGATCCATTATGTTTTATTCATAAAGCAAATGTGAACAAATATTTTGAACTTAATTATATTTGTATTTGTCATATAATTGATCACAATGGATACTATTTAATTATCTAATGGATCTGAACTGCATCTGTTATAATAATTCAGGTTTCCATGGTAACTGGCCCCCGTGTATCCGCCTGATAGTGTCAGAGTCCGACTGTGTGGATGTCGGGATGTTGTACATTGTCACGTGTGCTGGGGCAACCATAGGCAGAGAGAAGGACCTGAAACATGATGTTTATATACCAGATGTTAACATCAGCAAGGTGAGTCTAGTATTGTCATTTTAAGCTTATTTTTTGTTAATATATTTGGAAACCAAGTTATTACAGATTCTTATCCTTTGCACAGTAGTATGTAGTGTCAGTGAGGGTCAAAAAAGAAGTTTTCTCTTGAAGCAAATTCACTATAGAATTTATATAGCATATTTAATTTTATTATCAATATAAAATAGAGATTTAAAGAAAGTTTAAAAAATTGAGTTGAAGAAAATCTCATTTTGAGAAATATTTTAGATGAATCTTAATCCTGTATCTCTTGAATATTCATTTCACATTTCTTACAGAATGAATATTAATTTATTGGATTTTATGAAGTGTTTGAAACTTTAAGTTATCTCTACTGTGCATATTGTGTAGAATCTTAGCTACATATGTATAGGACAAGATTGATAGATGTTCTGAAAAGCTAAATGATCTGGCTCTCTGTTGACAAGTAAATGATCGAACACGTAAAATGTTAAATTGATGATACGGAAGTCTGCCATGTGAGTGAGTGACCATGACATTGGCTGTATTATGCTTGTCTCTGGAGGTGACCAGATAAACCAGTCTGGACACTGACACACCGCTAGTATATGTAATGAGGTCAGGTGCTTGTGTTCCAGTTACATGCCGAGATTGTGTTCAATGAAGGTCAAGGTCATTATGAGATATGGGACAAAGGGAGTCAGAATGGAACGTTTGTCAACAAAAACAGGGTGTCAGGGGTAAGTCTTAGAACATCATGCAGAAGGGCACTTGATGAATTGATTTTGATGTCACTCATGTCTTCAGTGAAGTGGTACTAGGCTTTGGAGCTATTTTCTGTAAACCCTATCTAATTCAGCTTATATTCTAACATCACCATCAGTTTAATATCTGTTCATGAAACTAAATATTCTGTAGGAAGAGTTTTCAGAACCTTTCATTTAACTGGAAATTCTACATTTCCCTTTTGGTTCTCACTCAGATTGGTGCAATTTTCTGTATTAACGTCTCTTAACTGTTATTGATTTTTTCAAGTTTATTTCTCATTACATTGATTGGGACACAAGGTCTTGCAACTTACATTACCTAGATTTGATCATTACTTTGTGTCTAGGAAGGTTTAGTAAGATGCTTTGCCAATACAAGGTTTGGGGCCTCTGTGGCCGAGGGGGTAAAGTCGTTGACTTTAACACTCACTCAACCCCTCACCTGCGTGGGTTCGAATCCCGGCAGGGTCATTCAGATTTTTATGTGAGGAAGCCTTCCAGTTGGTTTGCGGTAGGTCGGTGGTTCTACCTGGATGCCTCTGTGCATTTGGGGTCTTCCTCCACCTGTAATTAGCTGGACGTCGCTATATGACTGAAATACTGTCGAAGCGACGGTAGAGTCAAATAGTCAAGTCAATACAAGGTTTGAACTCACAATTTTCAGAAAATCAATCAGAATCTGCAGTGATGTATGTTATCCCTAAACCATGACATCTTTGATTGTTATTAGATTGATTGGTGTTTGTGCTTTTGGAATAAAATTCTACTGAAAATTTCAATAGGTTTTTTATTAGTAGAAACAGTGTTCTAAGATTATGTGTCATTTTTTTGTAGTGAAATTTAAAGTATGAAGACAAGTGGATAATATCAGAAACTTTGAAAGACTTGGAAAATCAGTTTTTAAAATTTGCAAGTACAAATTTGCAATGTCATTGTGTCCACTTATTTGGGTAGATGCTAATTATAATTTGCTGCATTATAAAGCAGTATCTAAGTGATTATGAGAATTTGTTTGCCATTGAAGTACAAGAAAGTTTCCTCTGTACAACTTATTGCAGGTGAAAGCAACCAGCATGCGTGCACTGCAACACGGGGACCAGATACAGCTGGGCGGCACTTGTCTTCTGTGTCACATACACCCGGGCTCTGACACATGTGATGAGTGCGAGCCCGGTATTGTCATGGCCAATCATAAGGCTCAGCTGCCTCAGCAAGGTAACCATCTTACTTGTGATTTTCAGATTGGGTTTTATTTCATGTTGACCTTGTGGGAGATGGGCCTATTCAGTTGCTGTGAATATATAAGCTCTGCTTTCTTCCATCATTATTTATATCCCCTGCAATAAAGTTGTCGGGGGTGGTTATCCTGGAATCAGCTTGTGCTCCTGCCTGGCTGTCTGTAGACACAAGCTTGTCCACTCTTTATCTCCAAAACCCCTGGCTTGCATTGGACAAAAGTTCACAAAATTGTCAGTAGCAAGTTTATTTGTTCATATGGTCAGCTTATTTGGGCTGGATATATTATCCCAAAATTATGGCCCTTTGTATTTTTTACACACTCTCGTCAGCAATTCATCTCCAAATATCTGGCTAGAATTTGATGAAACTTAACAGGATTGATAGGTATCAAGTCTTGCTGTGCATATCATCAGCATATTGTATTAGAATGTTATAGCACAGAGTTATGGCTCTTTGTAATGGCCCACACAATTTTTTTTTTGTCTCTTCACTTAATAATTATCCTAAGACTTCATGCAGGGACTCTTTGGTGACGTGACCAATGTTTTCTTGATTGTGACAAAAAATAAGTGGTTTGTATTCCATCACTGTCAGTGATAGGTCTTGTTTTTTCTGCTTTCTTTACTATTTTTTTCCCAAATTAAATTGCACAAAAATTCCATTTTTGGGTAAATCATCCCTGTCCATTGTTGAGGGATTATGTTAATTTTATGACTAGGCTAGCTCCTATATTGTTTTGTGTAAACAGGCTATCCTCTGACATTACATGAAGAAAAGGTGTGGGGATAGAGGGGTATTTATCACCTTAGTGATAGTTCTAGTTCGTTTTGAACAAAGACTACCAACTTACACACGTTTTGAAGTTGATGTATTTAATATGAGGTTAGTTTTGATATGTTTATAATTATGTAATGAGTGCATGTTCGATCAATATTAAGCTTAAATAATTGAAACTTTGAAGATGATAAGGGTAGCAAGGGCAGTTAGACATTACGTATCTGATGATGATGTATTTTATTTGATTACAATGGATTGCTTATTTCTGTCCTTTGATGTTGTAGAGGTGAAAATCCTGTCAAAGGATGAGAGAAAGAAAGAAGCAAGATCCAAGTTGAATCAGATCAAGAAGAAATATGGACTTAAGGTACTGTCATTTTTGTCATATTTATAAAGCTCCTTCGGAAAAAAATTCCCTTTAATTTTCCTTAAATTCAATTTCCTTTCATAGTTATTAGATTTCCTTAAGTCTTATTAATAAAACACCATAGAAGATTTATTCCAGTTAAGGAATTATTTTCCTTAAAAACTAAAAAGCTTTATGAATATGGCCCCAGGTCTGTCATATCTATGATTTTTATGATACAGAATTTTTGATATTTATGTTTAAATATATATGTATTTGTAACATTGATTTGGAAACAGTTCATGATTATCCTTATATCAGTCCATTTTTACAGGTTTTTGGACTGGACCAATGGATCAGTAGCCATGTCCATTAACACTGGACTGCTACACCTTTACTATTTAGTTATCCCTCCACAACCTGTTTCCAATCGCATGAGTTTATTCCAGACACACAATGAAGTGAAATTACACTTAATCTATTTTAAGAACTCTGCCTATGAGGACAACTCTGCTGTGTTTAACAACCCCAACTACATGGACAAGGCAGGGGAGAGGCGGAGGACAGTGGGGAGTGACACACCCACAAGGACCCAGGAACCTCCTGCCTCTGTACACAGGTCAGTCATAAAGGCTCAAACCTGGAGCTGCTTACTTTCATAATTATAGCAATGACTATAGTTAGTGGTCAATTTTGAGCACTGGACTTATATTAGGCACAGAGCATTATGGCTTCTGAAACTGGTACCTAAACCTCTTTATATGGTGGTTTTACACAAACAGACAGTTTTTATATTTTAAATTTATAGATGGACATCATTTTTTTCTATTTAGAGACAACAACTGTATACAAAATATATACAGTATAACGCCGCTGTATCGTGGACTGACTAATATATCTCGGTTGATCTATGGACCCCAAAAATATATCACGTCATTTGCATAGGCTTACCACAAAACTAATCTATCTCCTTCTATATCTATATATATTTAAAAGAGTTTTGCGGTCAGTATTTAACATGCTAGTGCACTGACACGCGGAAGTGATAACAATTAAACACCCCAGGTGGTAAGCTGTTGTGTTTAAGGGCAGTTGATGATTACGCAATCAAGTGTTAATGATCGGCGACAATGCAGGTTTGTCGGTATAATTATCCAACCACAGTAATCTGCATTTAATTGGTATGGACATTCAATGCTAAGCAGATACTCGATAAAATACACAAACATTGTCTAAAATCTACTGCATAAACCTTAACAATGGTATTTTTAGTTCAACTATTCGAAGAATATGAGAGCTATTGTAGTTGCCCTTGCGTCGGCGTTGGCGTTGCAGCTTTTGGTTAAAGTTTTGCATACAAGTTACTATCAACCTTATATCTCAATAACCATTTATGGTATTGGCTTGAAAGTTTATAAATATGTTCAGGGACATCAGACAACCAAGGTATATAACTCTTGACTGAATTTAATATGAATTATGGCCCCTTTTTAACTTAGAAATTTTGGTTAAAGTTTTGCATGCAATAGAAAATTTGGTTAAAGTTTTGCGTGCAAGCTACTATCTAGATTGTATCTCAATAACCATTCATGGTATTGACTTGAAAGTTTATGAATATGTTAAGAGGCATCACACAACAAGTTAGATAACTCTTGGTGGAATATATTATTAAATTTTGGTTAAAGTTTTGCATGCAAGGTACTTTCATGCTAATATCTCAGTATCCAGGCATGGGATTGATTTGAAACATCTTTAATATGTTTAGGGGTATCATACTTTCATGGTAGATAACTCTTGATAGAATATGTTACAAATTATGGCCCCTTTTAACTTAGAAATTTTGGTTAAAGTTTTGCATGCAAGGTACTTTCATGCTAATATCTCAGTATCCAGGCATGGGATTGATTTGAAACATCTTTAATATGTTTAGGGGTATCATGCTTTCATGGTAGACAACTCTTGATGGAATATGTTACAAAATATTGCCCTTTTTAGCTTAGAAATTTCGGTTAAAGTTTTGCATGCAAGTTACTTTCATTCTAATATCGCAGTATTCAGGCATGCGATTGATTTTAACATCTTTAATATGTATAGGGGTATCATACCTACCAAGATAACACTTGATGGAATATATTAAAAAATTATGACCCCCTTTTAACTTAGAATTTTGGTTTAATTTTTGCATTCAAGCTACTATCCAGCTTATATCTCAGAAATTG
>CM037780.1:51809529-51859529 GCA_021229015.1 Solen grandis
AAATTTTAAATTAAAAATTGGTTCTTATAAATATTTTTTTAATTAACATATACTTAATAGTAATTAATAAAGAAGACCTCTATGGACTTTAGGGTCAGTACATTGTGTTAAGGAAGCATTGTCCAACTGAAAACCTTTGCTTCAAATATTTTACAGTTGTTGCATATCAATAGGAATGACAATGTTCTTTCACTTAAACCTTTGTGGACTTGTGTAAATATTTCTCCAGCCCATTTATTTCAGTAAATGTTTAGTTCCACATTTTAGCACATTATATTTTCACTCAAATTTTTGAAGTTTGAGAATTTTTTGTGACAAGCCAACATTATGAAGGCAAACTCCTTGCATGTAATATAGCTATATACATATTATGGCATATGAGGCATATATGTTTCACAAACATTTCTTGTTATTTCTGCACTACTGTACAACTCTTATGAATCTTCATATCATGTTTGGCCTTATTTGCAACAGTTTCTAATTATTAGAGTTTTGGAAAGTTTACTAAGGGAAATGTAAGCAAGAATTTTATGTTGCGAATTCCTCCAAGGGAAAGGCACGGATCCTTATTACCATGCAAACCATGCTGTTTCATCCAACGGACATGAAAGAGAGGCAAGGAATAGCGTGAATCATATCTAGTGTTTAAATAATTTGCCTCGTTCAGCAGAGATATCAGTTCAATAACTTTTTCCCCTTTTTGATGTTTGTGAATGTTATTTTACCCATTTGATACATGAAATTATTTGATTTTTTATTGTTTATTGTTTTCACTTCTACTTCCAGCTACTGAGCAAGACTAGAAAGAAGAGGAACGGCTGCCCATTATATTCTATAAGTAAATATGATTGCGAATAACAACGGGAAAATTGAGAAAAAATGTTGACTGTGTGAACTGTGTAGTTGGCCCAGACTGTATATCAGCAGTAGCGTCAGTTTGTTACTATGACAACCATATGTTGTTCTGACTTCCATGATCTGGAAAGCTCTAAAGTGTCTAGTTTTGTCTTTGTGGAGGTGAGCAAAATCTACATTTAAATGAATATGATGTTATTTATACTGCATCTTGGGTATATAACTGGAATTTGTGAAAAATACGTGTTTTTCCCTCACACTGTCCGTGACTCATGAATTTTATAATGGCCATCTTGAGATAATGTAATGATGTTTCTCCTGAAAATTGTCATTGTTAATTTTTGCTAATATTATTTATGTAATATAAATGTAATTAAAGAATGTAAGTATTGTGTGTGTTTTTTTTATCTCTGAAGTAACCAAACAGTGAGTCAGACTATTGTGTTGTTTGTGTGTGTGTGTGTGTGTGTATTTATTTTTTTTTTATTTTTTGCTTTCTATGTTAGTTTCTTTGTTCCCTGAAAAGTTTGTTGGGATTTACCTCACTGAGAGTTTTTCAGTCATTTGGAGACAGTGTTTTTTGGCTGCCACACTGCAGTATCATGCCATAGGCGTGTGGCATGATACCACACCCAGTGTTATTACCCTGTCACTGGAACAACCCTGTATTTATCTAGAGCTATTCTAAGTTCATAAAAAATATAAAAATAGAAGATGGAACATTTTTACAGTCTTTACTTTGCAGACATACTTGGTCATAGGTTTTTAGCTCACCTGAGTACTTGTCTGTCATCCATCCATTGTCCACAATTTGTTTGCATTTTAGCATTTTCATTTCTTAAGCATCCATCTTCAAACTTTATGACAATGTTAATGACTATATTCTCTCAGCCAAGTTTGATTATGGCTGATATCAACCAGTATATGGACCTTTGTCCCCACCCCCCCCCTCCAAATTGCTTGGGCGGATATTTGCCACATTACTACTTAATTTAGTAGTGGTGGACCCAATAGCTTTGTTGATGATATCAGTACTTATCCAACATTAATGTGACTTTTTTGTGTATTTTGTGATCTTTGAGATGTTTGAAATTTTGTGCTTTTTCAATGTACTTATTTTCTAGTCACCACTGTGGAGTAAATGAGTTAAAAATGCGCACATGATATGATTGTCTACACAAGATTAGATTATGATATGGTGAACACACAGTGGAAATCATATTCTTTATTATTTCTGTAATATTTCGTGTCATTCCTCACTTAGATACGAAACCCTATTAGGATCACTGACAAGAAAATAATATTTTAATGCAGGCGTTAAAATGCGAAATAAAGGCGTTATTACTCTAATAAACTCGTTATAACGCAGAGAAAGGCATAATTACGCAAAAAAGGCATTATAAGGAGAATATAAGGCATTATTGTGCAGACAAAGGCATAATTACGCGTTTAAAAGGCATTAAAATGCGAACCAAAGGCGTTTTAATGAGAAACAGAGGCGTTATAATGCAGAATAAAGGCGTAATAACGCAAATCTGAAACTTGTAATAACGGGAAACAAAGGCATTATAATGCAAAGCAAAGGCGTTATAACGCCAAAACAAGGCGTAATAACGCAAATTTGAAACTCATGGGAACAAAGCTTAAATGCAAAACAAAGGCTAACGAAAACAAAGGCGTATAACGCAACAAAACGGGAATTTGAAACTCATGATTACGGGAAACATAAGCATTATAATGCAAAACAAAGGCTTTTTAACGTGAAACAAAGGCGTAATAACGCGAAGTTGAAACTCAAAATAATGCGAAACAATAGTGTTATAACACAAAACAAAGGCGTAACAACACGAAGTTGAAACTCGTTATAACTGGCTGTGATTTGCCATTCTGCTTCCGATATGATACTGTTATAAGTATATAGCAATATGCAGTATGATACATGTATAAAATGCTGGTAGTATAGAAAGTCACCATATACAACATTTTTGTGAGATAAAACATGTTAAATGACTAGTTTATTAACGAAATCTTACATGATGTAATTACGTTTCGTATATATTTCAACTTAAAGAAGCTCGTTCAAAGATGACCTTTGACTAAGATTTTGATGTTTAACTATATGTGTGTAAATTGTATTACATCTATCAATACCCATCTACAGAGGCATGGTCACCAAATGAAACAATCCGCGTTTCTAAAAACCCCATAACAGGCAAAAGCGTTAAGAACGATATTGAAACTACTGGTATATTTCGATTTTCTATTTTCCTTCATTTGATGATCACAATTACTCTTCGCGCATGTGCTCACTTTGAAGGCTAAATTTTCGAATTCGCTATCGAATGATGAAGACTCCATGTTGCGGAACGTATCATGTGGTACTGCAAGCACCTGTTTAAGGGATACCCTATCCTATATTCAACCGATTTCTGTTGAAGTGGCATTTATGAAAATATCGTTTACCCGTGCAATATGACCTACACTTGCAGAAAAAAAAAGACTTCAACAACATCAACAAGGGAGAGGAGTGTTTTTTCCTACCAATCATCTGTGAAAGAGCTGCTTTGTTAAAAAAGTCAGTTACATGCTTATCTAAGAACGAAAAGATCTTTATAAGCCTAAATAATAGGCCGTTTAAAAAATATTTTTGCTTCTGCACAATATTTTGTTTAAAACTGGTTTCTTATTGGGTATAGGATTCGGCCGATGCAGAAGTTTCCGCAAAAATTCATGTATTTGTCTAGAAGTGAATTGCAATATATCGGTAAATCGGAACATCCCTCTTATTAGCGCAAAACAATGGCGTTAAACCTTGCGTAAATGAGAATCCTCTAAATATGTACAATTTTCGATTTCTCATAATTATGGCATATTCACCACCTGTTACATTTACGTTATCACACCTTTGTTTCGCATTATTACGCCTTTGCTTCGCGTTATTACATGTTTCATCTTCGCGTTATTACGTCTTTGTTTTGCGTAATAATGCCTTTGTTTCGCGTTATCATGCCTTTGTTTCGCGTTATTACGAGTTTCAATTTCGCGTTATTACGCCTTTGTTTTGCGTTATAATGCCTTTGTTTTGCGTTATAATGCTTTGTTTCGCGTTATTACGTTTCATGCGTTATTACGCCTTTGTAACGCGTTAATGCCTTTTTTCAGTTATACACTGTTTGGATTACTTATCAATGCTTTTTAGTTTACACGTCATTATAAGACTTTGTTCGCGTAATATATTAACGATTTTAGCCTCTTGCATTTAGCCTTGTCCGTAATTTGTAATAAGCATTTCCAACAACCTTTTCGCAATATTTTTACGCTTTTGATTTGCGATAATTTATCGCATTTGCTTCATAAAATTATTTGTCAGTATCATAATTACGGCCTTATTTGTAAGTTTATTCCAGCATTAGCAATTATAGTTTATCAATTTTGCAAGTGGACCATTTACGCAACCTTTGCCATATCAAGATTGACATTAGCGCCTGGGTGGCTTATGCACTTTGTATTTTGCACTATGTACAACCTTAATCTCATAACATTTGGTATTGAATTAATTTAATTGTCAAGGCTAATTAAGTAAATCCTTAGAATTTTTAAAGCTTTTATTCAGCAATTTGTCAAGTTTGATGCAAAGAATTTTGTTAAATTTTGCGCAGTCAGTAATCAGTCATTACTTCATTTAATTTTAGGATCCTAATACCATGATAATAAATTATGAATTATTGTTAGTTTTTCACTCATCAGTACTGCAATGTATGACGCTTAATATAAGACGAACTAAATTTGTATTTGCTGACTATTGGCAATGATCACAGACTATTTACTATAAAATTTGTTTCAGACTTAAGTAATTTTATTTTCAGGAGTAGCATAATAATAGATATATTAACGCATTATATGTTGACAATAGGTTTTTATTGCATCAAAAATATGCTGAAATGATGATTTTCGAAAATTAGATTGTAATTCTATACGTTAAGATTAAATGATATTGTTATATGTTTATCTGAACCAAATCTGCATCGATATGTGCTTCTTGATTGTTACTTATTTATTCATTCTTGCTTTGATTTATGTAATGTCTAAATTTGTTATTTACTCATGGTTTCAGTATTCTTGGAATGTAGGTCCATCACTGCAGATTACTTATAAACATTTTTCCGCACATATTGTTTAACATATTAAGATAAAAAAATTAAATTAATAAAGATGACATTTTAATTTAATTTGCAGACTTATTTGTCAGTGTTAAGTCCTACTGTGTAATCTCAATTTGTAAGCATTTCATCTAAGCATTGAACTTTTCATAATATATATTCTACTCAGAATTATTTGTGATTCAGTAAACTGCCCTTTAAGTATATGCTTGGCATTTCGCTACGTAAATATGGTGACTAAAGCTGTTAGTAATACTTTATGACATTATTGTGACTTGTTATTGCAATTTGAATGTTTACATTTTAATTACATATTTAGACATTGGATAGATAAATGTTGAACAGATATTAGATTTGAACAGCAGTAACTCTTTTTTTGAATTGATATTAAAGTTTGGATAGCAATTCATTTATATAATCAAACAAAAAGCAAAATATAGACATAACGATGACTAGAATAGTTAATATTAAAATGCCATTTTAATTGTAAAGAGTTTTGTTATAGCGATCGAATCTAATTGTCTAACTATTCACAGTTATTGATAAGTAATTGATCTTAATTATCGATAAAAAGCATTGGAAAGTCGTCTAAACAGGTAGTTGTCTAGCAAGCAATACCAATTTTGAAATATGATTCATCTAATCGAGAACATATGCTAAATACTGGTCCTTTAAATGCTATAATTGCTTTTGAACTATTTGCTTCATTAACGATTTTACATGCAATTGATCATTATCTTATAGTCAAATTAAAGATTGTTTTGCATATATGTTTTATTAACAATAATATGATTACTCAGTACAATATTTCGATGACTTATGTAATAGCTCAATTACAAAGATTTTGATATGAAGTTAATATGTATATCTATTGTAAATTTAATATTAGTTCTTGAACAGATAATCAAATTAACAACTTATTTTTCATAAAATGTATAAGTAGAAATTTGTAATTTGATAATTGCAAATTTATTAAAATCTAAAAAATATCATTTTTTGATTAAATTACAGTATTTAATAAATAAGTTAATCAGTAACCTTTGTAATTTACTAAAATTTTTAAATTAAAATGGTATTTAATTAATACAGTTTAAATTTTTTAACTATATTTAATTATGTAAATCTATAATTAAATTAGATTTTTAAACAAAAGGTAAATTTTAAATAGAATGGAGAGCCCTTTGATGAATTATTGGTTAAGTAAGATAAGAGAGCTCTATAATTTATCAAGAATTTTTCAAATGTTAAATAGATATTGTCAAAAGGATAACTTTTGTTAATTTGCAAAGCAATTGTTCTAATTAATTATTTTAATGATTTATATAATAGATATAGATCAAAAATACTAGAGTACTACAAATTATGAATAAATAAATTATCATGAATTTTTAATATATTGTACATATTTAAAATTTCTTTTAATACATAATTTTTTAATTAACTTAAGTCGTTTTAAAATTATTGTTAATAGTATTTTTATCAAGTGTATATTTGAGTTTATTCAATTAATCAATATTAAAATAATCCATTTTTCGATATTCAGACTAATCTTCTATAATTTTAAACTGGTATCAATGGATTGTGATTGTTACTATTGCAAGATTAAACTAAACAATTTATTTTTAAGAATAATTTTTTAAGCATTATTAGTTTATATTTTAAGAGATTTAAATTTAATCATTCATAGTTATATGCTACTTTGTCTAATTAAATAATTTCCATATTTTGTTTTTCTTATTTATTTGATAAAAGATTATAATTTAGTCAATTATTTGTAGTTTTCCACGAGTAAGCGTTAATTTTAATATTATTAGCTGTTATTATAAGACATATTTTCTGTCTATATATAAAATACATTTTCTATAGCATCAATATTCATCATTTAATTATAATTTAATTCAAATTTATTGTTTTCAGTAAAATAAAGTTTGTTCGTCATAAAGTTAATTATTTTGACTACTTTTTTAAGTTCTTGGCAAAGTAAAATTTTTCCTAATAAATGTTTTATCGATATTAAATTAGAGAAAATTCACTTTTTTAATTCAAACTTATCTTATTTTATATATCGGCTTAAAATCATTTTTGAATATATTTAAATAAGAAATATTTGGAAGTATTAGTTTAGTTAAGTTTTAAAAAACGCATTTTATTACAAAATTTTTAAGTTTGAAAATAACAATATAAACTTCATTTCCACATTATGTAAGTTAAACAATTAATAAAAACTTGCGATTATTTCAAGTTAGTATAGAAACATTAATTTTCTAAATAATTATTTGAAGAGATCGTTCTAATGATGTTTAGTTTTTGAAGATCGGACTTCATTTAATCAATTTACAACAGTCCGAAGTTTGATCCTTTATCGAAAAATCGTAAATCAGTATGTTACCTGAATTATATTTGCATTATTTAATTTGCTAAACATATAAACAGAGAATATTTGGGCAAGCGAGTTAAGGGTATGTATTGTTTGTCAACAGCATGCGGCAAACGTCACTTATTGGATGAATTACAATTTCAAAAACATGAGTTTTTAGTGTGTGTCTTTTTTTGTCACTTTGTTCAAGCTTCATCATTTTCACCACTGATTGTATAGTTTTATGATACACAGATTCTCATAAATAAAAAATTAAACAGTATTTTCATTGGTCAAGGTTATATAACGATAATTGCCATTTTCTTCAGCTTAAAATAGATCCAAATTTCTTGCGTGTTCATTCTCTAAGCAATCACTTTTAAACTTAACCACAGTGTTCTTTCCTAAATTCGGGCAAGAAGGTTAACAAAGGTTATCAGCCTATTATATATTGAGTTTTCCCCCATGAATATTAAAAAAAAATAAAATAAATAAAAATATCGCACTTCATTTTACCACACTCTCTCGATCAAATTCGATTAAGGCTGTTATCATCAAATAACGTCAGGAGATATCCCTTTGTAATATAATACACGATTGTTTTGTATTAAGTATCTTCTTTTTTTCAAACTTTCTATTTGACTTTCATATGTTAATAATATTCGAATAAAGTTAATATCAATCAATCATGTCTGCAGTTGAAACCAGTACTCTTACTAGTCAAGTTAAAAGCGAAAACCAAGATGCCGCTTTGCGGTTCTAGTTATAATTGATTTCTTTGGAGTAGAGATTACTGACTGTTTTGAGTAAAGTAATATTTATTAAATTATTAATAAAATAAATACTTTTTTTTTAATTTTTTTTAAAAATATAACTATATATAGGGACAAAATAGTTCCATTTAAAATTAAAAAAACAAATTTTTACTAAATTTGTTCATGAAATGTTATAAAGTGAGCCTGGTGACCTTAATAATATTTTCATTAAGTTGTTTAGTCAAATTTGATATGAAATAACAATTCATGTCAGATTCTTTTTATTATATGACCAATAATTACAGTAAATAGCAACTATAAGAACAAACAAACAAAAACATGAATGAACGGACTGTCTATGGTGTGAAACTGCAGTGTGATAGCACTATATCTGTCTCAAGTAGACATCGTCTCCAAATGACTGAAATACTGTTGGTGGGACGTTTAAAGCCCAACAAACTAACATATTCTTAGTTAAACCAGGGTCTCCGTACATAGAGTTAAGAGAACCTGGTTAAATGCCATAAGAATACTTTAGAAACACTAAGATACATCATATATCAGGCTGTCGTGATAAATGTTAATATCAATATGCATATATGACTCCGATTAAAAAATACAGCAAACGGAACTTTTTCTCATCTGTGTTTGAAAATCAATGAAACATTGTTCAATTTGACAAATTTTCTTTGCTTTTCAAGTTACTTTCACCATGTTTGTAAACATTTTTTAGTTCACCTGAGCACAATGTGCTAAGGGTGAGCTTTTGTGATTGCCTTTTGTCCGTCGTCCGGCGTCAACAATTTCTTTTAAACAACATCTCCTAAACCGCTGAATGGATTTTGACCAAACTTCACAGGAATCATCCTTATGATGCCCTCTATCAAAATGATATTTAAGAGACTCGAATGTGAGTTACAACGATTTGGCCAATTCCTGCCGTTATTTGGCAATATTCACACAAGTATGTGTTTTGCAAGAAATGACATTTTATAAATGAAAGTTAAATCTTGTGATCAGTACAGAAGATTTGTCGTCAACAGGCCAACATCGTCACAAACGTCATTAAAATATTTCATTTAGAAAAAAGGCAATTTTTAAAAATTAAAGATCTGTATTGACTTTAAATTTTAGGGTGTTTTCTACAAATTCGCACTATTTAATTTTGATTAATTCCCAGTATTGAGGATCCGTGAGGCATATTTTTGTTACTGGTAGTAAGTTTGGTATACAATGAAAAATTTCTGCACAGAAGCAAAATTTGTTTTAATGTATTTTTTAATGAAGAATGCCCTTAAGGTCACTTGTCTTATCTTGTAACTCTACGGGAAATTAGCAAGTGGTGCTAAGCCAATTTGATTAGTATTATCTCCAAATAAATAATGCTGTCTGAGGGACGCTTAATCCAACAAACTAACACCAAAAAGAATATTCACATATGATGTAAACTATTGATTATATATTTTCCATTAGAACAAAAAAGGAACATAAATATGTAAAATTTATTACCCTTCTATTTGTGTTTAGCATATATCTAAAAGGTTCGAGTCTCTTAAATATCATTTTGAGAAAGACTGTGCAACTAATACGTTCCTTTAAGTTACCCTTCTCAAATAAGTGTAAAACGTGCGTTCAACGCGAGTTTTATGCGTGTTTTATCCGTGTAAAACGCTGCGGTATTGGCACCGCGTTTTAAGTGCGTTTTTTCTTACCGACTGCGTTTAAAGTGAATAAAAATGAACAAAAAGTGTGTTTTTTCTGTTCAAAAGTGCATTTTTTATCTGGAAAAATTCACTTTAAACGAATTAAGTGTGTTTTTTTGGTAAAATGTGTTTTTTGAGATAAAAATATACACATAAAACGCACTTAAGTTCGTTTTTACTGCGGTGAAAGTGTGTTTTTGATCAGATAAAATACACTAAAAACGCACTTATGTGGTTTTTACTGCGTTAAAAGTGTGTTTTTTCTTTATCAGAAGCATATTTTTTCTGCCTTCAAAAGGTGTTTTTGAGTCAGAAAAATAAAATTAACTTGCTTCAAAGACACTTCTTTCAGCAAAAGAAGGCATTTATTTTGCGGAAAAAAAACCCAACTTTTTTCAGCACAAAAATAGGTATTTAAAATGCAGAAAAGATGCACTTTGTAAATGAAAGAATTTTTTTTATATCATGATGTTATTTTTTGTATAAAGGTTTAAAAGTACATAAACAATTTACATGTATAATAATTCATTTTTATTTAAAATTTATACAGTTTTAAACTCAACGTTATTTGATGTACATAAAATGTGATTCATAATCATGGAAATCTGTTTCAAAACACATCATTAAATTCTTGAATGCAATTACTGTTTTATTTTTAAATAAAAGCTTTAATAAAAGGTAAAAAAAAGGAAGGAAAAAAAGGTCTGGGTAAAAAAATGTGTAAATAATTTACAAAAAAATATGGCTAAATAAATCTAAAGATTATACAGAAAAAGGACTGAGAAGAAAAAAAAAGATACATGTGTCATTTTTAAAAATTTGTTCTGTTCACTAGAAGTGTAAAAAAAAACACTAAAGGGAGACAATTAAAAAGTACCCTGCAAACTTTTTTAGTTATTTTAAAAAAGGGTACTGTAAAGTTAAGCAATTTAGTTTCTGCACTTTCATAGTTGCTGTTTTCTTATATATGAAATTCAAAGTCAAAGCCGTAGAATTTATTTCAAGTATGTAGTAAAAAAATTATTCTCTGGACTTAAATTCATTGTAATATCAAACTAGAGCTCCGCAGAGTGGCACAAATGCTTGTCTGTTTTACATGTCAACAAAAGAGGTCCATATTTGCGATTTCAAGTAAGAAGACCATAAGGTGTAAGAGTAAATGTTAGTATGAAAAAGAAAAAAAAATTTACACAGTGTAGAAGAAATGTAATTGCTTTGAACATACAATTTTAATAAAATTTCTAAGTTAAAAAGGGGCATAACTCCAAACATTTTGCTTTCAGAATAATGCCCCTTGTTTTACAATTGCACCTTGTCATGATTATCAAGCCTTCCAAGTTTTGTGTTGATAACATAGTTTTCAAGACTTCCTACTTAATAAGCAATTCTGACCTAAATTCTAAGTTTAAAAGGGGCGTAACTCAGAAAATATAGCTTTCAGAATAATGCCCATTGGTTAAAAACTGCACCTTGTCATGATAAAAAAGTATTTTAAGTTTCGTGTTGATACCTTTAAAAGTCTTTGAGAAATAAGCTTCACTAAAGTTTTTGCATGACAAGATCATAATAGACTTTTTCTTTGAAACATACATGCTAATTCAAAAATTGGTCTCGGTAAAAGTTACAGTTCCTGGTTTCTGCATTTCCCAATCTCACCATCTACTTATATTTCAAGTTTTGCAAAAGCCTTGGGTAGTCGATGCTCATATTGTACTGCTTCTGACAATCAGTCCTGAAGGATAAGGAAAAGCATACATTAGCTCAAAAGATAAGAAGTATATTTGACTAACACATATAATATGATCGGGTTTCTTAAATTTAACAAACAAAAATTCATTTGACAACAAGAAAATGTGTCTCTGCAACATTGATGCCACGCTTGCATAATGTTGGTCACAACATAGTATTTGCCTGTGTATTTAAAAGTTTATATCTTGATGTACATTTTGTATCAAGTTTCATGATGTGAATTCATCTACATCGAAAAAAAGAAAAAAGAAAAAAAAGCTTAAACACAAAGTTAAACCTGAAGCAGGACAACTTATTTCACCATGTTCATTCAACTGTTTAATATATGTCACAGCCAAAAACATTTGAAAATTAAATAGTTCATATCAAGATGTTCATTTGTAAATATTTTCATGAAGATGTGATATCATCTTAAAAAAAAAGCAAAAAAAAAATTGATAAAACCTAAGCATACACAGAAGCACACTATGCGACATTCTAGTTATTTACGTTGATGAAGTATGTATGCAACAAGTACTTACATAAAGTATGGACACTCTGTACAGATCTTCACTTCCAGTAACCTGACCTCTTGTAGATGATTGTTCATTTGTTGAGGGATGATAGAATCTGTTGAAGTCAGCTTTCATCTGTTCAAAAATGGATCAAACAGACACATGCCACTAAAGTAACATGTCAAATCAAGTAATGTGCATGTACTTGCAAATATTGTTTGAATATTGTAATCAAGTCTATTTAATCAATCATACCCTTAGGGTAGTCAAAAGAATGTTACAAAATAATCTGGACTCAAATAGGTACACTTATTAATATTTATGTACTACCTATGATTCAAGATCATGTATTCTCTTCTGTAACATACTGATCAATTCCTAGCAGTAACACTAATGGTGTCTGCTTTCGGATGAATTCATTTGACAGTTTTTAATTATGGAAGAAGTAGCCAGCGCTCAGAAAAGGAGAGATGGTGGACCAGTGACCTTAATTTAGTTTCATTCCAATACTTTGAACAGTTTTCTAATAATGAGCTTTGGTTATAGTGCTAGGAGATGCTGATGACCTTGACTATGAAAGCGAGTCAAAGAGAAAAAGAAAACAGATACACAGATATTTAAATCTTGGAAAATTAAAATTCAAGGAATTTAGGATGACCTCCTTTCTTTTTACCTCAAACAGCAGTGTACTATTCTGTGACAGGGGTGCAGCTGTAATATGGCTTGTATCAAGGGCTGCAGTGATGAGGTTTTCGACAGGGGCTTCTGTGATATGATCTGCAAAAGGAGCTTCTGTGTCATGGTGTACCATTGTTACATGGTCTGTAGCAGGGGCGGCTTCTCTTACGTCATCTGTGACAAGGGCAGCTGTGATGTGGCAGCGGGAGTCATGTTGTTTGAGAGGTCATTCCTTTTAAGTTATCTTACAGGACAGTTTATCTGAAATCAAGAAATAAACATAAAAAAAAACAGTCAATGATGGCTCATTATAGCTAGAAACTCGTCTTATAGGCAAGAGAATCAACGCACAATTGTTTTGTAAATGGATAAAAACAACAACAAAAAAACAAAACAAACACAACCCTCAATTAGTCAATCGTTTTCAGAAAATAATACTTAAGAACTAAAGATTCGGTTGTATGTTTGTGAAATTCAAATTGTATGATTTGGACAATAAATGTCAGTCATCTATCACGATAGGTAGAAACATAATTTATAAGCTGACATAAAATTTCATCAGGTTGATTTGATTAACTTCAAAATAAAAGATGGAGTCATAATGAGGAATCACATATATACCTGCTTCAGAAGGCTTTAAGCCAAGAGTCCAAGAGTGTACATGTTAAGCTGGACTTGCATCACTTGTTACACATCTTTCTTAAGGAATTCTGAAATAAAAATCACAAATTTGTAGTTTTTGTATATCAAAAAAATGTCTGCAGTTTTGTTATTGTTTTTATCCTTAGTTATCGAGGCAAAGTATATATTTATGTATTATAAATATTAATATGTATTGGACTTATGAAGCTGAAAACTATCAATGATTATCAAAGTATATACGTATGTATTACACATGTGTATTAGACTTAATTATGAAGCAGAAAAATATGATCAATCTACGTAATAAATTACTTACTCGCCGATCTTGTAAATGTTAGAGCGCTGTATAGTTTCCCTTGGAATTTGACTTCACAACGTAGGCTAATTGCTGATCTCTATTTTCTTTATACATATGACTTTAAACGTTTAAATTGATGCAGCAAACACGTTGAGCAATCAACCATGATTTTGTTTATGTTTACATTTTACGGTTCATGGCGGGTTCACAGTTCAAATTGTAATGACGCGCCTCGATCACGTGTTCACTTTTATCCAATGGACTTTCTCGCTTCACATCAGTTATTTCCGTCTCAAGTTTGACGTACTGAAGAGTTATGATCATGAGTTTAAATCCATTCTGATGCTTGATTTAAATTCAGATATATTTCAGCCAATTAAAACCCAACATGTTTCTAAAAAGAAATGACCATTAAAGACAATTATCATGACCAGGGGTCCAAACTTTTTTGTCACTTTTGCTAACTTACATTGTTTAGAACACCTGTGTAAAGGATAAATAAAATCGACCATAGCAGATCCAAAGTTTAAAACCAAATGTTTCTTTAATTTCTTAGTATATCACATTTCCAATTGAAGTTTCCCATTATTTATATATATATCTGAAAAAGATAATTGTTTTCATAAACACATACCAGGGTCCTACAGTAATTCTAATTCATATTGTCCATTTTCACCAATCAATTGTTTTTAGGAGCCATTTTTAAACAATGTGATGTCATAAGAGCCAATGAAAATGATCACATGACTGTGCAGACAGCGTGTCTGGAAGACAGGAAGTTGACAGTTCAGTTCTGTACTGTACACAAGCATGCCAAGAAAAAAAAAAAGACTTAACTTGAAGAAACTCATTAGCGAAACTGTTGGTGAATTTATGATTAGACATTTATTTTATTAAGTATATATAGCCTGGTTTGGTCTGCATTTTTAATGATTTGTGAAGTTTAATAGCATTTTTTAGGACATGTTAATTTTATTTTAAAAATAGAATGAGGTAATGATTCTAACAAGATCTGATACAAACACAAATTACTTTTGCCTCCTGTTCTCTTTCTCTCTTATTTTTTTTCTTTCACTTTTTTTTTTTTGGGGGGGGGGGGGGGGGGGCATCCTGAACTTCCTGAAATACATTAATTCAGCCAGTTTGTGAAATCATCTAATCTGTTTTCTCTCTCTCCATAAAATAAAACTTATACAAAGTAATTTTATAGATATCAAATATTGAACCTGTGACAGATATTTCTTGTTTTAAAGGTATATGCTCATATTGTAATTTATATTACTGTTTTACTTGGAAAATCTGAAAATATATAATTTCATAAATGTCCGATCCTCAAAAATAACTTCACAAAATTCAGTCCTGATTTGATAAGAACACTACCAGAAGGGAAGAATCAATTAGAAAGGTTCTTTATTATTTGATCTTTATGAATTTTCATTCAGTTTAAAAAAAATCTGGAAATTTGTTCTTAATAAGAATTTAACCAATGGTTACCAAAACAAAATCTGTGTAAAATAAATCTGTGATGAAAAAAAAAACACACACAAAAAAACACAGAAATTTAACTGAAACTTACAGATGCACTTTTCACAAAAGACACACTTAAAACGCACTTACTGATGGTCAGAAAATAAACTGAAACTAAAAGACGAACTTTTTCACAAAAGATACACTTAAAACGCACTGATTGTTGATAGGAAAATTAACTGAAACTAAAAGATGCACTTTTGAATAAAAAGATACACTTAAAACGCACTTATTAAAAAAAAGAAATCTAAAAGAAACACTTTTGCAGCAAAAGATACACTTATAACGCACTTTAGGAAACAAAAACACACTTTTTGGCAAAAAAGTACATTTAAAATACACTTCTATTCTCAAAGATGCAGGAAAAATACACTTCTGCCAAAAAAACGCACTTGAAATACACTTTTTCTGAAAAAGATACAGAAAAAACACACTTTTGTGAAAAAACGCAGGAAAAACACACTTAAACTGCGTTTAAAGTGCGTTTTAAGTGCGTTTTGGTAAAAAGTGTTTTTTTTTTTTTTGAGAAGGGTATATAGCATAACATTAAGCATGTTTTCATGCAACACTACGGGAAATAAAAAAACTTTGTAGTATAAATAGTGATACCATCCTGCAATTTCACGTCGGGCACTTAAGTGTAATCCTTTCAAGAGTCAACATTTTCAAACCTGGTTATGTGGTATATAGGAAAATTGAGGGGTTTATATACATTTATATAACACAAAGATCATATTTCAGCTTTCTGAAAATTATGAGCTATAAATTATGGGGTGTATTACTTGTTATAATATGAATACTTAACAGATATGTAGCCATATGTGGGTTATTCATGCGAGGCCCTTTAAAGGGTCACACACACACACAGTTTATTTGTTTTCTAAAACTAGGGGCTATAAATCTTTAAATGTATTCATGGAAATGAATTTGTGAAAGGCACTACCAGCTTGCTAAATTTAAGTTGTAATGGTATTTTCATATAGTTATTTTCTAAGGTAAATAGTTTATTGATTATCTTTTACACATACACTGACTGAAGTGCATATCATTCAGCTAGGAACATTTTCCTGCAACACCAATGTTTTCTTGCAATGTGATTTAAGTTCTCAGGCATCTCATCTGTCATACATATAAATGGCACTGTAGTCACTTTGCAGATGCTGCTGCCTGTTCGGTTCAGGACAGAATTGATTGGGACTTCTAATATACATTACCCTCAGGTTATACTACACAAAGACTTAAGACTACGTGGATTTTACTACCGAGTTATGGTTTGTTTTATTGAGTTACGGTATTTTAGTCACATAAGCTACATCAAACTTATTAACATGACACCAAAACACCATGAAATGAATATGTATATCGGTTTAACCAATGAAAAGCTGTACAAACCTCCAACAAATACATGTGAATTTTGCTTTCAATAGTTTTCTTTGTCCAACAACCTACGACAAACATTTATGGCGAGGATTTACTTGTTCTGATATCAAGTTATTTTATAGAGAAGGAGGAAGGGGAAATCCACGGAGACCTGGGTAGAATCCCCTACCTATCATAAGCCAGCTGGAGGGCTTCCTCACATGAAAATCTTGATCTACCAAAGCAGTAAGGTTTACTCATTCTGTTATAGTGTATACTTGTTAGCTGGCTTAGGAATTCCATCAACAGCATTTTATATATTCTTTAAGCAGACACATGCATATTCAGTACTTTCACGCTGCAAGATCACGCTGTAGACAAGTTACACAATACCACATCTAGTCACCTTATCCTGCTAATAGGTCAACCGGGTTTTTAAGAACCCTAATTTAAGCTGAACACCACATGATTTTTCAAATGCATAATAGGCGAGTACACAGGCTGGGTATTTAAGACAGGTCCTAGTCTCCTGAAGATACCTTTTGAGCTTGGAAATGGTAGCTTAAATAATTATAAAATGAAGCTGATTTTAGAAATTTACTTTTATGTACACAACATACATCCTTAAGAATTTACTTGCTGGAACAGGTTTTTTAAGAAAAAAACATAAATAAATTGTAAGGAATACAAATGTAGTAACAAGAGTTATCAGCAAACAACAAATCTCATCTTTTGCATATAAATTTGCTGCTAAGGGCAAGTAAGATTATATTAGATAATGGTGTAGAATCACTGCTTTATATATACCTCACAAAGTCATACACGTCTGCAGGAAAACATTTTTAAATATACTTAATACTCAAGTTTCCAATCAAAGGGTTTTATCAGCCCTTGACATCATGTTACCTAAATATGAACAGGGCTTTACCCAGGCCATTCTAGTGCCCCGGCACCAAGGAGCTCGATTTTCAAAATCTTATATACTAGGGTGCTTACCTTAAATATTTAAGTGCGTCTTTGAGCTTTGACCTGGGTCGCAATTTTCCAATTATACACTGACAATAAATATACCAGACATACTGCAGAGCTTGTTTGTAGTGCGTATGATGTTTGTTTTTGGGCACTTTTTATGCATATTATATAAAATTTACTGAGTGATACTAGAGGTGCTCGGTTTTACCAGTATACAGGTAAACCAAGGACAGAATCAGCTATAAGATGGTACTTTGGTGGTTTCCGTAGAATACAACTTTTAAAATTTTGTTGTTAATTTTATTGTTCAACAACATCAAACATGAGCTGTGAGTAAGACAGTGTGCTCGCTATTCAAATGTTTGTCCATATAGAAAAATATTGCAGTAAAAGGCAAAATAAGAATCATTGTATTATCAAAAGGCAAACAAAGGATATAAACATGTATTCCAAGTTTTAAAGCAATATCTCAATGGGTTCAGTGAAAAAGTACTGTTAAGCAAGTATAAAAGTTTACCAATTTTCTTCTCAGACAATCATAAAGTATCATTCAATCCATCTGATCATGAGGAACAAGAATATATATGGCTTGCAGGTTGGTTTCTCAATGTTTTTTTTTAATAAAGGTCAGGTGTAAAACTGACAGGGTGGGGCCAGACCCAATTGTGACCCCTCAGAGACACTAAAGAAGTATAATTCAATCTGTTTCATCATGAGGAACAAGAATATATATGATTTGCGGGTGGGGATATGAACAGTTTTTGTGATGTAAGGTTATAAGTAGAATTACGGGGTGGGCCCCTTTCATCATGAGGAAGGGATCTGAACATTTATTAAGATATAAGGTCATTAGTAAAATTTAGAAGGTGGGGCCTAAACCCTGGGTGACCTCGGGGGGGAAACGAAAGTAGTACTATTCGATTTTCTCATTTTTAGGAACAAAAAGTATATGATTCAGGGTTGGAAATTTGAAATATTTAACCCAAAAATATTTTTTTATGCATAAATCCATCTTTGAGGGGGGTGCAGCCTGATCCCCAGGGACACCCATTCACAAAAATCAGGAAGACATCACTACTCATTGAAGACTTTAAGTGTGTGTGTATAGTGACTAGTATATAAATGTAAAGATATGTCGAGCAAATATTTACTGGTTACCAATAAT
Source organism: Solen grandis (assembly GCA_021229015.1). NCBI lineage: Eukaryota > Metazoa > Mollusca > Bivalvia > Adapedonta > Solenidae > Solen > Solen grandis. The sequence goes on from CM037780.1 coordinate 51,828,243, forward strand.
GACCATTAAAGGAAATAAAAAATGGCTGGTGGCGACGAGCTTGACTAAGATATTAGTAATATATGTATATTCTTCAACACAAGCCCTGGAATATTTTGTGCGGTATATCATTACCCATACTGTGGTATTTACCTTAAGACATTGGTATAACGTGGTACATTTCCAACCCGTGGTTCCCAGCTCTAAGTGATACTAAAACAATGGTTGGAAACCAGTCTGTTACATGTCATTTGCCTTGCTTGCCGAAGCAATGTCTAATAGCAATTATAGTATTACAGAATATGCAATTATCACAAATTTATATCAGGTTAAATTGCTTGAAATTTCAGACCATAGCGTTGATATTTTTTTCTATTCTTTAACATAAAACTCAGGGGTTTCTTAAGTGGACGCCTGCTTACCCGCGCCAGTTTAAATTACCACAGGCTAGTGATTGTTCAAAGAAGTTTATTTTCGTAAATGAAAACTTATATATCAGGGGTGAGTTGCTAGCACATTGCGTTCAATACATATAAACTAACTACAGTTCATCATAATATTACACATTATTTTGTTTTAAACATTATCAAACACCAACTTAAAGATTGGACAACCGTTTTCACTGGGGCAAGCAGATGTTCAAAGTAACTTGCCCACCCTGACAAGCCAAAGTCAAATCCTTTAGTAAACTCCTGAAACTATTCAGACATGCATTTTTGCATGGAGTTGATGCACACCTTCCTGATGACAGTAGCCATGTAAATCATCAGTTGTGTTCTAAATGTCATCAGGTACTTTTCTCATCAGAGAATAATGGAATCTATCTTACTTTTTAGAATATTTTTTTAACCCCAAAAATGCAGATTTTTTTTTAAATATAAATATCACCATCGCAATTAAAATATCTATTTAATTGGAACATTTCTCTCTCTCTATATATATATACATATATATATATATACAATAAATTTTGTGACAGTGTTTTATGTACAAATTGTAGAACACATTATCATCTTCATCATCATCATCATCCTCAACTTGACATAACTTACTTGAAGAGTACATAATTTGGACCCACTATATCCCCCTGAAACGATTGTTTTTTGCTTTGTACACGATTCTCCCCTCCAGACTTTTTTTTTTTTGGAGGATCGGTAATTTTATGATCCGATTACATAAGTGATACCACACACTGCGCAAAAGGATCTCCCAGATTCTGCACATTATGTCACTGGTATATCCCCATTTTAACCAATCACAGTGTGTATTTGAAGTCAAGCGTATGCTGCAGTGGGACAAATCACACAAATGTATGTCCGATTGTTTCACACATTTTTAATGGCATAATTAGCGCTACAAACCAACTCCTTTGACGAACTGGCAATTAAAAGCAATAAGTTAATCAGTGTTTCTATACTTTAACCACTCGTTTGCTTTATTGTTCCAGATTCGGCCCTTTTATGACTTCGCTAATGAAATATTCGAAACCTTTGTCACGGTTTATCAGTTTATTTTCAGAAATTCTTGCTTGTATAGATTCACAAACACATCTTTCCAGTGAACACTACTGTATATAGCATTTTTACATGGCCATTTTTCTTCTTTTTTTTATTTATAAGTTTTGATGTACAACAACTAGAAAATGGAAGACTGAATTTTAAAATGGATTTTTTTGGCGTATCCTGTATATGGATATTGATCTTTTCAAAAAGTTTGGAAAAATCACCCGTCTCTTTGGTTTGCATAAATTATTTTAGGATAATCCGAAATTCCATCATTAAATGGGAGTTTCAGGTTGCATGTCTTTCTGCATGATTGTAGCTGGCAGATAACAATTTAATCGACCTATTTAAACATAAAAAACATCCAGATGAAATGTCTTATATTTTCAAAATGTATGATTTGGTTTTATTCTTATTGAAAACAAAACAGGTTATTCTGGACATGGAATGGTATAAAGAATGACAGGTTAAAAAATTGCTATGACAATGTCACAATATGTCTTTGTGTATTTGTTTGTGAGGTTATGCCAAATCTTACTTGAAAATGATGAACTGTTATTTATTGCTGTTTAGAAAAGCATTAAATGCATTAAAGTCTTGATGATTTGTTTTTTGAAGATGTCTGATATGCACACAAATCCACATTGAAGCCTCCAATTACCCCCTTTTGAGTTTGCTGACCCCCTTTACCCCTGAAAAAGGTTCACAGGTCTGCTCAAGTTTGGCTTATGCCATATTGACCTCTCAGTATGTATAGGTAAACCTGAGGTGTGACGGACAGACGGACACACACACAGACTGAAAATATATGCCCCTTAACGGAGTTGGGGGGGGGGGGGGGCATAAATACATAGCTATTCAAAACTTTATTGAGTGGACTATTAAACAATTATACAAACAAAAAACAACATCCCGCCCAAAGCACAAACACACCCACTTACTGTTTTAATGGCTTGCGACCATTGCCGTGAACCTTTATACCTCATTTTGTGATTCCCTTATCATCGTTCTCCTAACAATTCGGATTTGTTACATTAAAAATGGCACACACCTGGGACATCCGTTCGTGTACATGTCACATGTCAAAGTGCGTTTCCAAAAGTTACTCAAAGATAAAAGGAACAACAAATCAGAAAAAGACTGCTTCTTCTGGTACTATGCTTTGATTTAATACATGACCGAAAACCATTCTATTATTGTGCGTGCAATATTTCGTACGCTTTTCATTCTGGTTTAGATTAAATGTATACAACCAACATCTCAGTTTTCTTTTCTTTTTTTTTTTCTCTCACTAATGCCAGGTTCTCAGTTGAGCGATTGATAATTTTTTTCGCCAAGACAAGTTACATTAATCATTTATATTGAAAATCGGACTTGTGGACGGTCTTCAACATTTGTACATTTCTCTGAAAAAGAAAAGTTCCAGTTATTTTGTTCTCTTTTTCCCTACTTACCATTTCTTCAAACGTAATTTAATTTCATTGTTTATAAATAAAAGATTGTCTGCAAAACAGATAGTCAGATATCATCACCATTTGATCAGCTGATCCTCGGAAACATGTGAACCAAGTTACCGCCCACAAGTTACTTGGTTATTATACTGGAATCAAGACTGGAACAAAACCTGTTGGTAGTTGAGCAACATATGCTTTGATTAGACTAGCTGAGCCACTCGGCGCGACAAAATATTTTTGGTACTGGTTGTCACGCCTCTCCGTAGGGGATATCGCTAATTCGAAAGTAGAATGATATCACAAATTATGGGTTCACATATGTGGACTAGACTAGCTGATAATTAACTGAAAACGCCTTCTTTTCTTTTTTATTTGTAGATAGATGCATTGCTGGCCCGGATCCAGAATTTTTCCGCTGGGGGGGGGGGGGGGGGGGGGGGGGCAAAATCTGAATGTGATGTGAGTGCTATGTGATGTGAGTGCTAGGGGGGTCCGGATTTTTTTGATTTTTTTTTTAGTGTTGTGGAGATGTGTTACGGAGATGCATTCTGAAGGGTATCTGGGGATGAAAGTGAAGTTTTTTTTTTTTTTTTTTTTTTTTTTTTTTTTTTTTTTTAAACTTGAACACCATATATCTAGTGCCTAGGTCCCCATGGAGAAAAATCATCGGCGATGTGGAAATACACAAATTTTTCCCAATGGCAGCATCAAATGTTTGAACCAAAAAGACGGAGGAGTCCCATGAGAAGTTTCGGGATTGGTCCGTTGAAACGTTCACTAATGTTTGGATCGGCTATGGTACGAATGGCCTTGTATTATCGGGGATGGCTCCCGATGCTCGGGAAATTCCTCCGATGATCGGGGAAGGTGCCTCGGAGCTTCACCGAATTGGAAACATCATCGGGGGAATATCCCGCAGAAGGGGATGTATCGTATCGAACCATCCTATGTGTCTCGGGGAAGATTATGGAGATTATGAGAATTGGTGATGGAATTAAGAGACAGAACCAAGGTGGACTTTGGGGGGTTTATGGTGATGCCCCCAGGAATGTCCCATGGCTTTTTTGACCCCCAAAAGTCTACCCTTAGTCTAAGGTTGACCAAAAAAGCAACAAATTTTAGGGTGCGCTTGTCGAATTTTTTGGTGATTATTCTGAGATTCTATCACAAAAAAAAAAAAAAAAAAGATCTGGAATGTGTCACAGAAAGGTCGCCGAACCTTTGAGACATCACCGAAGCCTTGAGGATTCCTCGGAGGAAAAAATATTTCGCGGAATCTCCGTGAATGCTTCCCGGTATCTTCCGGGAAGCTATGCGTTTGTTTCCCCGGCCTGTTTTCCCCGATAAAACTTTGAGAACATATAGGGAAACATTTCAATGGTATTGGAAGATATGGTAAAAACTATAGGTTTCTGGTGCATTTTCATCCGCAAACTGGCATTAAAAATTATTAATTGTTTTTTGGGAACCCCTCTCCCCACCCCCCCAAAACAGTGACTTGCGTACACTATCAATTAGTGAATGCTTTGAATAATCATATGTTTTAGACTCAACAGTGTAAAAGACAGTTTTGTTTAAGTCTGAGGGGAAGGGGAAAAAAAGCACGTTAAACATATTTTGTCAAATATGTGGAAGGGAAAGCCGGGTATATGCTGTATTAGGTTCGAACTTGGTAATCTTGACTGTCTAATTATCGATATGAAAGCAGCCTTCACACACAGACTTCTAGAATAAAAACGTACGTTTTAGGGTCGGACGGTTGCAGAAGGTTTTGGCAGATTGAAATTTTCATATTCTTTAATTTCTTATTCATTTTTTTTATATATATAAATTTAAAATACACCAGGGTGTCTTTATTAAACCACCATGAATACACATACGCGTACATGCAGATTACTGCATTCGTTAATCTTAAAAAAAGTGAATATGATGAAGTATCGGCCTACTGTTTGTATTTATTCCTTTCAGGAAAAATATTCAGAGGAGGTATTTTCATAAAATAATACTTAAAAAGTTATGTAAAAATAGTAAAGCTGATGACATTTAGAAACACAACACATTTCTGATTAAGTATAATTTGCATGGCTAGCGATAGGTATGCAGCTACTCTGCAGAATACTAAGATTATTTTTTTTGCTACAGCAAATAAAACAACAAAAAAAAAACAAAAAAAAAACAAAAAAAAACTATATACATGTAGAGAAAGGTGAATTAAAATTTCGTTGAGTAGATTTAGTCAGAGTAAGTAATTAAATAATTAATTAAATGGTAATTGCCTGTCTTTCTCAATTGTTGGATCGCTCGGCAGACGACATGTAAATATTTCACAATCAGTGAACGTGTCCGCATTACCCTAAACACACGCTTTTTTAGATCAGCGTATTTTGTTTCTTCATTTGTATGCTTTCAACTTCAGTACACCTTATGTTCTGTTGTTTTGACATGATTATTTGACCGAGGCTTGCAGTTAGCCTAAGCATCGTTCTTTGGAAGGACCAGCACTAGACTCACATCCTCGGATACAAAAACCATAGATGGTAGCCGCGTTTCGAACTCACAGCCCTCTAAACCAATATATCTAGATCCGTAAGAATATTTCTTCTGTTTTTGTGGCGCTGGCTGCAAAGCTATGTTGCGAGTTCTAGTATGGCTAGAGGGCTTTTTGGATATATTAAATCTTATCAAAAATTAAAAATAAATTGACAAAAAGTTTAAATATAAAAATAAAAGAGATTGAGAAGGTTATTATTTCTTTGAACAATACACTAATAGGCCTACATTATGTATTTTGGACTCTATTAAAAATACAACAACATAAATTGGCTACATTCTATTGAATTTATTAATACTGACATGTCTGTTATTTTCAGTTTGTTGTTTTGAATATGGGTCCTTTCTTTTTGAATACATATATTTATTATTCATGTTCATCTTATAATCTGTATGAGAGAGAGCGCACGCACTAAAGCCGTCCATAAAATCAGAAAATAATTGTTAGGATTTTTTTTTGGTCGCTGTTCAAAAGTGTAAATAACATTGAGTTTGATTTGATCCTCGTTTATTAATTTACTATAATGTGCACAATAAATATGACCTAAATTTATACTATCACTATATGTACATTAATTGACGTCTGTGACATGCACGCAAGTGTTTGACTGATTCAGATTAGAGCAAAAACAATTAGGTTAGTACCGATAAATGGAAAAATATTCATTGTATATTCAAATAAATAAAAAATTACTTGTAAATATCTATATATATGAGAATGTTTCCAGATCATTTTTTATTTTGTTACACCATTTATTTATGTTACAATATTTTACCCAAACCCAAGAATATACTGCTGCTGTTACCACATCTTGTAACTATCCTGTTTCCCATTCACACAGGAACAACAACAGAGACAGTATTAATAGTAGGAAGCAGCGTGGTAGCACTCAGATGGTGCTTTGAGCGTATGGACATCGAAGTGTACATTCTTTTACATGATATTACACGTACATGAAAGCGTAAACAATACTGACATTTATATATTGATCAGGGACATAAAAGTGTATAGAACTACGCTCCTGGTATTATACAATGGTTTAGGAAAAAATCTCACCGATCAATGGATTGTTTGGACTGAATGTATATGTGGATTGATCCTTGACCTTTGAATTTGCAAATATCTGACCAGAGACGTATGCTAATACTAATTATGTATTACATTAATCTCTGATCTAACAAAGGTTTACAATCATATTTTCACAACAAATAAAGATATAACAATAATCCACATGGCAATGTTTGTGAATATGTTTTATTGTTATCAGATTAAAATGTCACAATTAACTCGGACCTAGCCATAGTCATAGTCAAAATCGAGCTCCATGTTTTATGCACTTAACAGGACAGCAACTAATAAATGCCAAGGAATATACACGTATGAGTTGGGTAAAATTCTTGAATAAACCTTGAAATTAATGTCTATATATAATATATATTATATATATATATATATATACCAGACCGTATCATAAATAGATAGATAGATATTTTCATTTTTTAAAAGATAAATGGCCATAACTCTTGAACTAATTGACCGATGTCAGCCATAATCAAACTTAGCATAGATATTATGGCCTTAAGTATTATTAGAAAGTATGAAGATGATTGATTATGGAATGAAAATGCTAGAGTGTAAAAAAAATCTGACATTATTTGATAATTAAAGAGCAATAACTACTGACCTAATGAACTAAATGAGACATAATATAACTTAGCCGAGAGATTATGGTCATAAACAATGTTATAAAATATGAAGTTGGTTGCTTAAGAAATGAAGATGTTAGAGTGAAAACAAAAGTAAAAATCTGGATCTTTTTTAATCAAAAAAAAAAAAAAAAAAAAAAATCCGCCATAATCGAAATAAAAAAAAGGAACGAAAATGTTGTACAGAAATACTTTTTATATCATATACATCACTAAATGTTGTAAGGACTGTCCACGAGATGACTTAGTGGTAAAAGCGTCCGCCTCATACCTAAGTCGTAAAAAAGGTACTGGTATAGTTCCCTTGCTTGGCGCTCAGCAGTAGTTGCAGTACTGGTTGGCCCGGTGTCAGGATGATGTGACTAGGTGTGGTATCATGCTACATGTCTATGCGTGATACTGCAGTTAGGCAGCACTATATTTGTCTCAAGTAGACATCGTCTCCAAATGACTGAAATACTGTCGGTGGGACGTCAAACCCAACATACAAACAATTTTTTTGTCGGTATTCGAGTTAAGCAAGACTGTACTTGATCCTAGTTTGTTATGCTGTGATTTGTTCTGACACTTTTTTCTCTACCATGATTTGTGTAATTCCTTGAACTGGATCAGATGTCTTCGATACGATTTGGTCATTAAGAAATATGAAGTGAGAATGGGTTTCATTGTTTGAGCGGTTTCGGTCAATGACCTACAATCACTAATAAATAATTCATTCTCTATATGCATATAAAACATCCCCTATATACCCCACAAAATAATAAACTTTATATGCCCCACAAAGTTCAACCATCAACAAGAAAAAACAAGAAAAAATGATTTTATTCTTTCAGTTTTAAATAAGGGTGGTGTGAAGATGTTCAAATTCAACTTTTAATGATGTTAAATAAAGGTAACTTATGCTCTTTGTGCATATCAAAAATATACCTTATTTACCCCATAAAAATAATACACTTTGTATGCCCCACTCGCACAATGAAAAATAATGTATATTCTCTAAGTTTTGTTTTATCAAAGAACTATGTAGAACTCCTAAACCAGCCGTTGATTAATCCTTTTTATTGAAAATAGTACACTCACTATTGTTTACAAATAATGACCCTTATATACCCCACAAAATAATTCACTTTATATGCCCCACAAAGTTCAACCATCAACAAGGAAAAAAGATTTTATTCTTTCAGTTTAAAATAAAGGTGTTGTTCATATATCTAAATTTAACTTTTAATGATTGTCAAATGGCAATGAATCATTCTCTGTGCAAAACAAAAGAAAATCCTTTATATACCCCACAAAATAATTCACTTTATATGCCCCACAAAGTTCAACCATCAACAAGGAAAAAAGATTTTTATTCTTTCAGTTTTAAATAAAGGTGTTGTTTATATATCTAAATTTAACTTTTAATGTTTGTCAAATGGCAATGAATCATTCTCTGTGCAATACAAAAGAAAATCCTTTATATGCCCCACAAAATAATTCACTTTATATGCCTCACAAAGTTCAACCATCAATAAGGAAAAATGATTTTTATTCTTTTAGTTTTAAATCAAGGTGATGCGTAGATATCTAAATTTAACTTTTTATGTTTGTGGAATAAAAAAACATTCATTCTCTATATGCATATAAAACATCCCCTATATACCCCACAATATAATACACTTTATATGCCCCACAAGGTTCAACCATCAACAAGAAAAAAATCATTTTATTCTTTCAGTTTAAATCAGGGTGATGCGTAGATGTCTAAATCAATTTTTTTATGTTTGTGGAATAAAATGTAATTCATTCTCTATATGCATATAAAGCATCCCCTATATACCCCACAAAATAATAAACTTTATATGCCCCACAAAGTTCAACCATCAACAAGGAAAATAATTTTATTCTTTCAGTTTTAAATCAGGGTGCTGTGAAGATGTTCAAATTCAACTTTAATGATGTAAAATAAAGGTAACTTATTCTCTTTGTGCATATCAAAAATATACCTTATTTACCCCATAAAAATAATACACTTTATATGCCCCATTCGTACAATGAAAAATAATGTATATTCTCTAAGTTTTATTTTATCAAAGAACTATGTAGAACTCCTAAACCAGCCGTTGATTAATCCTTTTTATTGAAAATAGTACGCTCACTATTCTTTACAAATAATGACCCTTATATACCCCACAAAGTAATTCACTTTATATGCCCCACAAAGTTCAACCATCAACAAAGAAAAAAGATTTTTATTCTTTCAGTTTTAAATAAAGGTGTTGTTCATATATCTAAATTTAACTTTTAATGTTAGTCAAATGGCAATGAATCATTCTCCTCGCAAAAACAAAAGCAAAACTTTTATATACCCCACAAAATAATTCACTTTATATGCCCCACAAAGTTCAACCATCAACAAGGAAAAAAGATTTTTATTCTTTCAGTTTTAAATAAAGGTGTTGTTCATATATCTAAATTTAACTTTTAATGTTTGTCAAATGGCAATGAATCATTCTCTTCGCAATACAAAAGAAAATCCTTTATATGCCCCACAAAATAATTCACTTTATATGCCCCACAAAGTTCAACCATCAACAAGGAAAAAAGATTTTTATTCTTTCAGTTTTAAATAAAGATGTTGTTCATATATCTAAATTTAACTTTTAATGTTTGTCAAATGACAATGAATCATTCTCTTCGCAAAACAAAAGAAATCCTTTGTATACCCACAAAATAATACACTTTATATGCCCCACAAAGTTCAACCATCAACAAGGAAAAAAGATTTTTATTCTTTCAGTTTTAAATAAAGGTGTTGTTCATATATCTAAATTTAACTTTTAATGTTTGTCAAATGGCAATGAATTATTCTCTTCGCAAAACAAAAGAAATCCTTTGTATACCCACAAAATAATACACTTTATATGCCCCACAAAGTTCAACCATCAACAAGGAAAAAAGATTTTTATTCTTTCAGTTTTAAATAAAGGTGTTGTTCATATATCTAAATTTAACTTTTAATGTTTGTCAAATGGCAATGAATTATTCTCTTCGCAAAACAAAAGATAATCCTTTATATACCCCACAAAATAATACACTTTATATGCCCCACAAAGTTCAACCATCAACAAGGAAAAATGATTCTTATTCTTTCAGTTTTAAATCAGGGTGATGCGTAGATATCTAATTTTATCTTTTACTGTTTGTGGAATAAAAAATAATTCATTCTCTATATGAAAATAAAACATCCCTTATATACCCCACAAAATAATGCACTTTATATGCCCCATAAAGTTCAACCATCAACAAGGAAAATAATTTTATTCTTTCAGTTTTAAATCAGGGTGCTGTAAAGATGTTCAAATTCAACTTTTAATGTTTTAAAAAATAAAAGTAATTCATTACCCAGGCACATAAACATTTACCTTATATACCCCACAAAATAATACACGTTATATACTAATACAAGGAAAAATAAAGTCTATTCTATAAGTTGTGACTCAAATAGTTGTGTAGATTTCCTAAATCAATCTTTATTTTTTGTAATATAAATAATACACCCTCTTTGCACAACAAAAATATTTATGTTACCCATAAAATAATGCATTTTTTGTTTACACCTCACATCAAGGGCGTAGCTAGGGCCAAATCCCTTGAGTACTCCCACATTTGAGTTTGTGGGGATGGGGTCAGGACCTGTACTCGCTCTTCCAAGGCTTTAAGTTTGATAAAATATTTATGCTATTAAAATATTCATTTTATAGTAATAAAAGGGGGGTATAGGATTGCCTTTATCCGTACGTACGTCCTTCCCTTAACATTGTGGCACGCGTAACTCCGAAAGTAATTGCACTATTTGTACCACAGACTTGTAACTTAATGGGTATATTACTCTAGACATAAACTTGTGCACCTGGGCATTTTTCATCGAATCAACGTTGACGTTGACAAAGTTATGGGCCTTTGTTTAAAAATGGAATTTTAAGATTATGGCACGCATAGCTCAGAAAGTATTTGTTTGTTTGATGGTTTAACGTCCCATCGACAGTTCTTCAGTCATTCAGCGACAATGTCCACTTGAGACAGATATAGTGCTGTGACACTGCCAGTCTCACCTTCCTGACACTGGGCTAACCAGTCCTGGAACTACCCTTATATGCAAAGCGCCAAGCAATGGAGTTATACCAGTACCATTTTTAAGAACTTTGGTATGTCGCGGCCGGGAATCAAACCCACGACCTTCCGATTGCGGAAAGTATTTGTATTTCAGAAATATTTTCAGAAACCTCATCGATATATTATTAAGGAAATGAACTTGTCCACCTGGGTATTTTTCATCTAGTCACCACTTACATTTACATAGTTGGCCTTTTTTTGGAAAAAAAGGAATTTGACAAAGTTATGGGCTTTTGATTTGGAAAAAAAAGTTTGAGATGGTCTGAGGGTATTTGTGTCACAATTTGAATCTTCATGGATATATTAGACCCTAGGGTGCGAAGTATTTGTTATTGGTATCTGTTTTGTTAAAAAAATGGAATTATTTATGCCCCTGCCGATTAAAGGGGGAGAGAACATCATGATTTGTCATTTACAGTCTATCTTGCTTTTTTTCCACGAAAAATGTGTTTCCTGGCCTCCAAGGCTTACTACAGTACAAAAGAGTTTTGATATACGGAAAAACTCTTGCGTACATACACCATCTCAAATTTTGAGGGTTTATTTGCAAAAGTGGGGAAAGGTTGTTCAAGGGCTATTAACATTTTTATCAGAATCACATGGTTTCAACCGCGTACTCGCGTATAGGCTGCTACGACCCTGCACAAAGCTGTACACATCTTCAAGATAATAAAAGGAATTAATGCCACCTATAATAGGTATGTGGAAAAGTTTGGGTCTAGCATGGAACATATATATTAATCAACAAGATTAACTAATGCTGAAAAAAGATAGTTAAGCAATTGTTACGTTTTTATATAAAAACCACTAGCTACATTTATATCTAGGTCAAAGAAAAAAAGTGTATAATGTGTCTGGCTGAAATAATGCTGGTAGAACGTATCCGCCTTTCCACATAGACAACCATAAAATAGGAAAGAAACACACGAGAGACATGGGAAACACAAATTTAAGAGTGCGTTACTTAGTCTGTTAATTTTAGTTAAGTAGATTTGAGCTGAGAACGTTAATTTGAGACTCATAATGGACATCTTCCAATAAACAAACTTACATAAATAGTCTACACACATACACTTAAAGAAAAATATTTAACACATACATGTGTATATACAGGGTAGTTCCAGGACTGTTTCGTTCAGTGTCAGGATAATTTGACCGAGTGTGGTATCATGCCACAATACGGCGTGGTACTGAATTGTGACAGCACAATATGTGTCTCAAGTAGACATAGTTTCCAAACAACAAATGTACTGTCGGTGGAAAATTAAACCAAACAAACAACAATTAATTCTCAAAATATGAAATTGCGCCGGATGCATGTATAGTTCCAAAACCTATTTTTAATATACTAGAGTAACCAACACTTAAAATATAAGAAAGGGATACATGGTCATATTGGTAATTAAAGTTTCAATAGAAAGAAGGAGTATGTAAACAATATTACCACAGGCTTCAGCAAAGCTGATTGTTTATTCGAAAGTATACGGCTGCGTTCAAACTATGATAAAACAGGTCAACGATGACAGTGATAAAAATTTTCTTTCTTTTTTGAGTCGCTGCACGGTCTAGTCTCAAACAGAGCCATAATCGGCTCTGTGTGACTAATGCCTAACACTGTCCAACGTAAAGAAAAATCTGACACAGTGTGACTAAGGCTTTAACGAGAAATATTCTTATCTTAAGACTTATTTATATCTCATTAGGGTTATTTGGAGGTGAGGCACGTATAGTTGTTCCAAATTGTAGACAAATGATAATATATAACAACCATTTAAATTATTTTGACAGCCGGCAAGCCAGTCCTGGAAATACACTTATACGTTAAAGGTTTCGACGATGTGTTCTCTAAACTACTTATAAACGTAAAGTTGAAATACAGGTAAAAAATAGTTGATATAAGATTTTAGACTTTAACATATTAAGTTCAAGGTAATTTACGATATATAGCAAATATAAAATTTTGCTAAAGATGTAATTTTACGCAAAGTATCATTTCTCAACTGGATCATTTTCTATTTTATCTTATTGATGATGATGATGATTTTTTTCTAATATTGGAACTGGCACTTTTTTCAGAAATTCTTACTGTACGTAATTACCTTTTTAACAATCTCTGCAGGTGGTTTTGTTCTGTGTCTTCTTGTAGGTGACAGCAAACGCGAATTTTGCATCTTGCGCATTTTTAAAAAAAGAACTGAATAATTCTTTTTGAATATTTATTAAAGCAGCAGAATCATAATAATACATTTTGACAAAGACGTGAAACACAAACAGGGAAATTGATGATACTTAAAAACGCGTTTCATACTATGGGAAATGAATGATACTTGAAAACGCGTCTCATACTTTATATGAATAGACATTTATATAAAACTGTCCAATGGTTGACGTATAGGTCATTTAAACATTCTAAATCAGCGAATATGCATAAAACCTAGTGCATTTTATACTGTACTGACTTATAAATTTCATTGATGAATCCTACAATCTAATATAAAAAAATTTTCCTATATGAGATATAACGCAAAAAAAAACAAGAAAAATAGAAATGGATGACCCAACACACACACACACTCAACTACATATGGTTGTCAGTTTATGACAAGCTTTGCAAAGTCGCATGAAAATCCATTAAGATTTGGAACTATTAAAAGGAAAATGAATTGGTTATGATCCAGAACTACAACTGACCTTTCAAGGTGCATACGGTGTGAATACAACTTTGTGTTATACAAACATTTTTGTGAAAGTTTCATGAAAATCCAAAAATAGATATGAAAGTTATAAGAGAATGACAATGAAGCCTTGAATAAGACAATTTCTACAAGTCCTGTGACCTTGAACTTTCAAGGTGCATAGGATGTGCACGAATGACACATCTTTTGTGCCTGACAACATTTTGTGAAGTTATTAGGGAAAACATCAAACCGGTGAGATAGCTAAGCAGCTGAAGGTTCTGCATGAAAATCCGATGACCTGACCGGAATTCGAACCAGCGGAAGGCTGAGTGAGTGTTAAAGTCATCGACTTTACCCTCTCGGCCACGGAGGCCCCCGATGTGCATGACACAACCTTGGGTTAAGAGGAATACTTCTGTGAAGTTTTATTGAGATCCATCCGTAAGTGTCCTAGTTATTGAGCGGACACGAATACATAGCCTATAAATATCAAAGAGAATTTCTAACCACTCCAGTGACCTTGACCTTTAACAGACGCATGTGGTTGATGCACGCAACACACCTTTGTGTTATGACAAACACTTTTGTAAAGTTTTATGAAAATCTAACCATTAATATTGAAGTTTAGAGCGGACACGAAGATGTAGCCTATGAGCACCAAAAAAAACAACAAGAAACCCCCCCCCCAAAAAACCCACATATTCTAACAATCCCAGTGACCTTGATCTTTCAAGGGTGGATATGGTTGATGCGAACGATAAACCCTTGGTTTATAAGGAATACTTCTGTGAAGTTTTATTGAAATCCATCCATAAATGTCCAAGTTATGGAGCGGACAAGAAAGGGGGACGGATGGACGAAATGACGGACAACGGAAGGACGTGCGCAAACCAATAGTCCCCAACCTTTTTCACTGGTAGGACTGAAATGATGCCGCCGTTATATAGGGGAATTAATATGCATGGTAGCAGCTCAGCTGGCAAGTTGAAAACATATTCCAATTGTACACTAATACATTTGGAATCAGACTGTCGTTGGCACAACGGCCAACGAGTATTTAACCGGACGCCGTGATCAATCAGAAAATAAGTACTTTTTTTAAAGTATCACTGTAGAAATTGTTTCTGATAACACATGTAAATCAAGTTCCCGTTCCTTTTTAAGCACAAAAGGGTAAATGTCCAGCCAATAACAAAGGGAGAAAGTGAGTACAAAATGATAATTACAAGAAAGTTGATTAGTTTATTACTTAACAAAATAGTGGGGCGAACATTCGGAATACTTTGTGTATATAAAATTGGGAGGCAATATGTATATAAATTAAGAGGCAAAACAATCGGATTACTCGGTGTATAAAAATTATGAGGTGGGCGGGAAAATTCGGATACCTCAGATATTTACGTTTCCAATTTTCGCGCCATTATTACCTATCATTCCTCCCTAAGGATACAACTCAATTTTGATATCGATATGATTTATTTTTTTATGTTTATATAGTATAATAGGGGTCGAGGATACCGGGAAAAGGGGTTTTCATTGTGGGGCACTGTGAGTGCCCCGTAATTTTATACAACCCCACAGAAAGGGTCTGACATTTATATATACCACCTAAATGACTACATTTCTTAGTATATATATATGTGTGTGTGTGTGTAATGAAATTCGATCGTTGAAAGTGTAGTTTTCAAGTAACAATATCAAGATTGTAATAAGCATTTTGAAAATATAATAAACATCGTAAAAATGTAATATACATAATGAAACCTCAGATAGGAAAAGAAATGAACTGGCGGAGATCCCCTCCCATAATCTCGTGCTCTTTTGTTCTCTTGAGTTACACATTCTTCTGATAGATTAACAGGCTTAAAGGTTTAATGTGTCCCTTTTATAATTCAAATTGATATCGGAATATAATCAAGCATGAATGTTGCTGAAAGGATGTGTACAAAGCCTTGGATAAAGTTTCCCTACCATTATAACTTGGATCACAATAATGGCAGATGACAAAATCCTATACGCGCAAATATCAAAATAGACAAATGATTATAATGGCTTTGTTCATATTAGTGGTAACAAAATATACATGATATATATTTTATGATCAAATAATGTTTTTCTCCGTTTTGATGAACGTCATTAAATAACAATATCAACATACTGTGAATGAATATAACGGCATACTGGCCCAAATGACTGCTGGCTATTAAGACGTTAGAAGAGACCTAACTTAAGGAAGGTGATACCGGTGACAATAACCGAATATAGGGGTTATAGCCGCGCAGACAGACGTTTCCAGTAGAAAACAGACCTCATAATACAACGACCTTTCCAGGCAAGCCCCAAGTGAAAGATCTGATCCACACCCCTAAACCATATTTATTCTTGCTTCTCATGATGAGACAGATTGAATGGTACTACTTTGGTGTCACCCAGGGGTCAGGCCCCACCCCCTTAATTTTACGTATGACCTTATATATCAAAAACTGTTCAGATCCCCACCCATAAATCATATATATTATTGTTCCTCATGACCAGATGGATTGAATGGTACTTTTTTTGATGTTCACATGAGTCACGAAGGGGTCAGGCCCTACCCCCTTAATTTTACTTAGGAGAAACTTCATTTGGGAGACTTAGTAACAGTTCACTATTACAATTATTACTTGTTCCATTGTCATTTGTAATGGTAAAGACGTCGGCAAGTAAAAGTTTGAAATGGGATAAAAGAAAATTTGAAAAATATTGAACGCATTAATGGTCTTAGTACTATGCACTATCTTCAATTAATGGGCATCTATAAATAGGCTAAATTACTGTCATTTGTTTTTGAACTGAGAAATTTGGGTTCAAATCACAGTTGGGTCCATTCTTGTCTTTTTTGCTCACTTAAGGTGAGCTTTTGTGATCACCCCGCGTCCGTCGTCGTGCGTCGTCAACAAAATTGCTTAAAACGTTATCTCTAAAACCGCTGGTCTGAATTTAACTAAACTTGCTAAAATAAACCTTATCATTGAAGAAAAAATATGAAAACTTTAAAAATCCTTCAAAAATACTGGCCAGATTTCAAAATCTTTTAGTACAACTGTTCCTTAGGTATCCCTATACACAGGTGAGCGATCCAATGCCTCTATGGCCCTCTTGCTTATTTTTCTCTCAGACCATTATTTTTGTATCACTCGGGTCAGATTTAGAAAAAAAAGTGTTTTGTTTTAATTTGTATTCAAATATTTTAGGGTCATATACAAAAATAAAATGACGTTTGCTTTTACATATTTGCTTAACTTACTGAGTCTTGAATTCTTAAAGCCTTGATTTAAGTTTTTAATTTTCATGCCCCCTATAGTGTTACACCTGTGTGTCCCAGCTGTAACTCTGGCACAAGTGATTCCTAGGACAAGACGATGTGTCGCAAACAAGAACCAGGTTGCTAGCTTGAAAGTCATGTTCACAGCTCTCAGTTGACCTTAAAATATTGTCCGAACTGTTACTTTAATCTTGACAGGCCATTTTTCAAATAACTTGGCACAAGTGATCCTTAGGACAAGACAATGTGTCGCGAATAAGTACCAGGTCGCTAGCTTTAAGGTCAAGGTCACAACACTCAGTTGACCTTTAAATGTTGTTCCAGCTGTAACTTTGTTATATATACTAGTAGTGGTGTTTTGAAACAACTTGGCACAATTGATACTTATGGCAAGATGATATGTTGCGAACAAGAACCAGGTTGCTAACTTTAAGGTCAAGGTCACAGCACTTGGTTTACCTTAAAATCGCGTCCCAGCTTTAAATTTGTTGTGAATGGTTGTGTTTTGTAATAACTTGGCAGAAGTGATCCTTGGGACAAAACAATGTGCTGTGAACAAGAACCAGGTTGCTAGCTTGAAGGTCAAGGTCACAGCACTTTGTTGACCTTTGAATCAAGTCTCGGCTGTAACTTTGTTGTGAATGATTATGATTGTGTTTTGAAATAATTTGGCTCAAATGATCCCTAGGATATGATGTAACGTAAACAAGAACTAAATTGCTAGCTTCAAGGTCAAGGTCACAGCAGTTAGTGATGTTTAAAATTTGTGTAAGCAGTCTTTTCAGGGCTGTATCTTTGTTGTGTATATTTATGTTTTGAACTTTGAATAACTTTGCACAAGAAGGGATCCTTAAGACAAAACATTGTGTCACAAACAAGTACAGATTGTTAGCTTGAAGGTCAAGGTCACATTACTTGGTTGAGGTCAGGGTCACAGCGCTCATTTGATCTTAAAATCATCTTTTATATTTCCAGTTTTTCATATTCACTGACAATAATATAATCTAATAAACATAATAGCGGGGGCATCTGTGTCCTATGGACACATTTCTAATTACATATTTATTCAACAATAAAATGATGTTTATGAAAATCCAATTATCGTACTGACAGGTTCGGGTTGTTTTTAAACTGTTTTTAAAAACACGTCTTGGGCCATGAGTATCTTAAAAGAAAAAGAAATAAAAAATGTACCTTATTCTCTGTCCTCTTTCTTTATTAAATATAGAACTGTTTATTCAAGTTTTGGTAAAAAATATGTATTTTCAAATTATTAAATCTTTATCATTTTGGCTAAAATACCATACTTTCTGTATTATTTGTGATTCTAAACATCATGCAAGACCAACCTTTAAGCAGCGCGTTCACAGGTGATCGGTAGAAAGAAACTTCTCTCTCTCTCTCGTTAATGTTGGTGGAGATTTTGTTTCCTGAAAAATAAACTCGACAAGCGTATGTCACATAACACGGGAAAACGCTATTTCTGTAACGGCACCTTTGGTGAAATCGGGTCAGTCCCCAAAGCCCCGAAGCAGGTGCTTGCGGTACCACGTGACACGTTCCGCAACATGATGTCTTCACCAGTTCATGAAAGCGTTACTTCAGCGAGGGCATGCGCGAAGAGTGAAAGTAATCAGTAAAGTGGTGACAAATGAAAAAAGAAAATCTAAGTATAAGTTTTATAATTGTGATGGTATTGCCTGTGATGGGGAAACCCATTTTTATCTCGCCAGAGCACAAGGTGACCTATTGGGATCACCCTCCGTCTGTCGACAGTCGTCCGTCGTCAACAATTTTCTTTAAAAGACATCTCTGAAACCGCTCGATAGAAATTAAGGAAACTTAGCATGAATCATCCTCAGGTAGCCGTTCATAAATTTTGCTAAAATAAACTTAATCCATGCAGAACTCTGGTTACCATGGCAACTAACAGGATTTTAATTTGAAAACTAAAAAATAATCTTCTTTTCTGAAGCAAATGATCAAAATTTAATTTGCACAAATTGTCACCTCATGGCCATCTAATATAATTGTCAAAATTCTTCTTAGAAGCCAGTGGTCAGATATTAATTTCATTTGCCACATATGGTCATTTCGTGGCTGTCTACCATACTTGCTAAAATAAAGTTGATACCTTGAAAAATGAGGCTTATAGGGGATCGGATAATTTCCTTATATACTATATTTAGAAAGTTTCAAGATTCTATGAAGCCAATGGCAAGACTATCATTTCATTTAGCACAAATGGTCACCTTATGGAAATCTATTAAAATTGCTATAATAAAGTTGATCTCTTCAACATGAAGCCCCTAGGGCGTTGGTTTGTTTCCTTATATCTTTATACATGTATACTCATTATTGAAATTTTCAGTATCTTCTATGTAGCCAAAATTTGTTTGGAACAACTGGTCATCTCATAGCCCTGTACCATAATTGTTTGAGCATTTTTGATAAATGAAACCTCCAGATGTTTACCTTATTCTCTAACTTAAGAATTCATCGTTTCTGAAATCTGAATCTGGTTGATTCTGAAAATAAAATGACTTGATTGTAATTTTTTGTTAGCTCCACTTTTCGAAGAAAAAAAAAATGGAGCTATTGTCGGTGTCGGCATTGACGTTGTTAGGGTTTTCGTTTAGGTAATTTCCTCTAAGACCGTTAAACATATTCATTTCAAAATTGTAATACTTGTTCACTATCCAATCAAAATATGAACTAATCAGAAAAGGGCTGGTAATCCTTAAAATCATGATGGCCCTTTTTCGACTTTTCCTCAAAGCAGATGATTGCGGTACCACGCGGCACGTAGAGATACCGTAAGTTAGCACATTCGCTATGAAAGAATGAGTCTAAATATAAGTTGAATCATTTTGAATATTTTAAATAGCGTCTGTAGCGGTATTGCTTGTGGTGGAGAAACCAAGGATCACGGGCGGTTGCATTGAGTGTCCATGCGTCTGTAGATGGGTATTGGCGTAATACACACATGCAGTTAAAAACCATTCTAAGGCAATGACCATCTGTGAACGGGCTGCAATAAACCCTTTTTTCGGCGTAGCTGTATAATTTCGATTTCAACTCGCATCTTAAACCAATCAAATGTACGCTAACAGCGGTAAATAATTCTAAGCTGAATAAAAGGACTCCTGTTATTGGTTAACGCATCGTTATGGACTATAAAATTACTGTAAATAAGGGGTGCAGCTTGTATATATCATTCAGCCTGGTGTTATTACTTTTCTTTTTGATGTAAACATGAAAGTGATTTAGAGTTAGTTAAATACAATCCTTTTCCATCAATTGAGGAATGCTACTTTGTGAAAATGATTTAAAACAACAAAAAAGAATCCACCGTGTTATGACATGAAACCCCTTAATTACTATGTATATTGAATTCTTCCAGCCTGCCGAGATGCTCTCATTGAAAAGTAATTCGCCAAAACCAAAACAACTAATTACGCTTTTATATCATAATTGTCATATGCAATAATGATATGAACAAATATCCAACAAGCCTATTTACAGATATAATTTTTTTGTATTACCGTCTATAAATAAGTATATTTCATAGAAAAAATACTGAACTACGCCGAATATCTTTTTTAAAGATATTTCTTGTTTAACATGAACTTTTCTTTGTTGTGTCGCTCCAGACTACATTACACAAACCACGTGATACTGCAGTTTCTTTTATGTTTTTGTAATTATTAGGTCATGTTTGTAAAGATTATTTAATTATTAACAATAATTTCTCAAAACATTTATTTTTCGAAATTAAAACAGATCACCTGGAAAAAATACACTCAGATGAATTTTATGATCAGCGAAAAATAAAATGTTTAAAATGAAGTTAGCCGTTAGTGTGTATCATAAGGATCAATTAAAAGCTAGGTAACCCATATTGGTGGTCTCATGTGTTTTCTGACGTAACTAGTATTGAAAAGTCATCGCATTTAGTTCAGTCTTTATCATGTGGGGAAATTTTGAAAGAAAGTATTTATATAAGTGAATATAACAAACGGATTACTATTTTAAGTCACTTCGATAAACAAGTTACAATATTTTGATACTCTTGTGATACCGATGAATATTATGGCCTGAATCGACAAAGAATATTAAATTTAAGGTATACGCCCAATAACAGCCATCTATTCCATCAAAGCCATGTATATAATTTCACAATATAAGCTTTTAAAATGTCAAACAATGGAAATCTAAGGGGCAAATAGACATGTCATAACATGTGACAGAAGTTTTTCCCCTTGATAATTTTGTTGTCATGAGTTATCTCCCCCGAAAACTAAAATAAAAAAGAGACTTTCTCTATTTTCCGTCGGTTAAGTTTAGATTTTTCTTTTAAACAGAATCATATAATGCATCTTTCTGCCACGAGTTTTCTTAAATCAAACTCAGTTTTTCATATTCACAGAAATTATATATTTCCCATAGACTGAACTTAAATATAGATAATCTCCCCTACATGTAATAAAATTTGGAAAAACTCTCGGTGAAACATTTTTATTTTTGGATGTCTTCAAAGTGACAATGTTTCATAAAAATATTACCACCCAGTGACAAGATATGGAATATGACTATTATGGAGCGTATACCTTAAGCAGAAGTTTCCTCTATGTCGCACCAGCCTTAGGTTCAGTGACTTAATGTATGGAATTATATTTTTACCAATGGGATTGCAGTATTTTTCAAAATGTTTGATCGGTTTAACTTGTTCAATCACTAGGTTTAAATGGGTGACCTAATATACGTTCTGCACCTGTGGTCACAGGAGCTATGGGGTGAATCATTTTTTACTAAGTGGTAACATTAAAAAACAGGAAGGGAGGACACTGTTTTGAGATCAAATTTTGAAAAACGCGTTTATAACGAAATTCAGCATTAAAAAAATGGTCCAGGTTGTGTTTTAATGCATAAATAAAGAAAATTCCAAATGGAATTGGGGTAGTTTATCTCTTATAACGATAATATCGTGAATTCATTATTCCAATCCAGCTTGACAACAGCCAGGGGAAGGCTATTTCCGGATTCTTTCGCTGTGAATATAAAGGTAAAGTTTTTATTGGTCAATCAAAAAGCATTTTCCGGGTAAACTTCATTGAGTTACGGAGTTCAAAAAAAAAAAAAAAAAAAAAATATGCGACTGAAAATACAGGGAAATTTTACCTCCTTACACAATACTCAGTTTAAATATATCGATCAATGGGCGCGCTTACGTTTTATTCACTGCAAAAGAAACCCAAAGTAGCCGGTCCCGGCTGTTGTCAAGCTCGATATTAAAAACACTTGTTAGTCATTTATTAGAGTACACGAGAAACGGCTCGCATACGTGTAGATATGGACTTGGACAGTATCGTCAAAACATAATTCCAAACATTAAAGGAATATTTAAAGTACGCCACCAAAAAGCCCTTTAATTATGCAACATTTTGTCATAATTAACTTTTTTTATACATGCAAGATTTGCGAAATCGTTTTTAAAGTTAATGTTTTCACGTAGGTATCAATCGTATATCATAGCCGCCATCTTTGTTTACATTCGTTTTTGTGCGAAGTCATAAACACACTTCCGGTTTTCACAGTATATACGAGGTTTTGCAGATCGCTATCTTATTTTATCATCATTGAGTGAAATTGGACGAAATTGCCGCATAAGTATTCAGATATAGAAATATCAGGAATGGAAAGGATTTATATGTTTCAAGTACTGGTAAACCCCCAAAGTCCCCCAAATGCTAAATCGCTCTCTTCGCAACTTTTAGGCCATATTCAAGGGCAGATAACTCAAAATAAATTCTGATACCTTATATTATTTTTTGTTAATGTTTATGATTTCATTTCAAGTCATTATGCAAAATTTGATCTTATAGAAGTTCTGTTATGTTTTAAAACTGCATTTTTCTTGAAGTTTGAGACAATTGATATATATTTGCATGAGTGATTATAGTATAAAATCTGTTGAACAGAGACAGGGAATAAAGTACTGAACATTGATTTTATGCCATTATTTGAGATATCTGCCCTTAAATATGGCCAAAAAGTGCTAAAATATCCCATTCAGGGACAGACTGACAAAAAAAAAAGGGAGGGTGACCCCCATTTTTTTCCTTAAAAATGTTTCTTTTATGATTCTCTATAATCATGCAAAGTTTTGAAAAAAATCTATGGAACAGTTTAAATTTCCTTCTTTGTCTATATAGAAAATGTTTGCAAACTGTAAGATACGCCCTTAAAAGATCAGAAAGAAATAGTCAGCTGCATTACAATCATGATAGATAGATAGATATTTTATTTGCATATCCAATAGGCCTATAGGTACATGAGGTACAGTGTTTTTCATATGATATGACAAGACGGTGCATTTTTACAAGTACATATACTTATTATATCATAAACAAAGCATTTAAATAAACAGGCAATGCGAACAAGATAAATAAACAAACAACAGACCGTATTTTTTCTCTGTAACCGATATGATTTACGTTATTATTATTATTATTAGAGAGAGAGAGAGAGAGAGAAAGAGAGAGAAAAGAAAAAGATCAACTGAGAAGGTATAAGTTCACGTTTCCAAAAACTTTTTCTACAACCGGTATAAAATAATAAAAATAGATCCTCCGCTTTTGAGCTACAAGAAACGGTATAAATTAAAGTAACCTTAGTTTTTTATTCCAAATAAATACGTGAAAGAAACAGTCGAAACACAAAATTACAAATTGACCGCAATATTGTATTATTCTTTCGACGTACCTGTCTAACTTCACTTTTTACCTACTCAAGGATGTGTCGAATGAATATCTTTACGATATTCATATACTTACATCATAAAAAATATTTGTTTGAGATGGTAACTAGCTGAAATATAAGCTTCATTTCCGTGAAATATCAATGATGTATTGTGACGGAATTAAAATTTCTTTGCAGTATATATTTTTATCAAAATGATTCTCCTAGATGCATTTGGGAGTGAACGTTATTAAACAATTTGCAATATATTATAGCTGACGGTACTCTTAACCTGCACCAGCTTCAAAGACTATAACTAGGTGTAACCTACATATCATCAGTTATTATGGCTGAAATATAAAATACCTAATATGTGCATTTTTTTTTTTGGGGGGGGGGGGGGGGGTCAATTTATTACGGCTGTAATACTGATTTAATAATTAAAATCAACAATAATTTTAATTTTTATACATTTATTTTACATGTCACAGTCATATACATTAAAAATTAATAATTTTTTTTAAAAAAAATGTCCATGGGTGAATTTACATTATAAATATGATAAATAATAGAACCAGTCAGGTAAAATGTACTGTACAATAATTTTATATACGATATTTACATCTCAACTTGTTCCAACACATTACCTGAATAAGTTACCGTATTAATTATCGCTAATATTTTAAATTTTATGGAATTTGTCGCAAGCGACGCAAATTCGAGCGCTGCGATAAATCCATAAAATTTAAAATATAAACTACAACATATTTACAGTTTGTTACGTACACCATACTTCTTTGCCATTGACACCGCATTGTGGAACCGCTTTCCGTTTGATTGATAGTTTCACAAGATGTTTAACCCTTTCCCTCATAGAGGACACCATGAAAAGACCTATGCGAACAGCATAAAACCAGATCAGCCTGCGAGTAACTCGCAGGCTGATCAGGTTTTATGCTGTTCGCTGCTCCTCAGTGGTCTGGAAATGAGGATTTTGTAATTAAATTTGGTAAGGTTTAACTGTGGTTTTCTGCAGATCAGGCTTTATGTGATACCTATTGAGGGCGTCAAAATGAGTATATATGAGGGAAAGGGTTAAAGCACGGTTCAAAGTGTCGCTGGGTACATTTATATTTTGAGCCAAGAAACCATGATGTAAAGCAGTCGCCGCCGCAACTAGCTCTGCACATAATTCGCTTTGGTCACGTAATATTCTCCCCATATCAAGACTAATTCAATATTTTTTTTTAAATTTTGAACGAAATACAAGCAATCCATAGGGCTAATTAAGTAGGGCAAACTGTAAGAAAGAATACATAAGGCATGGTTTGGTTTACTATGAGCAATTTTATGAATGAAAAAAAAGTATAGGAGATATTTTCAGTTTATTGTTAATCCGGAAGAAATACAGTAGAGTAGTTATGCGATTTCAGCCATTCCATCAAATGTTACTTTGTCAGCTTGCGAGCAAATACAACTATAACAAAACAGTTGAATTCATCTACTTTAAATTTTCGCGACATAGGGAATGGAATGTAATGTTCAACGTTAAAGAATGAAGTTGGGTTTTAAATATAGGATTGAATCGCTAATTGTGATAATTAACTACATTGGGGCTGTTCAAAGTGGTCGCGGAATACCGTCAAAATCTGCTATTCATTCTTAGAATAATGTCTTCATGAAAGAGTTGTCTATATTCGAAACCATCTTAGTCACGAACTCGCACCCTTGCTTGTATGAAGATTATCCGGATTATGATATCATACATCAATAAGCATGTGTAATCAAGTATGGTCACAACTTTCAAACAATACACTTTTCTTCTTCTTTTTTTTAAACTTCAAAATGTTTATTCTAACCTTAATTTTAACACTGAAAATTCTGCTATAATAATTTTAAACTCCATTTCGCAAATCTCGGTCAATTTCGGGAAATTTCTGGAAATTTAATTTTCGCCAGCACTATTATGGATACCTCCGTGGTCGAGAGGGTAAAGTCGCTGATATTAACACTCACTCAGCCCCTCACCGTGTAGGTTCGAGTCCTGGCAGGGTCATTCGGATTTTCATGTGAGGAAGCCTTCCAGCTGGCTTGCGGTAGGTCGGGGGTTCTACCCGGATGCCTCAGTGTATTCGGGGTCTTCCTCCAGTATAATAATTTATTTTGACGAAAAACCAGGCCTGTATTTTATTTTATTCTTGCTTAGAACGCTTTAATCTAGAATACAAGTTACTGAAAGCAATGTTCGAGATGCTGAAGTGAGAATTTATCTGCAATATTAATTTTCTTAACTTTACTGGTTTCTGGCTCATCATATCAACATTATATTCATATTTCTGAAATATCCTGAACCAAATTGATTTAATATCAAATGCATGTATATCATTTTTCTCGGGGTAAGTTATATTTGTGATGTTGGTATCTGATTGCTACAGGAGAAACATAGGCAACTTTAGTGATTGTTTTATCCAGAGGCGATAGGAATATGTGTCATTCATGTTGTATTTTGAACGAAACGGATTGATCCCATAATCCGCCTCAATTCTTCTCTGAAAATGCTGCCGCACATGAAATACACGATGAAGTTAAATGAATAGCTAGCCCAAAACATCAGTCTCAGAAATATATTTATTAGTTGTAATTTAACAAAAATATCTTCGTCAGGTTTAATTTGAAGTTTGTTTAAAGCCACTTGGAATGACGTCAAGGGTAAGGAGAAAAACAAGGTGAAGACGCAAATGATCGCAAGCAGTTTGTACGCCCCCTTGTTTCGCTTCTGTCTTTGCAACACTAGGCTGTTTGTAGGGTTTATTTTTCGGGATTGATTTCTTAAAGTCATCCCAGTCGTTATATTGGCTCCAATGATTCCAATAACGGCGATAACGTTAAAAAGGACCGCAAAAACTGACCATCTCCGAAAGAAAAAGTCCTCATATTCTTTAGAAACAAATAAGCATTGACTTACTATAAGTTTTGTATAGTGAAGAGAATTTTCCTTTGCACTGTCCTGCAAGGAGTTATTTAGACGTAAAAATCCATTTGAGATACTCACTTGTGTAGTCATTTCTAGGGCATCATTCGTTCCTGCATTGAAGAATCTGGTTTTGTTTTGAAATGAATTCTGAGTAAATATCTCAGATATTGTGCTGGTGTCGAATTCGTGAAGATTGTTCAAATTCGGTCCAGTGAAATTTATTATTTCATTGCCGGTTTTGTTTTCATATTTGTCTGTGTCGTTATGAACTCTAATGATTTCTTCTGAAACAAACTTCCAGCCAAACAAAAGGTGACAATGGAGAATAAGAACTGTTAATAACATACTGAGACATACTTTGATGGCAAGACTTCTGGTAAAGTTCTTTTTCCATCGCAAAGGGGAGATGGACACAGCTGCACGCTCAGTTGATAATCCCAGTAAAAGAAAACCAGAAAATGTCGCCGATGAGTACATAAGCCATGTTGTTACAGTGCAATTAAATGCCGAATACGATTTTATATCATAACTTTGAAGTCGAATGAGAGTCAAACGCAACAAATTAGTCCAAAGCATCGTAGTATCTGAGACAGCCAGGAACATAAGATAAATAGCAGAAGAAAACTTCCGGAGTCGACGTCTGAGTAACACAAGTAAGCTGAACGCATTTCCTATAGTTCCAAATGCAAGGAGAAAATATGGCATAAAACTCCATAATGCATTTGAGATTTGACACTCGTATGAACCGGTTTGTTTGCATACCGAATTTCTCAACCGCTCCTGTAACGTTTTTCCCATGAGTAGAAATATTCTGAAATTTAGAAATCCAAAATTTACAAGTCATCGACGTAAATTATGTTTCACAGTTGTTTCTGTAAGCTTCATCTACGGACTACAAAATTCAGAAGCGCGCAGCTTCTGGCAATGCTTGTTTCTTATTGATTCCACGACAACGTTTGTCGATCGCTAAATATATTTCTCGATAACGAGCCTCAGTATAATGATAAACTGCAAGGTTTTTTATTTTCCCTTTTTTTTTCTTTTTATGAGGGGATGCTTAGCTATTGTCATTATCTTGGCGTCTTCGACGACGGCTTTCACTTCTGCTAAATTCTATATTAGGTCAATTTTTCACCATAGCTATCAGAACTTTGGCACTTATTCACCACCAAAAGTTGACTGGATGGCAAGTCTTAACCCTATCTTGCTTTTTGTAAGAATTTCGGCGGCCTTTACATTTAGACAATATTATATTTGTTGTTTAATTAAGTTTCTGTATTAAGGTCAGGTTTCTTTTTGCATATGAAAGCTGTTGCTTCAGACTTGCACTCATGCAATAACTATGATACATATTCATGCATAATCAATGTGTTAACATGTCGAAACAGAAAGTGCTGACTCTAAATGAGTGACTGAATATGATTGAACTATTAGAAATATGCTGTGAAAATTGCCGAGGAATAAGGTGTTGGGAAAACGCAGATTCAGTCAATTCTCAAGTGCAAAGCTGACGTTTTGGAGGACTATGAAAGTAATTTAAATGGAGACAGGAAATGGCGACGTCGTTTGACAGGGAATGATGATATTAATGACTTGATGCAAAGGTGATTTTATGACATAAGTTGGAGAAAAATGCCGATTTCTGGTCCGCTCATCTGCCAACATCTGAAGTATGCAGCTGGGCTTGGAAACACATCCTTCAAGGCAGCAATGTTTTCTGAACGGAATAATATCGTGTTGAGGACGATGAGTGGAGAGAGAGGTGGTACAGACGTCAGTATAATGAACAACACCGAACTTAACCCGAAACTGCTATGTTTTACCGTGACACTACAAAGAAGTCATTTCACTTCAAACTTAAATATATTTATCTATCTATTCTTCGTGGCCGTGTGGGTTCGTGTCACGGCAGAGTCATTCGGATTAGCATGTGAGGAAGCATTCCAGCTGGCTTACGGTAGGTCGGTGGTTCTACCCGGATGCCTCAGTGCTATATGAATGGGCAGAACAGGACAGATACTTTATTTAGACGTATACAATACAATATATTATCAAAGTAAATATACAAAGTTCACACGCGATCATTGCGAGTATACATATATTCGTCAGAAAGAGAAAAAATTCTATAGTTATATCAAAAGAGAGAGAGAAAGAGAGAGAGAGAGAGAGAGAGAGAGATTACGGCATATTCTTCTGTTTCTAGACAACACATCATCACACCCGAAGGTTGAGTTGACGAACATGGGGCTTCGGTTTCTGCCACCTGTCGCAGCCCATGGACTAGGGGATAATTCCAGACACTAAAGCAGAAGTTTAGGAGTGTCCGCTGAAGTTGAATCTGGATCAGACGAAAAGGTGTGATCAGTTAGAGTCAGAACCGTTGAGGAAGATTTCAATCTTGAATAATGTGTACATGTACTCGATTAGTGCCGCTTGGAAGGAGGTGGAATCGTGCACAATCACAAAGTTTTTGTAAGGTGTGGCTTTTCAGCAAATAACGAGTGTAGTGAAAGTGTCGCAGCAACCACATAGGTGGAAGAGGAGAATGAAGATGCCGATGTACTTTTGTCAATCTTAAGGATATCTCAGGAACTATTTAGCAGCAGCTTTAGGGAGCTAGCAGCCATTGACAAGGACATTGGAGTGTGTGATAATGGTCTTGATTGGAATGGAGACATCAGGGATATTCTAAGAGACCAACACAAAGCAGTTAAAGATAAGTGACTTCTTCCTGAAGAATAAAGTGCTTTGAACAATGAAATAAGGTTCTGACAATTGTCGTGAAGATCATTTGACAATACGCCTGTGGGAACCACAAATAAAAAAAGAAGAAGAGTAAAAAGAAAAAGAAAAAAACGAACATATAAATATTTATGATTATATACTTCTTTGTTTTGTATGTACATTGCTTTTTAACCTAAAAATTATGAATAAAAACATTGTGTATCAGAATTAACTTCGCAGAGAGAGAGAGAGAGAGAGATTTACTCAAGTGAAACTGGATTTTACGCCACCATTTTTTTTAATATAAAATATGCATATTATAATGTTATAAATATTAATGGAGAAAGAAAGGTGGGAATTTTGCAACGAAAATACTGAATTTTACACAAACTCATTTTTATTAGACTGGCTGCCAGCGGCCGCCAGTCTTATGCTGAAAAGCGAAATCGGGTCTGATCTGCATATTTTCCACAACATTCCGCGCTTTGTACGGATCCATACAATGCAAGCTGAGCTAACGAAAGCGAGTGGAGTGTGTTACGTAGATGTGTTGCAACGACGTTTAACTCTTTTAATGTGTAAAGTTAATGTGTAAAGTTTGTGTGTCCACTCTTCTTTTACGAATACCCCAAGCTGAATACAACCATTTTCAGCGTCAACGAAATACCTGCATCGTTTACAAAACAGAGATTTAACCTGGATAGATCCACTCGTGCAATTAAGAAATAAGTACGTAATTAACCCAAAGAAGTTCAGAAGCGTTTCTCACGATAATGATATATTTCGTTACATTTCTGTTATATTTTGTTGAATTTCTGTCTTCTCATAAACTCAAAAGCCACGCAAAAACTAGAAAAATGAAAAAAAGCGGTCATAATTTAGTGGAATGGAAGATCACGTGACCCAATGTTTTGAAGCGGTAGGCCTCAAACACGCAATGAAAATTTTATGGAGCAATGGACGCAATTAAAAATATTACCGAGCACTGGAAATTTTATTTTCAGAATAGCAGTATTAAATGCCATAAAATACTTTTAAACCATATATAACTGTTTAATTACATATAAACATTAGTTTTAAGACAATGACATGCGAATAAACTTAAAGTTATTAATTTGAGATTATACATATATGGAGCAATGGAAATGATTACGGAGCAATGGAAATTCTATTTTCAGAAAAGCATTATAAAATGCCATGAATCTATTTTAAACTGCCTATTTCTGTTTTATAATATATAAACATTAATTTAAGACAATAGCTTGGTGGGGTTATTACATTGGAGATTATACGTGTATATATTCATATAGGAAGTCCATTGTGCCTCGATAAAACATGCAAAGGAAGTTTGCAAGACACAATGAGTTGAAAATTTTTTATATCATACTTGCATGGGCTAAAATAAAAATACAATACTAATGCTCTGGTATTCACTTTTTAATATGTTCTCTCTAAATAAAGCAGACACACATACGATGTTTACACTGCTAGCTCCACTCTCCTGGCCAGGTATAAA
>CM037780.1:51866787-51916787 GCA_021229015.1 Solen grandis
TTGTTTTAATTATTGAAGCTGAAAAGAAAAAAAGTTTAAAACTAATTAAAGAAGATGTGGTCAGTCACCTTGTCTGTATGACTGCTGCAGGTGGGCAAAATAGTTGCAGCTGATGCAGCCAACTCCAACCTGAAGCGGGTCACGCTGGAGCTGGGAGGGAAGAGTCCTAACATCATCTTCTCCGACGCTGATTGTGAGTGCCCCCATCTGTTCTTGAAATAGTATTTGGTCACTTAATTCATAAAAATTAAGACAAGTGTTAACTGTATTCTTAAGTCCAGGCCTGTATTAAAAAAGATTGCTAATTGAGATTTTCCTCAACAACAACAACAAAATAAACCCCACACATTTTTTAGCTCGACTATTCGGAGAATATGAGAGCTATTCTACTCGGCCCGGCGTCGACGTCGGCGTCGGCGTTGGCAGTCATATCTAAGAAACCAATAGGTGTATTGCAATCAATCTTCACACAAGTCTTTCTAGGCACAAAACAAACCTAGAGAACCAAAAGGGACAACTCTTGATTGAATTTTACGCAAATTATGGGCCTTTTTCGACTTAGAAATTTGCGTAAACATTTTTGGTTAAAGTTTTTCTGCAACTAAGTTAATATCATAACTCTGTAACCACTTGGTGTATTGGATTTAAACTTTACACAAGTCTTCCTAAGCATGAAACCAACCTGCAGAACCAAGATGGACAACTCTTGCTAGAATTTTACTTAAATTATGGGCCTTTTTTGACTTAGAAATTTGCGTTAACATTTTTGGTTAAAGTTTTTTTGCAACTAAATTAATGTCATTACTCAGTAACCCCTTGGTGTATTGGATTTAAACTTCACACAAGTCTTCCTAGGCATGAAATGGACCTGCAGAACCAAGATGAACAACACTTGCTAGAATTTTACTCAAATTATGGGCCTTTTTCGACTTAGAAATTTGCGTTAACATTTTTGGTTAAAAGTTTTTCTGCAATTAAGTTAATATCATTAATCTGTAACCACTTGGTGTATTGGATTTAAACTTTACACAAGTCTTCCTAAGCATAAAACCAACCTGCAGAACCAAGATGAACAACACTTGCTAGAATTTTACTCAAATTATGGGCCTTTTTCGACTTAGAAATTTGCGTTAACATTTTTGGTTAAAGTTTTTCTGCAACTAAGTTAATATCATAACTCTGGTACCACTTGGTGTATTGGATTTAAACTTCACACAAGTCTTCCTAGGCATGAAATGGACCTGCAGAACCAAGATGAACAACACTTGCTAGAATTTTACTCAAATTATGGGCCTTTTTCGACTTAGAAATTTGCATTAACATTTTTGGTTAAAGTTTTTCTGCAATTAAGTTAATATCATTACTCTGTAACCACTTGGTGTATTGGATTTAAACTTTACACAAGTCTTCCTAAGCATAAAACCAACCTGCAGAACCAAGATGGACAACTCTTGCTAGAATTTTACTTAAATTATGGGCCTTTATCGACTTAGAAATTTGCGTTAACATTTTTGGTTAAAGTTTTTTGCAACTCAATTAATGTCATTACTCAGTAACCCCTTGGTGTATTGGATTTAAACTTCACACAAGTCTTCCTAGGCATGAAATGGACCTGCAGAACCAAGATGAACAACACTTGCTAGAATTTTACTCAAATTATGGGCCTTTTTCGACTTAGAAATTTGCATTAACATTTTTGGTTAAAGTTTTTCTGCAATTAAGTTAATATCATTACTCTGTAACCACTTGGTGTATTGGATTTAAACTTTACACAAGTCTTCCTAAGCATAAAACCAACCTGCAGAACCAAGATGGACAACTCTTGCTAGAATTTTACTTAAATTATGGGCCTTTATCGACTTAGAAATTTGCGTTAACATTTTTGGTTAAAGTTTTTTGCAACTCAATTAATGTCATTACTCAGTAACCCCTTGGTGTATTGGATTTAAACTTCACACAAGTCTTCCTAGGCATGAAATGGACCTGCAGAACCAAGATGAACAACACTTGCTAGAATTTTACTCAAATTAAGGGCCTTTTTCGACTTAGAAATTTGCGTTAACATTTTTGGTTAAAGTTTTTCTGCAACTAAGTTAATATCATAACTCTGGTACCACTTGGTGTATTGGATTTAAACTTCACACAAGTCTTCCTAAGCCTGAAATGGACCTGCAGAACCAAGATGGACAACACTTGCTAGAATTTTATTTAGAAATTTGCGTTAACATTTTTGGTTAAAGTTTTTCTGCAACTAAGTTAATATCATTACTCAGTACGCACTTGGTGTATTGGATTTAAACTTCACACAAGTCTTCCTAAACATGAAATGGACCTGCAGAACCAAGATGAACAACTCTTGCTAGAATTTATTTAAATTATGGGCCTTTTTCAACTTAGAAATTTGCGTTAACATTTTTGGTTAAAGTTTTTTGCAACTAAATTAATGTCATTACTCAGTAACCCCTTGGTGTATTGGATTTAAACTTCACAAAAGTCATCCCAGACATGAACCAAACCTGAAGAACCAAAATTTTAATAAATTTAATTTATTAAATTTAATTAAGTTAATAATAATTATTAAATACTTATAGAAAATTAAAAAATTGCATTAACTTTTTTTATTTAATACAATAACTATTATATATTAATTTAAATAATATTTAATTTAACAAGACAACCAACATATCAAAGATGAACTTTTCCTTGAATTTTTTTTTTTTTGAATTATGACCTGAGTTTTACTGAGAATTAAAGAGAACATGCTGCTAAATTGAGTCACATAAATTATTTTAATACCGCTTTAATACAATGGTATTGCATCACTATCAAATACCCGAATAGTCGAGCATGCTGTCTTTCGGACAGCTCTTGTTATTAATAGAATATTCAATTTAAGGCTCAGTAAAGATCTTTTTTGTGTTACCTGCTTTAAGCATTTTCTCCATCATGCTTCAGCAGGTGACACACATGTTTCAGAGAACACTCTTATCAATCAAAATATTCTGAAATATAAACATGGCATGTAAAATAAAAGGTAGCTCTTGATCTTAAACTTTTAACTTTATATAGACTCATTTTGATGCATTGAGAAATGGAGAAGACCTAGGTCAGACAGCCTTGAAAGGTTTTCTCTGTTGGCTCATATGATATTGTAGCTAAAATTCTACAGTCTGCACAGCAAGGAAAATCCATTGTTTCATATACCATTTAAAGTCCAGCCAATTTATATGCATCAAGTTATGAATTTGTACATGAATATTCATGAGGTAAAGGGTTTGAGTTGATGAAACTCTCAGTTTGAGATGCTCTTATGAAACAGTCCAAAGTAAAACTTCTGAGCATAACAATAATAAATGTGAGCTAGAGAAATAAAACTGTGCCCATTATTTGTCTTTATATGTTGTCTGCTTCAGACAAGCTTAGCTGTCTAGGGCCATTGTTGAAATCTCACAGTGATAATCCCTTCATTATTGGCATTTTTTGTCACCTGCTGAAAGCAGAGGTGACCATAGGGATCACTTTTCCATTGTCTGTCTGTCAGTCTGTCACGCTTCTTCCAACACGCTTCAGCAGGTGGCACATGTGTTCCAGAGGACACCTTTGTTTGAATTTTCTAAATTACAAAAATTCAAATTTAAATAATTTGCTATTGAAGGTGTTGTTAAGCATAATTAAACTAATTGATTTAGAACTTCAGTTATATTAGTTGTTGACCAGTAATATTAGAAGAATGCTGGATATATTAAACAACAAATTTGGACTTGTTTTAAATAAAAAAAATATTGATTTTATTGTCAGATTCAATTACTTGATATATTTTTCATGTAAAACAATATTTTAAAAGGTAATTTGACTCTTTTAAACTGCTGGCTTGATCAAAATAGAAATAATAATTCATATAATATTTTAGTCCTGTTTTTGAAATGTTAATGTATGTTTGTTAATATTTTCTTTGATTAGTGGTGAAACAAGGATCTCAGGATGTGTCTACCTCCCTATCCCAAGGAGTCTAGATGCTAAATGTATAATGTAAGGAATGTTATGATATTTTTAAAGAGAACTTTTTTGCCAGTGCATCAAAACAAGTCTATACAAAGGAAAGGGTTAATTAAAGAGAAATATTACATGTGGCTCGTTTTTTTTTTTTTCTATTTTCAGTGGACTTTGCCGTGGAACAGGCCCACTTTGGATTATTCTTCAACCATGGCCAGTGTTGCACTGCTGGATCCAGAACTTACGTTGAAGAGAGTATCTACGACAAATTTGTTGAGAAAAGTTTCGAGAGGGCAAAGAATAGGACTATTGGAAATCCATTTGACCCCAAAACTGAGCAAGGACCTCAGGTAGATTTTCATGCCTATTATTTATTACTTTCAGTAGTGCACTGAAAAAAGATGTTGAAACTGACAAGTAATATTTTACCAGGCAGTGAAATTAAAGCATCCACTCCATGAGAGGGATATTGTTTGTATTTGAATGGTACTGATATATCTTCTCAGAATATAAAGATAGTGCGAAGATTGCTGGCCCAATGTTAGGATAATGGGACTGGGTATTGCAGCACTACATCCATCTCTTGTAGACAATGTACCACAATAACTGAAATACTGTTGATGGTATGATTACCCCAATCAGTCAAGCAGCAAGGAAGTATTACCATGTTTTCTGTATAATGGTCAAACTGACGAGCTTGTGTATCATAAAAGAAATTCATGGTCGGTAAAATGTCAGGGAATTAAGAAAATTTAATGGATTTTTTCATTGATTATTAAACTAATTAAACATTTTTGGACTTGTTAGATTTTACTTGTGAAATTAGATCTTTTTACAAAAGTTTTAAGATGTTTTATTTGTTAAGTGGTTTTTTTTACTCTTGAAAGTAAAAGCTCAAATATTACTTATGGATTACTTGAGTAACAGAAAGCAAGGTTAGAGTTTTCAACAAAACTAAACATTAATTGTTTGGTCAGGGAAAATTGAAATATGTTCAGAGAAAATTTCGGGAATTTTATTATCTAAGAATTGTAGGAAATCTATGGTATCATTTGAGGTTTTTTCAAAAGCTGTATGTTTTTGACAGTATTTTGCTGTTAAGTCAATATCTCTTGTTTATTTGATATAGGTTATATATGTCAGCATTTAACACCCTCGCCAAAAACAGTTACTAAATGAAAAAAGGTACAGGTATGTTGCTTGCATGAAAATTTGAAGAAAAAAAATATGATGTTTTTATTTTATAATATCACAGATTGACGAAGAACAGATGACACGGATTCTGAAGCTGATTGAGAGTGGGAAACAAGAGGGAGCCAATCTGTTGGTTGGTGGGAAACGGGCCGGAGACAAGGGCTACTTCATTGAGCCCACAGTCTTCAAGGATGTCAAGGACAACATGACCATAGCCACAGAGGAGGTCAGTCTTGACCAGAATCCGTACTGGGGTTCACCTAAAGTTCATTTGTAATGTGATGGGAACTTTGGTTGAGCTCAACTTGGAAAAGTGTGACGGCCATTTTGACATTTGCCATTATTTGGCATCTTTGAATTGTCTCTGAAAAGCCTGACAACTGACAAATTAAAAGGGAGAAAAACAAACAATATATTTAAAGGCCCATTATATGTCATAATGATTCATTTTTTCAAGAAAATGAAAGTATAAAATAACATTGACATATTGTAAAATAACACAAATGGTACATAACAAGCAAATATCTTTTGTAAAGTAACAGTTAAATGCATTGAAAATGTTAATCAAGTTACACTATTTAGTAATTTGGATGGATGTCAAAATACTCTGATTGTTTACATTTAACATTGACAGGTCTTTCTGAAGACAGTCTGAAATCAGAAATAATTTGAATTTGAAAAACTATTGTCGTATCACAATTTGTTTAACTGCTATGTCAACAATTTATGCACTTGTGATTTGTTATGCCCCTACCAAAAATGGGGGGGGGTGGGGCATATAGATACTTACAGACTTGATACTTCAGGGATATATTATTTAGGACATGAACTTGCACACCTGGGTATTTTCATTGAAACCCCTTCGAATTTAACAAAGTTATGGGCCTTTGTTTTTGAAAAATATGGAATTTTATGCTTGTGACGCATGTAACTTCGAAAGTATTTGTACTACAGACTTGAAACTTCACGGATATATTATTCAGGATAAGAACTTGTGCACCTGGGTATTTTTATTGAACCTTCATTAAAGTGGACAGAGTTACAGGCCTTTGTTTTTAAAAAATATGGAATTTTATGCTTGTGACGCATGTAACTTTAAAAATATTTGTACTACAGACTTGAAAACTTCATGAATGTATTTTTCAGGACATTAACTCATGTTCCTGAGTATTTTTATGCTCTCTCTCCCCCCCCCCCCCCCCCCAAAAAGTGAGTCATAGATTTGCCGTTCCTCCGTCCGTCCATCCGAAAACTGTGACACTGGTCACTCTGAAGGTATTTGTGCTACAGACTTTAAACTAGTTTTTTTTTGTAAACAATTGAATGATCTGTAGTAAAAGATTCTTTATTATTTATGCGTTGTAGAAAAGTTGTTGTAAATGAGAATGTACAGATTGCATCTCATAACAAATCTGTATTTCTGTTCGAAGAATATATAATGCTTTTGGAAGCATAATGGGCTTTTAAACATGTCTTGAATTAATGGCTAATGAAAAGCAGATGCATTAAGGCTTCTATTGCACTGTAACTTTACTTATAGAGCTGTTTTTCTGTAAAAGGATTTGTTAGCTATGGCTTTGTTTGTGGCTAGTTGATTAAAGTTAAGTAGGTGACTGGTTAGCTACAGTCAAATAAGTGACTTGTTAGCTAAAGTTTAATAGTTGACTGGTTAGCTAAAGTTTAATAGTTGACTGGTTAGCTAAAGTTTAATAGGTGACTGGTTAGCTAAAGTTTAATAGTTGATTGGTTAGCTAAAGTTTTAATAGGTGACTGGTTAGCTAAAGCTGAGTAGGTGACAGGTTAACTAAAGCTTAACTGGTGACTGGTTAGCTAAAGTTTAATAGTTGACTGGTTAGCTAAAGCTTAATAGTTGACTGGTTAGCTAAAGTTTAATAGTTGACTGGTTAACTAAAGCTGAGTAGGTGACAGGTTAACCCTTTCCCTCATAGAAGATACCATGAAAAGACCTATGCGAACAGCATAAAACCAGATCAGCCTGCGAGTAATTCGCAGGCTGATCAGGTTTTATGCTGTTCGCTGCTCCTCAGTGGTCTGGTAATGAGGATTTTACAATTAAATTTGGTAAGGTTTGAGTTTGGCTTTCTGCAGATCAGGCTTTATGTGGTACCTATTGAGTGCGTCAAAATGAGTCTATATGAGGGAAAGGGTTAACTAAAGCTTGGCTGGTGACTGGTTAGCTAAAGACTTATAGGTGACTGATGAGTGGTTAATTACTCCATAATGTTTACTTGTTAGCTGAAGCTTATAACATGGACGTAACCAATTATTTGATTTTAATCTGTGGTTTTTTAGCTTCTTTAAATCAAGTCTTTCAATGGATAAAGCATCTTAAGCTAAAGTAACAGCTGTTATGACTACTGTCATTGATTTGTAACAATATTGTCCATTCTATCAACAGATATTTGGACCAGTGATGCAAATCATGAAATTCAAGGACATTGATGAGGTGATCGAGCGTGGGAACAACACCTACTACGGACTGGCTGGAGCCGTGGTAACCAATGACATCAACAAGGCGCTGCAAGTGGCCAATGGGTTGAGGGCTGGAACAGTTTGGTGAGTGTCACTACCTTGTTGTTTTGATAGCTAAATTGCTAGGATGTCATCTTTAGTGGTTGTTAAAAAATAGTAGTTATGTGAGAATTTTTAACCTTTGTGATTAAAGATACTGGTAAATCTTCATCTCTGTTAATAAATAAACATTAATGAATATGTATAAAGTTACTTTAATATATTATATATTGTAATCCAGGAAATTATTTCGCACAGTTAAAGTTAGCGACTCTCCTGGCATAAAATATGAAAATTAGTCACTATAAGAAGTTTGACTTAGTTTAACTTAAGTGTTTGTATATGCATATGTCATTTCCGTTTTTTGTGAACGGATGTGAATTTCATAAGCTGAATGTAATGGAAGTATTACAAATTGCAGACAATGTGTTTTTGTGTGCATTATAACTGTGAAATTCAATACTTGACAATAGGTGTCAGTATACATTCTAGTACATGCTGCCACAAATTATAATTAGGTGTTCTTCTGTTGATTTTTTTTTTTATTTTAATTCTCCTTCCACCCATTTCTTGCACGCTTTTACAGCGAGATGACGAAAGCTAGTCATGAAATTTTAGACATGCATTCACATGTATCTGAACCTGTGCCTAAATGTAAAATCTGTTCAGTTGTGTTTCAGTGTATGCTGCTAGGGGGCGCTTTGCTAGAATCGCTCTTTTGCGTATAACTCAAAAAGTTGAAGTCTGATTCAAATGTGGTTTTCAGCATTCTGTTCCTTGTTGATAGCCCAATAGAATATAATGGTAGCTTAGCATAGAGTAACAGAAAATATTTGTGCTAGAAGAGGTTGAATGTTCGAACCTTGTAAAAAAGTGGACAAATGAGGGTAGGTCTATGAAAAACCTATCCATTTTTGTTAGAGATCAGATAGAAGAATTCTCTTTACTGCATAGGATTTGCAAGACATATACGCACAAAATACATGAGGTGGGGAATTTAAGAAATGCATGGTTTGTCCTATAGAAACGGTCAAACTTCCCTAAAATTTAGGAAAAATTAAAATTTTGCTCCTGACTTAATTTTCTGTTCTTTCTTCATGAAATATTCACACGTTATGTATTGTTATGTTTGAAAGGGCCTCACAGTTAAAAAAATTAAATATTTTTAAAAGATCAAGGTTAGGGGCGTAACGATATGACTACCTCACGATACGATACGTATCACAATACACACTGATGATACGATTAGCCATCAAGAAAGATCATTGAAGAAGACTTCTAAAGCCTTAATTCTTTATATTATAACATTTCATAAACTCCATTAAATTGAGCATTGCTTATTTATAAACTTGAATTTGTTTACTAGACAACAATAATTCCAAAATATAATTTGAAATAAGTTGAAATAACCACAACAAGAGGGCTCATCTGACTACTACAATACTAGTCCGTAAAAAAAAAAATTAAATTTATTTTCCATATTTTACCTAATTGTTAATACTAATTCAAAAACCAAAATTTTTCACCACTGAAGAAAATCTCATATAAGCAATAAAAATATTGTCTTAGCTTTTGGGTGCATTGGACCAAATTTAGATAAATGTTTTATGGCATTACATAGTTATTTTTTGTTGTCCATTCCATTGGACATTGGAAGGTTTTTCTGGGATGCATGAGGCTTGCTTTTTGGATGTTTTGGAACTCGCAAAGATATCAATGGAATGTTGATGATTAAGATGGGTTGCTATGTTTAAAGTGTTGCCTCCTTGTAACTAACGTAAAACAAAACAGATCTTATTAGGTTTTCGCCTCTGCAGGGCGAAAACCTATTGTTCTTCTTCTGTTGATTTGTGTTTTTTTTTATTTTTATTATTTTTCCAATTCCACCCATTTTTGTGTCCAGCCTAGCGGCCAGATGAAAAAAGCTACAGCTATGAAATTTTGGGCATGGAGTCATCTTTATCTGAACATGTGCCTAAATGGTCAAACTTTTCACTTTTGTTTCTGATTTAGCCACTAGGGGGCGCAATGCATGTAATCATTGTTTTGCTAATAACTCAAAACTTTGAAACCTGATTTAGATGCGGTTTTTTACATAATGTTCCTTGTTGACAGCCCAATCAGATATGATGGAAATCTCATCATCGAGTACGGGAAAAATTGTTCTAGGAGAGGTTGAATGTTCGAACCTTGGATAAAAATGAAATAATGAGGGTAGGTCTACAAAAAACCTTCCCACTTTTGTTAGAGATCAGATAGAAGAATTCTGTTTGCTGCATACGATTTGCAAGACATATACGCACAAAATATATGGGGTGGCGAATTTAGGAAATGCGTGGTTTGTCCTCTAGAAAAGGTCAAACTTCACTAAATTTTAGGAAAAATTAAAATTTCAAAAACATGTTTTTGTCGCTCCTGACTTTATTTTCTGTTCATTCTTCATGATATTTTCACACAATATGTATTGTTATGTTTGAAAGGGCCTCACAATAAAAAAATAAAAAGAAATTTGAAAAGGTCAAGGTCATATTACGATTATTGTGTTTTTATTTGGCCACAAATAGCTCCAAAACTAAAAATATTTCATTGAGAGTATATGAACAAAAGTTTTAGTTCTTAAAGAGCTCTTTCCAGTGATGTTAAGTTTTTGAAGATCGGACTTAATTTGGTCATTATACGGCAGTCCAAAGTTTGATCCTTTTTTGGAAGAATTGTAAATCAGGTTTTATGCTTCAAATTCTGATACACAAGAATAAAAAGTTTGACTTGTGCGACTAGTATACTTGAATGAACTATTTGCTGCTTTGCTAGGTACCAAACAGTAAAATTTTAATCAATTTTCTATCTCATTTTGCCGCTAGGGGGCGCTTTTCTTGAAATCATTCTTTTGCTTATAACTCAAAAAGTTGAAGCCTGATCCAAATGCGGTTAATTGAATTATGTTCCTTGTTGATAGCCTAATAAAATATGATAGTTTCTAGGTATGATTGGCTGAAACTTTTTGAGCTAGTAACGGAAGGTTGAAAGTTCGAATCTCGTAAAAAAACTGCAAATGAGAGTAGGTCTACGAAAAACCTATCCATTTTTGTTAGAAATCAGATAGAAGAATTCTGTTTGCTGCAAATGATTTGCAAGACATATACGCACAAAATATATGGGGTGGCGAATTTAAGAAATGCATGGTTTGTCCTCTAGAAATAGGTCAAACTTCACTAAATTTTAGGAAAAATTAAAATTTCAAAAACATGTTTTTTTGTCGCTCCTGACTTTATTTTCTGTTCATTCTTCATGAAATTTTCACAAGTTATGTATTGTTATGTTTGAAAGGGCCTCACAATTAAAAAGTTAAAAAACATTGAAACGGTCAAGGTCATATTACGATAATTGTGTTTTTATTCGGCCCCAAAGTGCTCCAAATCTAAAAATATTTCATTGAGAGTTTATGAACAAAAGTTTTAGTTCTAAATAGTTCTTCCGTATAATGTTTAGTTTTTGAAGATCGGACTTGATCTTTTCATTTTACGGCAATCCAAAGTTTGATCCTTTTTTGGAATAATTGTTATTCAGTTTTTATGCTTAAAATTGTGATATATAAGAAAAAGAATGTTCGATTAGTGCGACTTATATACTTGTTTGAACTATTTGCTGCATTTCTAGGTACCTAATTGTAAAAATTTTATCATTTTTTCTCATTTTGCCGCTAGAGGGCGCTTTGCTTAAAATCACTCTTTTG
Source organism: Solen grandis (assembly GCA_021229015.1). NCBI lineage: Eukaryota > Metazoa > Mollusca > Bivalvia > Adapedonta > Solenidae > Solen > Solen grandis. The sequence continues at coordinate 51,878,240 of CM037780.1, forward strand.
CCTATAACTCAAAACGTTAAAGTCTAATTGAAATGCGGTTTTCAGCATTTTTTTCCTTGTTGACAGCACCACAGAATGTGATATGATGTGATGATAGGGTATAGGGAAATATTTGCGCTAGAGGAGTTTGAATGTTCTAACATTCAAAAAAAACAAAAAAAAACTGTGCAAATGAGAGTAGGTCTTCAAAAAACCTTTGCGTTCTGTTTCATATAAAAAATTGTGGCTGAGTTGAAATAAAGTGTTCAAGTTGATTAGGTTAAAAGCGAAAACCAAGATACCGCTTGCGGTTCTGTATGTAATAATTGCGTTTGAGACTGAATCTGTTTACATTTTCTAAACCCAAATTATTTCCAAACTGCTGACTGAATTTACAAGATTGATAGTTTGACTTTTATTTTCGTCTGCCATCTTTAAACAACTGATAAGACAAGTGTAAATGACGACCCCACACGGTCCTAATATATAGTATTTAGATAGATGAATTAAAGTTATTAAACTGAAACTTGTAGCAATGTTGTAAAATGTTGCAAATAAAATTAATTTATTGCTGATCTATAACAAAAATATGCATACAATGTTTAATGATAAAAAGATCATACATTGGGGTGCATGTGTCTGTTTGATGCCGTCATTTAAACTTGTCTGAAAAGAAACCAGCTAATTGATTGGATACTTAGATTACACTTTGATAGATAAAAAAAAGAAAAACGAAACAAAGTGGAAAAATGAGCCAAGAAACAAAATGAAACACTGAAACAATGAAGTATTTTCAATTAACCTTACGGGTGAGACCGAACCGAAATCAGCGTCACCGTACCATGAGGACAAACCACAGAACATACCGTATTGTTGTGAACCATTAAGCCTCTGGTCAAGGTCATATTACGAATACTGTGTTTTTATTCGGCCCCAAATAGCTCCATAACTAAAAATATTTTATTGAGAGTATTTGGATAAAAGTGTAAGTTCTTGAAGAGCTCTTTCCAGTGATATTTATTTTTTGAAGATCAGGCTTCATTTGGTCATTTTACAGCAGTCCAAAGTTTGATCTTTTTTTGAACAATTGTAAAGCAGTTTTTAAGCTTCAAATTGTGACATTTAAGAAACAGAATGTTCCACCCATGCATATTGTATACTTAACTGAACTATTTGCTACATTTCTAGGTACCTAATGGTAAAATTTTAATCAATTTGGTTTCTCATTTTGCTGCTAGAGTGCATTTTGCTTAAAATCACTCTTTTGCTTATAACTTATAACAAAAAGTTGAAGTCTGATTCAAATGTGGTTTTCAGTATTCTGTTCCTTGTTGACAACACAACAGAATATGGTGGATTTTAAAGTATCGGGTACCATACGGGAAAATAATTGCACTAGAAGAGGTTGAATGTTCGAACTTTGCAAAAAAACTGTGCAAATGAGAGTAGGTCTACGAATTCTATGAATTATAAGACATATACACACACAATATATGTGTTGGTGAATTTAGGTATGTATGGTTTGTCCACAGGATGTGATCAAACTTTACCAGTATTTTGAAAAAGAAATCAAAATTTCAAAAACGTGACTTTTTATGTTTTTTGAAGCTCCTGACTTTATTTTTTGTTCAATCTTCATCATTTTTTTCACTGATAATGTTGTTTTTTGATTCAAAGAGTCACACAATTTAAAAGTTAAAAAATGTAATGGTCAAGTTCATATTACGATTATAGGTTTCTTCTCCGGCCCAAAATAGATCCAAAACTAAAAAATTTTTATTGAGAGAATATAGACAAAAGTCTAAGTGCTTAAAGAGCTCTTTCCAGTGATGTTATGCTTTAAAAAATTGGGCATGATTTGGTTATTTTATGACAGTTCAAAGTTTGATCCATTGTTGATTAATTGTAAATAAGTTTTTATACTTTAAACAGGAAATTTAATGTTCAAATAATGTAACTTCTATACTAAATGGAACTTTGTAGCATTACAATGCACCAAAGACTGTTGTATCCGTGAAAACCGATGCTGTCACGTAAGCGACTCTAGTTGTATTTATAAAATTATAGCATAATAAACTTATGATGTGTGTTTAATGGTGAATAAGGCTTGTTTTGTTGTTATGTATGTATGTTTCCTCATTTTTGCTTGGTGTTTGTGGCGTAAAAAAACTATGTATGGTCATCTTGCAAAACTGACCATTAATACTAGTATACAAGTAACTCCTCTCTACAACAGCTAGTCTAAAAACTACTCAAACTATTAACTCTTTCCCTCATAGAGGATACCATGAAAAGACCTATGCGAACAGCATAAAACCTTATCAGCCTGCAAGTAACCCGCAGGCTGATCAGGTTTTATGCTGTTCGCTGCTCCTCAGTGGTCTGGAAATGAGGATTTTGTAATTAAATTTGGTAAGGTTTGAGTTTGGCTTTCTGCAGATCAGGCTTTATGTGGTACCTATTGAGTGCGTCAAAATGAGTCTATATGAGGGAAAGGGTTAACTATAAACTGTTCTCTCATATACAATGGTACATGTAGCTGACCAGCAAAATAACAGTTAAGTGTATTGAAATGCTGTGTCATGCTATTCAATAAATACAGTTTGTTAGTGGGATTCGCAGTCAGCCTACAAAAGTATTACATCGGGAATAAAACGCATAAAAACACCAAAGCTTCTTGACATGAAAGTTTCTTGGTTTACAGTAATTCAGTCTTAATTCTGCTCCACACTCCAATGTTTTTAGTTGCTCATGCTAAAATATTTTTGTTAATGGACTGCATACAATATGGTAATGTGAAATGGTTAAGTGACTTTTCAGTACATCTTTAAAACGATATTATGATGAGTTTTAATGATGTTTAGATGATTGATAAATCTGTAAACAAATTAAAGAAACTGATCTAGTTATGAACTTATGTTGTCAACGTGATGAACGGCTACTATATTATGCACCAGAAATCACACCTGTGGACTGATTTTTATTTGCTCAGAGGGTCATATAATATTATACCAACAGCCATCCATCTGTCCATCTGTTTGTCTGTTCAGAATCTTGTGATTGCAACTCCTCTCACAATTCAAGAGGGATTTGTGTCAATTATATCACAATACTTTCCTATATATGTACATGTGGAATTTGATTTAAATTTACCACTTGAACTTGTCTTCATATGTGGCTTTGCCTTGAAGGAAGCATTTCATGCTCACACATTTGTTTCTGGAATAATGACCTTTGACCCCTTCTGTAGGCAGAATCATGTGAACTCCTCTATACTGCAATGATTTGCTTCAAATTTTATCCAATATATTTGCCTTCACGTGTAATTGTGTAATTCAGCCACAAGTGTGATTCAGCCCATGATATTATCAGCAGTACCCAAACCACAAATACACAATATTTATCATAGTTATACTTCCTGTTTGGTGATTGACAACATTATTATACCATACACCATACAAGGGTTCTTCTCATTGCAATACCTTCGATGCTTAATGCCATGCTTTGCTGTAATCTTGTTGGGAGTTTGTAGGTCAATTGTGATTTATCGGACAATGGGAAATCACAGTCTCTTGGATAATGGCATTACACTGTACAGTCTGATCTCAGTTATCCAAATGTGTTATCCGAAGCCGACCCTTTATCCCAACTTAAACCTTCGATCCCGATCTGTTCCTTACATAAATTCTTATGAAATACAACCCTTTATTTGTTTGGTTTATTCTAACATAACCTTTATCCAAAGTAAAATTAGGCCCCTAGCGTCAGTTTAATCACCTGTTCACAACTCTTATCTGAACAGCGCACATTAATTTGAATATAATACTGATTGGTAATAAATTAAAGGACTCCATAAATTGATTATTAGTGATTTACAGTAAAACTAATGGAAGAATGTGCTAATTAAAGAAATTAAGGAGTTGGTAGTCACTGTGTTTTAACATTTAAGCAAACTTACAAGAGGAACTGATCTCTCTTTGAGAGTGGTTTCCACAACTAAAGCAGGTGATATCTAAACTGAGCAATATAGGGATGGACCCAGCAATGGGTGAATATCCAGATAAGCTTCAATATCATTTTCATTATATATTTGTTTTACTTGAGATAAAATCGCAACGATCGATGTATAGAAACAGTAAACAAAATGCACAATATGTTAAGGTACTTTATATAACAATAAAAGCACATTCATTAAAAACCTATTTCATAATTTACGAACATAAATTATCTTTACAGTTATAACCAGTATTCGTTATAATTAAAACATGAGTTAAAACACGAATTTTCACAACATACCCCAAAATACAAACATGAAAGTGTAACATTTGACCATTATGGGTTATTCAAACAGATGCCGTGATCGAAGTGAAATGTTGGTCCCGATGACTTTGGATATCTGAAATCGACTGTATTAACAATGCCTAATTTTCACAGGAGTTGGGGCTATTACACTCAAGTCCTATACTAACATTACATGAAGACAAGATGGAATGTTGGGATATTAAGAACCTTTAGAGATAGTTCTAGTTTAACACAACTTCTGCAAATCAGTTTTCATAAAAACAGGAGCATAACCTATTTTTAGCAACATTTTTTCTATTGTCATAAGTGTACATGATTTAAAACACAATATTGCAACATTATCTTTAGTGAGTGTTAAATATTATAAGGAAGCCTTATTTTACAATGCTTAAGGAGTTTAGTAAAATGTTTGCTAAACAAATTTCACTCGTTAATTGACAATTTTTTTTTTTTTTCAGGGTGAACTGCTATGATGTGTTTGACAGCTGCCTTCCATTTGGAGGATTCAACATGTCTGGCAATGGTCGAGAGTTGGGAGAGTATGGCATGCAGGCCTACACAGAGGTCAAGAGTGTAAGTGACCTTGAACCTCTTGATTTCTTCCACTCTTCGATTTTAGGGAAACAAACATTTACTTGGCATTAGATGACTATACCTCTGTGTTGAGGGACCAAACATTTATACAACTTTATGTATGCAGACAATCTCTTCATAGAGACAAACACCTTCTGTGGCTCTCAATATTGAGAGACACTCTTTTACCTTGACCTATTTGTAAAGAGACAACAACCTTTTCTTGACTCCATATGTGTAGGAACCATCTTGCAATATGTCAGAAACCACCTTTCCTTGACCTCTACATGTATAGACTCACCTTCCCTTTATCTCCATATTTGAAGCCTTACTTTTCCTTGACCTACATGTGCAGAGAAATCATCTCATCCTGATCTTTATTTGTGTAGACCCATCTTGAGGACCTACCTTTAATTTAACTTCATGTATAGATGTAACCAAGTAAATTTTACTGTATCAAGCTGGAATCGAACTTGGGACCTTCGGTATGCAAATCGGACACTCTACTAAGTCCCCACAAAAGTAAGGTCTTTGACAGGATAGTACAAGTGCCATTTTATATCGCTCCTTTCAAGAATCTGTCCTCAGATTCCTGGAGTATGAACGTCTGTTGGACATTCTAAGGGTGCCATCCCTTCCTCAACTGTGAGTTATTTTCGTTGGGCGCCAAATGTAACCTAGTAAAATCCTACTGCCCCGAGCTGGAATTGAACTCAAAACCTTCAGTATACTAATCGGACACATCTTTATCACTGTGAATATTAAAATCATTTACAGATAATACATGTATACAAATTCTTGTGTCACCTGCTGTAAGCAGAGGTGACACATAGGGATGTTTCTCTGTAGTCTCTCTGTCCACTTCTTTCAGCAGGTGACACATGGGTTCCAAGGAACTCCTCTTGTTGTTTTAAAGATGCTTCATTATATTTAAGAAATGTCTATTCATAAGAAATACGTGATAAATAATATAGCCATGTTTTGAGTTGTAGGAATTTCATTATTCTTAAAAAGGATATGGTCATTAGAAATAAAATGGGATAAAATGAAAGAATAATTTGATTTTAATATTTTGTTTTATTTATTTCAGGTGATTATTAAGGTCCCACAGAAGAACTCCTAAGTTTTGATCCAAAATTCATGAAGCATACATTTATATGTTTGGACTGGCTAAAGGGAAACCACGTTCAACTGACCTGTGTACTACCTGTGTACCAAACATTTAAATAAATGTGTATTTGTATGTAAGAACATTATGTGGGCATTGAGAGTTTCACAGACTTTAAGATTTACCTCCTAATCAGTCATAATAATCACTTAGAACTGTGCAAAATAATCTTTTCATATGTTTTATAGTGGTGCAAAAGACTTTGAGAGGAAAAAATGGATTTTAAGACATAATGTCTCTGCCATTGATGATCCAAACAATTAATAGACAGAGAAAAAATGTATTGCTTGAATAAGAGAAATATTTTTTGACTGCAACTGATTTCTCTATTGCTCAGCTAATATTTGTCAAGCTTTGTTTTTCTCCCTTTTTTCTCTTTATATTTTCTCTTGAATTTTTCAAATTATGTATATATGTATTAAAAAAGAAATTTTCCTCAAAGACAGATAAGGACTGTAATGCATCTTTATTGCTCATTAAATGTTACTTATCATGCTTAAGAATTATGGAGTATCTACATTATTGTTTTTTTGTATTCACTGTCAGTGTTATCATAATATGTTTTGAAACAACAAATAAAAAACAAAACATGAAACAGATTTATTCATTTCAAACAAGTCATGCATGACGGTATCTTTAAAAACATGCATAGTATTTGGTGGTGATAATTTTCATCCCCTTTGTGCTTAGGAATATTACTGATACAACAATCAGTCTGTGTAATATTTTAATGAAATGGATCAGCCTGTATAGTTCAAAACCAAGCATGAAATCTTGTACAGTATGTTATATCTTTCTTGAATTCTGCAGCATCAGAAGATGCCAAAAAAAATGGAGAGTGTCCAGCATCTGACTGTAAAGATTCCTTGCTGAACTAGAGGGTGTTGCATAGCCAAAGTGCTACAGAATGTTTTGCAGTCATTGCACAGTATAAAAAAGCTTTGAAACATTTTGGAATATTGTGGCTATGTAACTCACTCCCAGTTCAAAACATGCCATGTAAATGAAGTGTATGCCATACATTTTCATGTCAGTTTAACCACCGAGTCAACTTCATAAACAAGAGGACAAGAGTGCACTATTATCTTTTGTTGGGTAAATTCTTCATGAACTGAAGCTCCAAAGTATCTGAAAATAAAGAATTGTCGTATTAGGATAAAATGAGGTAAAGGCCATGACAAAACTATACATTGTAGTGAAACAGGCTGAAATATTGCCTCAGTTTGAACTTTTTGACAGTAAGGACCAGGATGTTGTCATTAAGGTCACTTGACAGTTTATTATGACACTCAAGTTATCAAGAGTATCAAGTGCTAAAAGGAATATAACTAATCACAGGCTTTAATTACTAGATCTAAGCGGAAATTATTGGTGTGTTGATTGCAGTGGGGCCTTCTTTATTTTAAACATTTTATTCACAGACATAAACAAGGACACTATTTATACAATTATTTGAAGAATTCCAATGAAAGAAAATTGCATCTTTTTACCCTATACCTTATTTTGATGCATTTGGAAACGGAGCAGACCAGATCCTAAGGAGCCTTCTCTGTTTACAAATAAAATAATGAATCTAAGATTCTACACTGTCTGTTTGGCAAAGAAAAATCTATTGTTATATCCCCACAAAATAAGTTTGGAGGGAGTATACTGAAATCAGCCTGTTTGTTTTCCGGTCGGCCATGCGGTCTGTTTGCAAAATCTTGTCCGGTGAACTCCACTTTCAATCCGATTCACCTGATACTTGGCATAAATGTTCATCAGGAGCAGAAGAGATGCAAATTTCACGTTCCTTTGCGCAAGGATTACAGTGTTATTGCCCCTGAATCAACTTGAAAAGTCTTGTCTGGTGAACTCCTCCTTCACTTTCAGTCCAAATATTCATCAGGAGCAGTAGATGTGCAAGACACAAATTTCACATGGTGGATTACAAAGCTATTGCCCCTGAATGAACTTGAAAAGTCTTATGTAGTGAAATCCTTCTTCACTTTCAGCCCAATTAACCTGATACTTGGCATACTATTCATCAGGAGCAGTAGATGTGCAAGACACAAATTTCACATGCGTTTGCACAAGGATTACAGAGTTATTGTCCCTGATTGGACTCTAAATATCTTGTGAGGCGAACAACTTCTACATTTCTCAACCGATTTGGTTAAAATTTTGTGTTGTCTCAAGGATTGCAGAGTTATTGCCACTAATTTGACTCTAAATATCTTGTGATGCAAACTTCTTTTACATTTCTTAACCAATTCAGTTACGGGGGTCAAATTTTCGCACAATACCAATAACCCCGCTTTGACGTTGCGTTAACATGGTCATTACAAAAATTATTTGTTTCATCAAACTTAACAATTGGCACATCTCCACTCTTACTCTTCCTATTTATGTAGCCTACAATGAACAATCGTTCATTATTTTAATATTAGTTATTTGGCAAAACCTAAGTTATACTGTATATCTGCAGCTTGTCAAATCCTCTTCCAATTGAGACACACACAACTTCAGTGCCTTCAGCACTTCAATTACTCTTGTGTATAATTTAGTCCTGTGTAAAGCTGGTGGGGTTGGACTTGAAAGTACTATGAAGTAGCAGGGTAAAACATACTTCCAGTTCTATCTGGTGTTACCACGGAACGATATACATGGAAAGAATTAGATAAGTTGTAAGGGGGAATACTCTTAACAGCAAATGGAAGTGTAATGATTTTATTACGTCCCTTTGCAAAATAAGGAAAAGGTATCTCTTTAAGTATTTTCATAGGGCTCAATTTTAATGTATCAAAGACAGAAGAAAGAAAAATTGTAATATGCTCTCTTTTAATATATTTTGCATTAAGAAGGCTGGGGTCTTATCACTGATTCTCGGTTGTTTTGGATAATCGGGCAATATGCGGTACCATGCTACTTGTCTTCCATGATTTCACAGTGAGGCAGCACTGTGTCAATCCTCTGTTATATTAGCATCATCCCAGCACAACTGAAATACTGATGGCTAAATGTCTGTGAGATGCTCAACGGCACTGTGTATATTTTGAGTTTCTTTGTTGTACTTTAATATATATATGTGTGTGTGTGTGTGTGTAAACGTTTGTTAAATAGCAATTTACGAGTATGTGCTGCAAATACAACTGGCCTGGCACAAGCGTGAATGAAGCTGTATGTACTAAAATATGATTGACAAAATAAATCGGTGACACTAGAGTATCTTTAAAGTTGTAAGATGCTTCTTTTATTTTTTTAAATGAGCAAATTGAAAAATATGAATGATATTAAATGGGTTTTATTGATTTTCTTCATTTTTTTTTTCAGTCAAATTTTAACTTGCATTTCTCATACATATTTTTTTCGTCTATTTATATAAAATATATGATCAGTTTCAGTAAGCAGTATTATTTTATATGATCCTAACAAATGCGTGCCGTATCTGTTATTAATGCATCGTTATGTTTACGTGTTTCTTCATTAAATATTTTTAGCTTACAACGGGAGGTGTGTATTTTGAAAAAGTGTGTCATACACGCATATACAGTGATATTTTTGTAAATACAAGTAAATAATAATTCCCTCACCGCGTGGGTTCGAATTCCGGCAGGGTCATTCGGATTTTCATGTGAGGAAGCCTCCCAGCAAGCATCGAATATCGGACCGATATCGGACCAATATTGTTTTGTATATCGGACCAATATCGGTTTTCAATCTCAGGGCAACATCGTTTTTGCAAAGTGAATGCTATATCGGCCCGATATCTTTTTGAATATCAATCCGACATTGGACCAATATAGGACCAATATCAGTTTGCCTATATTGAGTGGATACCAATATACTATATCTGACCGATATAGGTGTGCCTTGATTGGACCTACATACATTTCCCAACAAATGGCCTTACATAATGAAATTGTGAAGTGGTTGACAAATTACCAGACAATTTCTTGCTGAAAATAAGTTGGAACATTGATTCAAATCATTGGCAACAGGGTTTATAAGTTAAATTAAATCTTTAATAAAATAAGACTCCAGTGACTTATAAAGCAAAAAAAAAAAAAAAATGAAAAAAATCAATCATGCACTTGTGTGAGGAAAGTTTAAGAGTAAATGATGAGAACAAAATATATACACACATCTGTAATCAATAATATATTTAATATACAAAGAGTAATAATCCATTTAGTGAATAAATAGTCTTTCAAATTGGCCTTGTTTGCAGTATGGCCTCAGTTTGCACATATCACATACGAATGTTGGAATTAAACTCACTATTCCACTATAGAGCTAGTGTCTCTTTGTTGATATTTTGTGGATGCACAAAACACACTAAAAATCATCAAAGTCGTCTTTCAGATAATTATGGTGTATCCACTGTTTCCACCATCTCTGGAAAACTTTGGGGTTCTGGAGTCAAAAGTGAATGTTGCTTCTACTATGTGACTCCTTCCGGTATTTGGCCCCTCTTAAGCCAGTCCTTCAAGGCATCCTCACCTTCAGTGCTGGTGGTTTTTGTTGATACTTTTTTTCTGTCCACATTCTGTTCAGGACACAAACAAAAGAGGTTGATATAAACATCTTATTAGCTGCATCAAACTGACTATACAACACTTTTAATAATTTATTTCAAAGGAAGAAGACACTTTTATTATCTTTTTCATTTAACGAGATAGTAAATTGGTATAGAATTATTGGTTTAGCAGCTTTAATTTGCTTTAAATTTTATAATTACAAAGATATAGAGTTGTAATAGCTCAGACACTCTCTTAACAATGACAATGGTTTATTTCAAATACATGTTTGCTGACATGTGATACTTTCTTTGAATTGACAATTTTTTAGTATTGGTTTGAAAAAAAATCAACTTACTGTATCGAACGTTATTCAGCATCAAGTTTCCTCTTCTTTCCCGTGAAGGCATATCTCTCTAGCACTTTGCTTGAGATGTTTTCTTCCGGCAGGCGTTTCAATGCAGTTTTGAAGTTATATCCACACAGCCTCCTAGGTAAAAGGAAAAGTAAACATCAATTCGTGAATATACAAACACTGGCATCCGGCTTATAATCCAATCTGACCTATATCAAGGGCGTGCCTGGGCTTACGCACTAACGCACGTGCGTACAATTGATTTGAAAAATCGAAAGTTTAAAAACGCTATAAAAAACTTCGCTTTACCAGGGTAAGGCATATATTTGCCCTCGTAATTAGATACAGAGAAATTTATTTTGAACGGATTTGCCTAGAACGATATTACAAAAATCATATCTATAAGCACAAACAGGCTAATTTAACATTAAGGTATATATTTTACGGTACGATACTTTCTTTATCAGCTCATCTTTCCCCGCCTTTTTCATGTGTTCTAATAGTAATTAAAAATACATTCAATATGCCAACCTGTTTACTCAATGGTTAGACATAGCTGAGATCGGACTAGGGCAATGTTCTGTAACATCTGCATGAAGGCTTAGATATTAATTATTTCATTTCTGCCATGATTCATGAAGAAAGTAAACGTAGCTAGGTATGCAATAACATGTATGTAAGCATGAATAAAAAAATTTAAATATTTAACATATTGAAAAGTAATTGTTATGAATTATATAAGCACTGAAACATCTTTATTGTTCTTATGCATATGTATATGAGTCCTTAATTTGTGTTAAAATATTCGCGTTTTTGTATATTATTGACTAATTAAATGGCTCATGAAAAGAAAAAAACACAACATGGCTCCAATTTTTCAAATTTGGCTCATCCATTGGTTCCAACAAATCATAGCGCTGAAGGCACTGGAGTTGTGTGTGTCTCAAATTAAAGCATGATCCTGGTCGTGGGCTCTCATGCATTTAGGTTTCAACTTTTTTTTTCCTTTTTTTTTTCGTCTCCAGTATTCTTATTTTTCTTTTTATATAGTGTCTCTTTTATAAATATTTCTCCTTTTCTTATTTCAGTCACTCTATCTCATCCGCGATTCCTTGCCCGCTTTCAAAGTAACTAGCGACATTTTTGTCCATTGTCTTCTCTCATTACACGTTTTTTTTTCGACACACGAATAAAGGTAGACTATAGTGAAAGAAAAAAATGAAGGTTTTACTAGTAAAGAAATGCAAGAGCTATAAAGAGGAAGAAACTTTGAAAAGGGGAGTAGCTTAAGAGCTGGATACAGTGAATGTAGCTTTTAGTTGAAGAGATAGAGATAGCCGGAGATGGGAAAGAGGAGACCATAGAGCAAGGGTATTTAAGATGGAATAGTAAAAAGAAAGAATTAAGGTAAAATCTGTGCATGAGAGCCCACGACCAGGATCATGTTGTAATTGAGACCTAAACCGTACAACGGCAAAGGCCGATCGAGTTCGCACCCGGCGAACGTTAGGGTATATCTGCATTGTGCAGAAACTTACTTGGGTCTGACTGCCGTCTCACATAATCCACACTTTATATACCCTACTTGTAATGTCTTTCGAACGGGTTTTAAATTGGTTCTATATTTAGATTTATTAGTCTTTTCTGAAAATGACTGTATTTCTTTGAACATTAATTATTTCACTGAAATATGTTACATACTAAGTTATTTTACCTTCCAGAAGCTCAACAAAATACAAATAACTAACTCAGTGTTTTCAAAACAGAGCTTATTTTAGTATTTATATTTTTTCTAAAGAAAGGGAGTCGTTTTATTAACTAGACAAAGGACAGTGTTATAGGTGTTTTAAATCGGTTTACAATAAGGCTCCAAAGTTGGCCCAGTGGTAACGACTCTGTCTACAACTCCTCTCAGTATCACTCCACGTGGGTTCGTAGCTCGGAGGTGAAAAATTTAGCGCTAGATTATAATACCAGACTATTAATTTTATTGACTTTAAAACTTAATACCATAATCATTTCTGCATTTGAATTATTGGCTTCTATTTTTATCGTTTTGAAAAGGACCTACAGTTAATCTATTGAGCTATTATTCCAGATTCATATCTCATTCAAAGTTGTTTTTTTAACTAAATGATTCAGTATTGAAGCAAACGCTAGAAAGGTTCAATTTCAATCCCGGGGCGTATACTATAGTTTATAATCGCAATGTTTCGGACATGTAAACATATTTCGGGTACCCCAAATTTTTTGGATAATAAGTTATCACAATGTCAGTATAAGAACGCTTAAAGACGATCGCGACAGTTTCATCTTTCTTTTTTTCCCAAACGTTTAGAATTTCATGACACCGTTATTTTTAAACAAAAAGTACAAACAAACAGTATTTGTTTTAAACTTTATTCTTTCTGATGTAAAAACATTGATTTTTTCAATGAATACTTTTTTGGTTTCAGTCCATATACCGAGGTAGTGTTATCCTAATGCATTAGTTAAAAATATTGCGCGTTTGTATCATATTTCATTATGATTTTACAGTTTTTGTATGTACTTATCACCCTTTAAAATGCTCCTACGGCGTTCCAGGGGCATTTTCCCCCGGGGAAGCATGCCCAAAGACCCACCCTAGCCATGGTGCGTATACCGAAATTGGGTCCAGGCACGCCATTGTATATTCATGTACTATGGAGACGAGGTAAACAACTCCCTCAATTGGCACCTGAATATATGTCAAATTGGGTAAGAATGTGTATACAAAATAAAACTCAACAGTGTTTATAAAAAAACAATACAAGATTGTGTATCAGTATATGAACATGTAGTACGATATCTCATACACAACAAGTTTTATTTCTTTATTTTTTTTAAGTTAGGATGCAATCAAATTTTACGAAGTGACTGTCGCGAAAACCCATGACATAACAAAAAACAAAAAACACCCCCCCCCCCCCCCCAAAAAAAAAAACAAAAAAAAAAACAAAAAAACTGCCTTATGCTAACATACATGCAAGAATAAAATATTAAAATAAAATGGTATTTAAGGTCAGATTTAAATGGTCATTTGTGTTTATACGTTAAATGGACTTACCCGGTCTAAGATGACCAAACATCTGAAGAAAATTCAAACTCAAAGAGCATGGTGGCATGGGAATGCAGTCAAAATCAAAACGAGGCTAATATTTGATTTTTTTAAACATTTTTTTTAAATTTAAATGTTTAGTTTCAATTAAACAAATCATATTAAATTAAATAAAAATATTAGAAAGATTTAGCACATTTATCTTCCCTACTTATTAATATAAAATTGTTTCCTATTTACTTTTTGAACCTACACTCCAAGGAGAGTTACATCCTTTGTGAAAGTAATTTTTGATATCAGCCCGATATAGGACCGATATGTGGAAACGATCTGAATTTTATATAGACAAATCCTTGTTTATTTACACTTGCACAAAAAGATATGTTTATGTGCTGTTGATATTTACATTTGGATTCATGATACAATTTACTCTATGCTACTGGATCTGCAGGTTGGGATATCGGCTGTATATCGGCCCGATGTCGCAAACTGATATCAGTGTACTGATATCGGCACGATATACCCATGCTTGCTGGGCTTCCAGCTGGCTTGCGGTAGGTCGGTGGTTCTACCCGGATGCCTCCGTGCATTCGGGGTCTTCCTCCACCTGTAATTAGCTGGACGTCGCTATCTGAATACTGTCGCATCGACAGTAAACTTAAATAGTCAAGTCAAATAATAATTCCTAGATAATTATATCATTATATGAAGTTTGATGACATTAGGACGACCGTATTTGTGGTCTAGACAAATGTATAAACTGATAGTTGCCTTGTTGGTTGTCGCTATACAACTTAAAAAACAGGTATTCATATTTTTATTACTTTAGAGACATATACTGTTGTATTGAAACATGCCTCAATACCACTGGCCCCACGACTCGTTCCATGACGATGAGGGCTGCACCACACACGGAATATTAACTTTGCTCAAAGCTCATGAAAGAAATGGCTTTAACAGTGATATATTTTCTTAATGAGGTCTCCAGGAGAAGGGCACATGTACACATGGTTGTAATCAAAGTTTTTTTTTTTTTGTTTTTTTGTTTTTTTGTTTTTTTAGCTCACCTGAGCACAACGTACTCAAGGTGAACTATTGTGATCACCCTGAGTCCGTCGTCGTCTGTCGTCCGTTGTGCGGTGGCAACATTTGCTTTAAATGACATCTCCTCTGAAACCGCTAGACAGAATTTTAGAAAACTTAGCAAGTATGATCCTTGGGTGAATCTTCTCAAATATTGCTAAAAAAAATGTTCTTTGTTGAACTATGGTTGCCATGGCAACGAAAAGAAAAAAAATGAAAACTTAAAAAAATCATCTTAATACTGGCCAGATTTTTTTAAATGTTTTAGTACAGATGTTCCAAGGCCTCTATGGCCCTCTTGTTTTATCTTTAATTTTTTCCAAACATATAATATGGCTACTTTTGTTTCAGTACATCGAACTTTAACATAGTACATGTATGCTGGGAATGATATATATGCTCTTTCTCACTATCTTTCTTTCTCCCTTTCTCCCTCTTTCTTTCCTTATATATCCTTTAATAATGAATACAGTTTTTTTCTCTCATTTACTCCCTCATAAAATCAAAATTATATGAGAGTCAAATCTTGTTTCATAATTATGCGCAGTGCTCGGAAATCGATCCCGGCTTATCATAATTTCAATGTAAAAACGTTGTACATTTTTTTGTATATGTTTTTCCCAATGTTTTCTGTTTTTTTTAAATCTTTTTTTTTTTCAGAAACTTTATGGTATACTATAAGTTATTCCTATTAATGTACAGTGTGGAGTTGGGTGACCTTGACGAGGAAAATAAATGGGGTGACCCTGAGTATAGGGACCTGAAAAAAAAAACATAAATAAAATTGCATTTTTCTGATTCTTATAAATACGACTCGTGCTTCTGACAGAATCACCGTGCATAAGCATACCGGCAGAGTCTCTGCAAAATGAGAAATAAATGTGCGATGGACGGAGGGTCAAGAAAAAGACAAGTGATCACTTTAAACAGGTAAGTTGCTCAAAATTAAGTATTGCGTGGAACAATAGAGTATCTTTGCTGTGTATATGCGTGTCCACTTTTCTATCATCAGCAACTGCGCTCCGAAACTCGGAGTTAAGTACCAACATGGCACAAAAACTCGGCACATTCTACAGGCTGAAGCGAGCTATTGCTTTGATAACGTTCATAATATGACCATTGTACGTATTCTTTTATGTATTTTCCTCAAGAAGATACCAATAAATTGGCCAATGTTTATGTACGTTTTTTGATAACCCGGTAGGACGGTGGTTCTACCTGGATGCCTCCGTGCATTCGGGGTCTTCCTCCACTTGTAATTAGCTGGATGTCACTATTTGACTGAAATACAGTCGAAGCGACGGTAAACTCATATAGTCTAGTCTAGTTCATTGGTGCACAGGAGGTCTCTCTGCACATCACTTTTAGCAGCACAGGCAGGCTCTTTGCATTTAGCAGAGGGAAATAAAGGAAGAGTGACCTTACCGCTACTTGGTGTTTTCATTTGTATGCTATTGTAGTGTTTTCATAGTCATATACAAATGTATTAAAAGCATGTATGAGTTACCTATTTTATAACTATCTTAACTCATTTTCTCAATGAAAATATAAAATATTAATTTCATCTAGAGTACTGGTTATTACAATAATTATCACATTTTTAGGTGAACCGCTTATTCCAAAACGTATTCGCAAAGAAGTTTTGTCCGTCAAAAACTTTAATATAAATAAAAAAATATGTATCAATAAGTCCATACAAGGTCCTAACCTTATCAGTTTACACACAAGACATTTTTTTTTAGACATTTTTATTTATTAACCCTTTCCCTCATATAGACTCATTTTGACGCACTCAATAGGTACCACATAAAGCCTGATCTGCAGAAAACCACAGTTAAACCTTACCAAATTTAATTACAAAACCCTCATTTCCAGACCACTGAGGAGCAGCGAACAGCATAAAACCTGATCAGCCTGCGAGTTACTCGCAGGCTGATCTGGTTTTATGCTGTTCGCATAGGTCTTTTCATGGTGTCCTCTATGAGGGAAAGGGTTAAGTACATAAAGGCCTCCGGCCTATAATACATAACATACATATCATGAGTGGATAATCCACCCAAACAATAACTTGTTGTATACCTTGACATATACATCAAACATCCATATATATAATGTAACTGACACATATATCGTGCCGTAAATTCTTATAAATTCAGACCCTTTTTACCTTTGACTTAAAATAAGGTGCTTAGATCAAAAGAATTCACTTATTATTACGTACATTTTCATACATCAACATGTTAACTGTATACAATATAACTGTATAAAAATAATTACTACATTTTAACCCTTTACCCGATACAAGGATCCACAAAAGACCTATGCGAACAGCATAAAACCAGATCAAGTTTTATACTGTTCGATGCTCCTCAGTCATTTGGAAATGGGTTTTTACCATTAAATTTTATAGAGTTAAACCATGGCTTTCTGTAGATCATGTAGATTATATGGTACCCATTAAGGGTGCTAATAAGCGTCTACATGAGGTAAAGGGTTAAACTACATGTATTATTATCACAGCTTAAAATCAGACAAGAATATTACCATTATTATGACACCAGGTTTTCAAAAACAGTCTTGTACCTGGGCTATACGAATTATTTCTCCTGTATAATTATTTCATTTAACTAATAACTTATTTATATAATTACAAAGTAACTTCAGCTTTGTATAATCATTAACTTGTAATAAGTAGTATAGATCACGAGCAGTTTTATTGCCCTTATACCATGATACCAGATATTGTTGTCTAAGTCTTTCGTATTTTGGGCAAATGAAGAACACATGTACTTCATCCTCTATAGTATTAATATGTAATACAGTTTGGTAATATTCACATAATCTTATTTCTCTTGGTATATTATTATGTCGACAAGTTTCTATTGTAAAATTGTGGTTCGAACATCTAAATCTCGCCATTGCTCTTCTCAATGAAAAATTTATATCAACACATAAATATGTTTCTGGGTAAACTAATGTTTTGAATTCTCTATAAAAATCACATCTGCTTGAATTATTAATATTACTGTGCCAGTTTTGTAGCATACAGTCAACAATACGTTGACGAAACAAAGATAGAAACATATTTACATCGCCAATATCCTGTGACAACCAGACAAATCCAAAACCAAATTTAAAAAAAAGATCTTTAACTTTAGTTGCCCACGTTTTTCTTCCAGCCTCATCTAATGTTTTTAACATAATATAGCACTGTTTTGGGTATCTATAGTCTTGCATTCTGATCAGTTTACACCAATATTTTATACAATTTGTTTGATATGTTATACATAAAGGCAACCTACCGCACTCTCCTAAGGCCATGCAATTATTAACAGAGTTACTAACCCTAAAAAATATTTACAAAAATTTATTTGAACAGATTCGATGATATTAGAGTATTCATACCCCCAGACCTCAGATGCGTAGCATACAATTGGTTTAACTAATGTATCAAATAACTTGAAATTTTCATAATGTTGTAAATAGCCAAAAGAACGTTGATGATTTCTTATACTGAATATAGCTTTATTTGCCTGCGCAACAAGTTTAATTTTCGCTGCCGTCCATGATAACATAGGCGTAAACAGATTCCCATGTATTTGTACACTGACGTTATTTTTATTGTTTGACCATTATAAGTACCATTTTTCATAGTTACGTAATCTAATACCATTCCTAAAAACAATAATTTCAGTTTTATCTAAGTTTATTTCCATGCCCATATTATTACAAAATGTTTGAATAACATTAATTTGTTGTAATTTAACTGCGGTATCCGCACAATTTGCGACATCATCCGCAAACAATAGACAAAGAATTTCAGGTATAGTATTCGTTACAAAAATTCCGTTATTATTACATTTTTCGTTTAACAGAGTAACTAAATCGTTGATAAAAAGAGAAAAGATTACAGGACTGCATATATCCCTTTGCCTTGTTCTGATGTTGCATGGAAAAAATTCTGTTAAACCACATTCTGTTCTTACACAAGATTTCAAATTTGAATACACTGATTTTAACCAATAGAATAATTTACCCCGAATTCCTTTTCTGTGCATTGATTTAAATAATATTTTGTGATTAATTTTATCGAACGCTTTCCTGAAATCTATGTACAAACAATAAAAGCGTCCTCCCGACCGTGATAAATATTTCTGTGCTAGAGCTTGCAAGGTAAAAATGTTGTCTACAGTGGAATATCCTTTCCGAAACCCTGCCTGCCCCTCGTCTATCATATTATGTTCCTCGGCCCAATTATAGAGACGGTTATTAATAATACTAGACATAATTTTATAAAGAGTATTTACCAAAGATATTCCCCTGAAGTTTCCAGGATTACTGCATGAACCAGTTTTGTGTATAGGAACAATAATACTTTCTCCCCAACTGGATGGAATAATACCGCTATCAAATATCTTATTGAATAAAACAGTTAACATAGGTACAATTTCATTACTTACATGTTTATAAAACTCACAAGGTATACCATCGGTTCCAGGACTTTTACCATTTGCTAACTTACTTATACTACTACGTACCTCATCTTCTGAAATAGGACTATTTAAAGTTTCATGATTTATATCCTGGTTTATTTGATTATCTTCAACAACTAAATCATTAATATTTTCCGTCAATGTTTCATCATATAATAATTTCTTAAAATATAGCATCCACTCTCTCCCCGATATACTGGAACCTGTATTGGGTTTTCTTCTACATGTTTTAATCATCTCCCAAAAAAGCTTTGGATCTGACCTAGAGCATTTTTTTAGTTTATCACGCTGTTTTCTTTTATATTCTCTTTTCTTTAACCTACTTGTGTCTTTAAATTGATTTCTATATTGTTTATATATATGTAAATCTGCGGCTTTATTTGTGTGACGAAAACGTCGTAGCGATGCATATTTCATTTCCTTAAGATCTTGACAATCTAAATCCCACCACGCTGGTTGCTTATCTGCATATGTAGACCGACGACTATTTTGTACTTTCATACATGACGCAGCTCTGTGAAATACATCAATTAACAAAGAAATACTTCTATCTATATTTTGTATAGCCATATCGCAAATATTATCTTTAACATTATGAAATAACCTCGTAAAAGAGTTGATAAACGTTTCTGCTTTGTCACAATCCCATTTAAATTTAATATTGGTTCTAGTTGGTATTTTCTCTTTATTACCTCTTGTAACCACCTTGTTAAACTTAATTGCGAGTATATAGGAAAATGTACAGATTCTGTCCGTTCTTCAATATTAAAATATACACAATTTGCAAACAAATTTGAACTACATATACGGTAGTCAACAACACTAGCGCCATTATTAGCTATACATGTATAATTACCATCAATGTCATCATACAGACGCCCGTTCATTATGTGCATATCTGTATTACAACAAAAATCCACTAAAGACTTTCCAAACGAATTAAATCTTATATTATCTTTATTTGTTCGAACCATGTTAAAAGTATCACCTTCATAGTCTGTCTCCCAAATATATAATTTAAATCATCAGTGGGATGTAATCTAAAATATTCTTCGTCCAGGCATGCTTGACAATGCGAACGTTTAAACATTCAATGATTTATCATCAAAAGTATTCAACATTTTAATTGAATCATGCCCTAGTTGGTATTCAGAACTAAACACTTTTCTTGGTAAAAGGTGATATTTTGATACATGTATATAAAAAAATTTACAGAACAGAACAGAACATACTTTTATTGAACAAAACTTGAACAACATTCGTTCATCGTTATACAAAGACAAATAAATGCACATGCACGAAACGGCAATGCGAGAGTGAAGACAATATGACAGAAGACAACAGATCAATACATATGTTTAAACATAATTTATAAATTTTAATTCATAATTCTAGTTTTCCGTAAAATGTGAGAGGTTTGTCAACAATTCTTTAAGCAAGTTAAAGTCCTTTTTTTTTACAAAACATACTAAGCTTGTAGTACAAAAACTTTACCTTATTAGTATTAATCAGTTCAATAAATTTGAACATACTTGTTTTTTTTTATAAAAAACACTTCGGTAAATATGTAATTCTTAAATTATTTTAAGATGAACAAGGATTAACAAAATGGTATTCATCTTCTACATCATTTATGGAACATAAAATGCATTTTCTTTGTTTCTTTTTATGTTATTATAACTACCAGATTCTATGTTCAGCTGATGGGATGAGAGTCTTAATCTTGCTATAATATTTCTAATTTTGTAACAATTTATTTTAGCAAGAAAAGGTGATGATTCAAAATGTGGTTTTATTTCTTTGTACAAATACAAAATGTACAATGGATTCCTTGATTCTATATCGTTATACCAACTCCCAATATACATATCTGTCAGTCTGTTTTTGAATACCTTTGTAAAAATATTAGCATTTACTGATTCTGGATAAACCCATACGTCTAAGAACCCCGATGTTTGTAATAAATGTCTGACCTGACTGACCCAGATATTACCCGTTACATTCCTCTCCGTGTCATTCCTTATTGTCACTCTCATAGCTCTTAACAAAGAATTTGTATTTTTATTGAAAATTGACGTAAAAAATATTGAACAATTCCTGTATATATCTTATATATAACTATGATAGATCAATGGTTATGACATTTTTTCATGCATATAGTTTGGCAATACCGATGATAAGTAGGCCAATGTCACATAAGACTTTTTAGAATATATTGACTTTAATATCAACTTTCAGTTGCCGTAGCAATGCAAGGAGCCCAGCCTTTTAGTTTTATTAGTGTGAATGAATAATATTTATGCGAGAGAAAATAAGTAAGACTTACTTAATATATTTAAAGACTGATTGCGACCACAGAGTGTTAAAACAAATCGAATGTGAAATAACGTGTTGATACATTTCACAAAATTGACAATTTATCCGTTTTGAATAGGAGAATGGTGTGCTTTGGAATAAAGGGCGGTAGTCATGACCATGTTACTTCACAACAATAATAAGCACAAAGTACGCTTACAGTGTGCCTTTAAAAAAATTACTGGTTAAGTGCAGAGAGCCTGCCTGTGCTTCAAAAAGTGATTGTGCAGAGAGACCTCCCGAGCACCAAAGAAATGGAAAGTAGGGGAGTATCAAGAAATGTATATCAATATCGGCCAATTTATCGGTTATGCGCAAAAAATACATACGATGTTCATATTATTCATATAGCGATTTCTGCAGGAGACCGCCGATATGGTTATGCACCGTGAGAATGTTATTGGATGAAGATTCTAATTAGATTGCAAGACTCTTAATCAAAGATTTTGAGTCACGGTATCGCCAAAATACTATTTTACGTTTTTGATCATGTGATAATTTTCTTAAATATAAACGTAAAAACGATTGTTGCTTTCTTAACACTGATCGTCAAAGCGACTGTTGAGTGTGGCCATTTGTTATAATAGCCCTCAAAAAGGATAGTTAGACAACTATGCTTACTGTACATTTGATTTTAAACCGTTACCCGCCGGTTAAATAGTATTGAATTATGATACAAATTAGTGTCGATTGAAAACAAAACAAAACGTTTTGCAAAACTAGAACTATCACTGAAGGTGATGGAATGCCTCCGCTTATTGCTTTGTCACAGAAAAGAAAGTGTAGGCGATATCGCCAAAATCTTAGGATAATTATAAAATAAAGGGAAATAATAAAAAATGATAATGTTGAGTTATGGTTCATGGAGAAAGCACTTCTACACATGCACTCGCTATCCATCTGTGTTTTAAGTTTCAAATAAATCCTTTGGTAGCTTTCAAGCTATGTTCCAACAAAAATCATTATCAAATAAACCAAAGCCCATAATCCTGTCCAGTATAACTTGCTGATGATATAACAAGATTTGGTACCTACCAATCCTGTAAAGTTTCGTCCAATTCTAGTCAGGGGTTTTAGAAATGAAGTGTGGACAGGACTGCCTCACAAAAGAAAGACCATATAGCTTTGTGGTAATTCATCCGACCCTTGTCAACTTTGTTTATGTGGTTAGTAGATTGTGCAAAACGCAGAGCAAATGTATTTTACTGAGAGCTACAACTAAGATGCTACTAAAAAAAGGATAATGTTCATAAACTATTTTGTGGTCTACTGTCTTACATAACAGTTTAACCATTATGTGCCTTATCTCAGTCTAACGCTCGTCTATTTCCAAACACTGTTATTTAAACCTTTCCCTCATATAGACTCATTTTAACGCACTCAATAGGTACCACATAAAGCCTGATATGCAGAAAGCCAAACTCAAATCTTACCAAATTTAATTGTAAAATCCTCATTACCAGACCACTGAGGAGCAGCGAACAGCATAAAACCTGATCAGCCTGCGAGTAAGCGAGTTACTCGCAGGCTGATCTGGTTTTATGCTGTTCGCATAGGTCTTTTCATGGTATCCTCTATGAGGGAAAGGGTTAATCAGTATTGTTATGGAGACTACATGGTTAGAATCTAAAGTTTAAATTTAAGTATTAATATTTTGTCTAAACTCACCTTTGAAATATTTACGGGTGATGATACAAGCTAAGGCCAAATGAATATTAAACGATTTTCACCGGTAGAAAATACCTTTACGCTCGTACTAAGGGGAAACGTTACGCACTTGTTTCAATTGTTTGTTGAGATGACAACTAACGTATGCGGCCCTTATAGTCGACAGGGCCTTTAAGTCGACAGGTTTTTATTACGTCATTTCCTGTCCAATCTAAGCATCTAAAGTATTTTTGCGGTCTGCATTGAAAGGTACATGCATTTGTTTTATTTCCATTTATGTTTAATATGACAATATGTATTAAGCGTAAGTAGTTTCAAAGTTGAGACGTTCAGGTCGCTGACTTGTATCAA
Source organism: Solen grandis (assembly GCA_021229015.1). Lineage (NCBI taxonomy): Eukaryota > Metazoa > Mollusca > Bivalvia > Adapedonta > Solenidae > Solen > Solen grandis. The sequence goes on from CM037780.1 coordinate 51,902,145, forward strand.
TTCACCACCTTCAACGCCTGGGTTTGAGTCCCGGTCAGGACAAAACCTTTAATGTGGGGAGGTATTCCCGAGGACATGTGGGGCATCGTTGGTTCTACTCAAACAAGCAAATATTCCAATATGTCGCTTAAATAATATACTTTCTGTGTTGCCGCGATGTAGTTAAAAAAAGGCGGTCCTTATAACTTTAGTAATAAAATGATATTACATGTAATTGTTAAAATAACATTTTACTATATTTTACTATCACTCTTTCCAGCAATGAAGAAAATTGCCCTGTCCTTAGAAATGTGCAAGCCGTGGGGATGCACCACTATGGCAGGAGAAGCATGGATCTGTATAAGTCGTACCAAGTGGAAGCAGAAGACGATCCACATGATGAGCACGCAGCTGCAGTTATGGATGGCCCTTGGTTATTTAATTTAAAAAGAGATTCTGCATGTCTAGTCAACGAAATAATGTGCACAAATAAAGCTAAATCCAAGCTTTTCTTTAAGCCCTTAGATGTAGCTTCGGTTTACAATATAAGAACAAGACCACTGCAAAGCTGTGCAGTTGTGTTTAAATGTGCAGACGATGATATTGAGATGTTAAAAAACATATGTGACGAACACATGTCGTCAGGGGTGTTCATTAACGTGATGGAACTGCCAAGGAAATAGTAATCTAGATGTGGGAATTTTATAGTACATAGCCTTCGTAGACTTAGAGAAAAGAGCCTCTATGTCAACGGAAGCTTGCATCAGCACTGAAGGCTTTTTAAGCATTTAAAGGACCATGATAATAATTTTAATGATGGATTTCCTTAACCGCATGCCATGTGTTAGCATCTTAGGACAAGGAATGACGTAAAAGGCAGACAGTAATAAAATTGCATCTATCATACGCCTATGATTAAACTTGTATTAAAGAACATCTGAGTAAAAAGACAATTTGAATTAATGTCAGCACCACGTCCCTTGTGTCCAAAGGATAATTTTCCGCTGTACTGTTGCCTGTAAAAAGTACACATCTTTGTACATAACCCGGTTTATATGGTGGCATATTTCTGCCAGCCACTTATCCATTTAGCTATGTCGAAACATTTCTGAAAAATTGTCACATATTCAGTTAGTATCTGGCAAGTAGAAAACTTTTGGTGATATCCTCTTAGGTATCTTAACAGGACAAAACTGCCTGTTAGTGCCCACTATTGCCAGCCATATATTCCCTTAAGATAACTGGAAATCTCGCCTTTTTTCAAGTTAGTCAGTAAAATAATGTGGATAACAAGCATTTTTTTTTCACATAATTATCTGGAAAAAAAGCATGATATCCAGTAATATAAGTGAATATGTGATTGGCAGTAGTGGGCACTAACAAACAGTTAAGTCCTGTTAAGAAACCTAAGTGAAAAACTTGAAAATTTTCTACTTGCCAGATAATAACTGAATATGTGACAATTTTTCAGAAAAGTTTCGACATAGTTAAGTGGATAAGTGGCTGGCAGAAATATGCCACCAAAGGTTTACCTATTTGTAACAAACTGTTATTTCAATTTTTAGTAAGTGAAGTTAATACACCCGTTTATACATCCACTGTTGGTCATAATACATCAATAGTTAACAATTCTACCCGACTCAATGGCTTAATCGATATAAAATTGGACTGGCAAATTGGCGGTCGTAGACCCAAGTCCCAACGCAGATCACTGAATGAGAATGACTACCTCTTTTGTGTGTTTTTGTATTATTTGTTTTGTTTCCAACAAAACGGTGGGTGGATGCTTCCACGTCTCGGGTTGTCAGTCTCAATATTAGGCCTCAGAAAAACATACTCGTGAGCTTCTGCAATTTATTGCCGGGGTTACCTGAGCACTTTGAATTTGAAATCAGAACCCTCCCTGACGTCATCAGCAATCTTTATGAAATGGCGAATGAATTATTTGTTTTTATTGCAGAAAAGCATTAAAGTCCACAGGCCAAAAATAATCCTCTATAGTTTTCTCACCAGCATTTGAAGATATCTGAAACTGAAATAAAGCATATTAAAGTACATATATTAGTTAGTTACTATCAAAGTAAATTGCCACAGTGTTTATTATATTGCGCAAAAAGTATATTAATTTCTTATTTAATATTTTAAGCTGATCTTTCTATTGACTATGGTAGATGTTGACATTGATGGTCTAGCATGATCATAATGATTTCTTGTAGGTCAGAACCTTAATAATCAAAACTATGCATACCGTCTATTTGGTGTCAGCGAAACTGGTGCTGTGACATATATATATCCTCGAGTGCCCAAACTGCGCCCCCCTAAGATTTAATTAGGAAATGCAACATAAATAAAATACATAGAATAAAACCTGTTCACGTACCAATTAATTCGATCAAATTCAAATTGATACCCCCAAAATAATTCTTTTATAAATAATTATTCGCTCGAAAATAACATTAAATACATTACGAGTCAAATATTATGCCATCATTTTGTGTGGTCCTAACTCCGCCCCCTAGGTGACGTCATAGCAGTTGCGAATTGTACACATATGACTTCCATTTACAAATATGTAAACACAGCAGATGGAAATTCTGAGATACGTTTATTTTAAATATTTGAGTGTAAAAGGGCCATTCTGCGTGGAAATCATTTTGTATTAAGAAAAAACATATAAAAAGAGTGGTGCGAGATAAAATTTGCAATATTTATCTGTTTGAATCGAAATTTCGTACAAAAAACATACGAGTTTATTTACAGAAACATGGTAAAAGAAAAATTCACACTCGCTTACGCGTGTGATAAAATCTAGCGAGATTACAATAAAAAAAGGAAGGTGGCGGAGTTAGGACAGGGACGCAGTTAGGACCTCCGACGATACTCTTGTATGCGAAACTATAAGCACGGGGGTCCAACCTCATATTGATCAATAAATTGTGCTCCGGTAGTTTAAACATATTTTATTTCAAAATATTTATATTCGGGCTACAAGTTCTATCCAACTTAGTTACGGCCCTTCACCTATTTTAATACACTTTCCAGTATAAAGTAATGACAAATAGGTGTGACATAAAGTCGAGGCTCAAAATTAACACTCGCTTTTCGGCAAAGTGCGAGTAGACAATGAAGTTTGCGAGTTATGTTTTAAACCACAAGTATTTTTTGGCGGGTAAAAATTTTGGCTTAAACATTTTCTTAAACATGTCTAAATGAGATAGTTTCAGTAAGATAATCAATAACATCATCAAAACTAAACAAACCTAGCTTGTTTTTAATATCAAAAGCAAAATTTACACCAGTTAATTGTTGTATAACTAGTATCAAATGCAGGTCCGGTCTGTCAACTACATTACACAACACACGAACACATATATATGTTAAAACATCTGCTGTTTTCAATTAATATTTCCCCTAAAGAATATTGATACTTGGTACCGCTTTATTTTCTAATTATGATTCTAATTATTAAAGTTTAAAATTACAATATTTATTTAATTTTCAATCAATAAAAGTTATCTACATCCTGTTAATGACCTTGAAAGCCTTTTTTACACTTGTCTCGGTTTCAATTGGAAACGCGTCTGATGCGGATTTCAATCATCAATTGAACAATGTCAAAATGAAAGATATCCAGTTTTTGGAGGTTTTTTTATTACATCTTGTGATGTCAACGAACTTTGCACAGAATCTGAAATCGACAAACCGAAGAAAGCACATAGATCTAACGCACTGGCGATAAAGACAGTGAAGAAATGGGAGAAGGAGTTGGTTGACAAACTTAAAATACAGTCCGGGCTCAAAATTAACACTTGCATTTTCGACAAAATGCGAGTAGAAAAAAAAAGTTTGCCAGTTATGTTTTAAACTAAATATTAAATTTGAGCCCTGTAAGTCATTTCAAGAACATATAATAAAAGTATATCAACTCGCCATATAAGGGTAGTTGCAGGATTGGTTGGCCCGATGTCAGGATATGTGACTGGGTGTGGTATCATGCCACATGTCTACGGCGTGATGCTGCAGTGTGGCAGCACTATATCTGTCACAAGTAGACATCGTCTGAAATACTGTCGGTGGGACGGTAAACCCAACAAATAAACATATATCAACTCGCATATGTTGATGAATACACTTAGTCTTGTAAATACACTACCTATAAACTCTAGTTAAATGAGAGAGAGTTTTGATTTTGACTCTAAACGTGACTATCCCTGTAATGTAACATTATCACAATAACAACTATTTAATTGAATCTTTTAGTTGTTTTTATGGATAAATGAACTGCATCAACAATTTTAATATTATCTATCAATGATAGGTGTGGATCCCCAAATAATAAAGTGTTAGTAAGTATAAATTAGGAAAAACAGTTTAAAGAGTTGTGTGATACATTCCTTTGCAAATTGTGCTCCGGTTCAAAATCCAAACGTGGAGATAAAAAGCAGTAAATTGAATGGTGAGTTTTCAGATTACGAACTATTTGTGTTAAATATTAACTACTTTTGAAAAAAAAATCGAAATGCTATTCGACCCTTCTATATTTCTCCGATAATTATCCATTCATGTATTTTCATTTGATGCAGTCTACTTTGAGAAATTCTTGTTGTCATGGGTTCGGGTGTGTCATGGCATTGAGGAAAATGTCGTGAAACAGGCTGAGAACACGAAACAATCAATCAATCAATCTGACCCCGTAATGGTGTAAAACATATATACAAAGCCTAGTTTGACCAGTCTTTAGGGATAGGCAACGGATGTATGGAACCTCGGTCAAAATTCGATTAGTGATCCACATGTGGATATGCGCTCTATATCCACCAATTACGTACAATCGCCATGTTCAGAGTTTGACACACCCGAATCCACGGCAACAAGAATTTCTAAAAAGGAGACTGAAAAAAATGATGGTGGATCACGTACACCGGATATAGAAGCCCAAATGAGCAGAAAACAACCCACCAAGTCGATACTTTGCTTGAATCTAAGACGATATTTCTGTTATTAAGTAAATAAAGACATAAATACTTATTGATTAATATTGGCAAGTGTTTTATTTATCCTGAAAATGTGCAGAAGCTTCGAGCTCCGGACGATTTGTTCCTTTTCTTCAGCTTGTACTATGTGTTCCATATTGCCCAACAAAGTTTTCTCTTTAAAAAAGATATATAAGTGAAAGTTTTGTACTGGGTATAGTTATTTTTTTACTGATTCAGATTTTTTTTCATAAGCAATTTTCAAGAGAAATCATGAAGTTACCGTTCAAAACACTGGACCTCGTCCGTGAGCAATCTCGCTTCACCTCCATTTATTTTCTATTTTAAAAGTAACATTGTATGTAATGAAGATGTCAGCACATCTAGACATGTCAATAGATGACACACTGGTACTTTTCTTAATTTAAAACGCCTTGTAGATATGTAAATATATTGACGTGACTGCAAGCGCAATCTTTGTTTTCGGCTCATTTGGCTAGCTATATCCGGTGTACGATGATCCACTGTACCCGTGGATCAGTTTCCGGATTGGTGAGGTTTAAGTTACTGTAAACTCATATAATTCTACAAAAATGTGTAAATTATTTTAATTAAAGCAATAAAAAACACGTTTTGAATGACAATGGAAAGGCGTATTAAATAGTTATATGAAACTAGACAGGTTTCCTTCCTAGAAAATATCATTTTTCGTAGGCGACCTATGATTTAAATATGAAGAACCGATATCGATTTCCAGGATGTCAATGGATCTTATCAAAGCGCCGGTAGCGCTGAGAGAACATGTTTTTTTAATGTAATGTCGAATTTATTTTGAATATATCTACCAAGATTGTACAAATTATTTGGATCCGTGGTATTTCAAAGAGCTGCACTGACACAAGTGTTACACAACTATTAAACGAACAACAAAATCTATTGCATATTAAACCATTCAGACATTAATCATCAAACTGGTTACTACGGCCGAGTATCCTTTTTAAAGATGTTTCTTGTTTAACCTTATCTTCCACCAATCCCCGCCGCAGTAGTTACCTCCCCTTACAGTTTTCGATAACCACTGCCACCACAAGCAGATTTAGGCTGATATAGCCCGGATTTACTTTTATCACTTTTGACTTAAGTTTTGTTTATGTAAGTTAAGGTTTACATATCTCCGAATGATTTGCGATTGACTCGCTTAAGCATTTTTTTAGGTTGATACAGTTAACACACTTCAGTTTCGACTTCCAAAATGCAATCGTTTTGAAATAAACATAAAAATAAGCACCGCCAAGTACTAAAACAGAAAACAAAATTTGGAACTATATCTCTGCGTAGTAAAAAGGAGGGAAAGTTGGTGTCTCAATATAGCCCCGATAAGTTGTCCGATGCAAATGTGTGCTGCCATAGAACAGAAATGCAGTCAACCCTGTTAAAAAATGCCTGCTTTAGTTTTCCACAACACCAGAGTTAAATTGGAGACGTCCGTACAAAATCAGAACCATGCGCATGAATCGGAATATGCTGACATGCAACGACCAGCTACGGAAAGTTTTCGAATGAATTCTGCAAAAAATAAGATATTGTTTGACTATCTAAGCCAAATTGCAAAGGGAAAAAATCATTGATCAATAGTACATTTGGCCGCATTAAAAACGCACGGATGATCTTTTTAGGTGTATAAACAAGAAATGTATGTTTTGTTTAATCAGTATCATAACTTTAACATAGATGTCATGATTGCATCAAGATATGGTTTAAACCAGAAAATATTGGCAAAACAACTCCGCATAAACTCCATTGGAAAATATAAGGAGCCGTACAGTGGAGCTAGGGCTATTCACCGTAGTGACTACTGTAACTACAGGTGAATGAAATCCAATATAATCGTGTTTTTAAGGAAGCGCCCGCTTTACATACGATCTGTTTTCACAATGCTTTTCTCGGTATCAGGGACAAATGTTTAGATGCATCACCTTATCGATTTGCAAAGTTTGTAACTAACGCTTAGTTTTTTGTTATTCGGGGGAAAAACATTAACAAATTATTTTTACTGTCAATGAAAGTCATAGAAACAACTTTGATACCTGATTCACAGAAATGGAAAAAACTATACAAGAGAGAATCAGAGTTTCTTCATGCAATCAAACCGATTCATACGAGTGTCAAATCACAAATGCATTATGGAGTTTTATGCCATACATTCTCCTTGCATTTGGAACTATGGGAAATGCGTTCAGCTTACTTGTGTTACTCAGACGTCGTCTTCGGAAGTTTTCTTCTGCCATCTATCTTATGTTCCTGGCTGTCTCAGATACCACGATGCTTTGGATTAATTTGCTTCGTTTAACCCTCATACGACTTGAAAGTTATGACATAAAAACGTATTCGGCATTTAATTGCACTGTAACAACATGGCTTATGTACTCATCTGCGGCATTTTCTCTTTTGCTTTTACTGGCATTATCAATTGAGCGTGCGCTTGTGACTGTATGGCCGATACGATGGAAGCGGAACATTTCCAGAGGCCTTGCCATCAAGGTTTGTCTCAGTATGTTGCTTACAGTTCTTATTCTCCATGGTCATCTTTTGTTTGGCTGGAAGTTTGTTTCACAAGAAATTATTGGAGTTCGTAACGACACTGGAAACAAAACTGGCGATGGAATCATGAATATCACAGAGTTGAAATCGGTCAAATCTCATGAATTTGACACCAGCACAATGTCTGAGATATTTACGCAGAACTCATTTCAAAACAAAACCAGGCTCTTAAATGCGGGAATGACTGATCAATTTGATGATTTCCTCTTAGATGCCCAAGAAATGACTACACGATTTGTTATTTCTAATGGAATTTCAAGTATAAATAACTCATTGCCGAACATTGCAAAGGAAGGACCAACCGACGACACAAATCAATGTGTATTTGTTTCGAAAAAGTATGAGGATTTTTTCTTTCGGAAATGGTCTATTGTGGTTGTCATTATGAACGCCATGGTCGTTTTGGGAATTCTTGGAGCAAATATAACAACTGGGATGGCTTTGAGATCTCAGTCCCGTAAAATAAACCCATCAAACAGCCTAGTGTTACAAAGGCAACGGCGGGATAAGAGGGCGTACAAACTGCTGATGACCACTTGCGTCATTACCTTGTGTTTTTCCTTACCCATAACGTCATTCGTAGTGGCTTTAAACAAGCTTCAAGATGAACCTGACGAAGACATGTTTGTTAGATTACAACTTATACATATCATTCTGAGACTGATGTTTTGGGCTAGCTATTCATTTAACTTCATCGTGTATTTTATGTGCGGCAGTCTTTTCAGAGAAGAATGGAGGCAAATTATGAGATCAATCCGTTTCATTCATAGACAAACTGTTCCAACGAATGTGAACGTAATTGAAACCTAAGTTAACACGTGTGAAAACGTAGGTTATAGGTTTATTAGGTTGACCAACATACATACGGACAAACATTACAATTGGCAAAATTTAAGTTAGAAATATACATTACTGTTACATGTGAGATACAGTGATATATATATATATATATATATATATATATATATATATATATATATATATGAAAAATACATAATAGAAGAAAACTATATCAAACAAGAAATATCTTTAAAAAAGATACTCGACCGTGTTAACCAGCTTGATGATTAGTGTTTAACATGTAATAGATTTTGTTGTTGGTTTAATAGTCCTGTAATTCCTGTGTCAGTGCAGCTCTTTGAAATACCACGGATCCAAATAATTTGTACAATCTTGGTAGACACTTACAGCCTTAAAACATCTGCGCATCAGACTTAGTTTCGCGGGCTACAAAACAAAACCGGCTGTTACGTTTTTGTTGAATATACGATCTGTCAGGGTCGAACAATCAATTCCGAAATCTATGTTACCTATTTTTTAGCGTTCTACTCTTTCAGTTTACCTTAAGAAGGTTCACTATTTGGGACACATTGTTCGCAGGGAAAGAAAACTTCCACTTTTAAAACAAAAAGAGATCTAAAGAACTCGTTTCTGCAACTTCTTTCTTTTCTTTTGACTTATTTTACAATGACCAATGGGAATTTAGAAAAGTATATAATAACAAATGAAAGGCCTAATTTTATTCCGCTTCATTATTGTGTGTTTCACAGGAAGTTAAGGTGAAAATAAACGGCCTATCGGCCGAAAAAAATATATCACACAAATCTCTCGAGGTATGTAGGTACATAATGTTTACCGTTAAATGCAACATGTATACAAATCTTCCGATATATCGCAGATATTCTAAGCGTTCGGTTTAAATTGAGTGTTTTTTCCACCTGATAGAAAATCTTAATATATCAAATATACCAGTAAATGGTGGACAAGATGAAAAACAATTAAAGGAAATGTCAATAAATATCACTTCCGTTACAAAACAACAACAGACATCGACGGCAAATCATCATCTTTTGCTGATTTTAGTCAAGACTGAATTCTATTGAGTCGTCTCAATTTCGCAATACATTACTTTATTGTTTTAACGGTAAAAGGCGAAAGTTAATTTTTGTAAAGCAACAAATATTGCCCCAGGTATAGAGAATATAAACTTGAGTGGAAAACTTAAGTTATAGAAAATCGTGTTGTTCGAAAATGGTGAGCACTTTTATATACACTGTATGACTTTTTAGTAAAATATTTGATGCACATGGTTTGATTCATGATTAAAATATTATATATTATTTTTAAACACACATATTCATGGTTACCTTGAATTCGTAAATGGAATTTAACCTATTTTCGTGTTGTTTAATTAAGTACGTTTCAGCAGGTTACAGCTGATTTCTATTTTGGTAAGAAATTCTGTTTTGAATTTATCATTTATTTTAAGTAGAATGATAGGAGAAAAGAAGAAAGTCCAAATTTTAAGATTCATGTGTTAAGAATATCATCAAAAGTATATTTGCCAAATTTTGAAGGTACAAAAAGTCACATTTTAGTATTTTTATGCAAATTTGGCTAAAAATTCAATAAAATAAAATCAGTTTTAGTTAGAAAAAAAAATCCGGTGTGGCATGTATTTTTTACATTTTCAGAAAGCATTTATATCAGAGAACTGACTCTGATAAAATAAAGGAAATCTGTCCGATGAATTTTTTTTTCATTAAGAAAAATATATAAATAAAAAATTCACAGTTTTGGGATAGTGTTTGTATACATTTTGGTCCGGGCACAAATGAGATTTTATGCCCGTTTTGTATTTGAAATGTATATTTGACAGTATTTTTACTTGTAACTTATGGAATACATTAATTTATAAGTTAGAAATGGTGATAAAAATATTTTAAAAAAATATCATTTTAATATGGTGTTTCAGTATTAGAAACGATTTTTTTTTCTAATTTTTAATGCCATGTTTTTTTTAACAAATTTTAACAAATAGTGATGCTCTACCATAAGCTTGATCTCTAAAACAAGCATGGCGACACCCTATCTTTAATTCATATATCTTTTAGTCAAAGTCTAAAATACTTATATGCAAATTTTTAGAAAAATCTGTCCGTAAGAGAAAAGTCGCCTTTAAGTATTACTTAGCGCTAAGAATTGTTGGTGGAATTCGACCTAGGTAGATAAAACGTGTTGTATGTCCATTAGGAAAGATATATATTCCTCTTAATATTTGTTTTAAGTTGAAAAAAAGTATCTACTATCAGACAAAGTTAAGAAAAATACATATCTTCAGATTATCAGTGCACATGTACTTATTAATTTTTATTCAATCTATAACATTAGGTTTACAGTTTTTTTCATTTAGGAGTAAGAAACAACAACAAAACAACAACAAAATTTAAAATTGTCAAAAGTTAATGATATGAAAACATACTTAAAACGAAAGCCTAAAAACATTTTTTTTCTGCATCAAATCATTCCTTTTGCTTTTTTTTTCTTCTTCCGGTCCCAGGGTTTTAAATCCCAGAACCTGTACGTAAATAACGGATGAGGTGGTCCCATTGATTGATAATGGTTTAATTATATGAAAATAAAACTGAAATGTAGCATATGTGTGTTCTTTCATACATCATTCATTTGTTATACATGATTGTGTTGCTATAAATATACCATTTGATGTCAGAAAAAAAAACACGTAATTTTATATCATTTATATCCAATTTTTCCCCGCTTTGTATGTAATTATACTCTTTCAGTCGAGCTCATATTCTTATATGCAATTATGTGTGGGGAAAAGGATGGGTAAAATAGAATTGGTAATATCTTTACAGACGCGTTTTAACATAATAATGAATCACTGATGAATGCACACAGTTGATTTGATCATTTCTATTTTCAAACTCATGCTTTTATCCACATACATAAGTGAATTAAACGAGCGATTTCACGCATCTTGTGTAAATGATCATAAATGTTTTAGGCTTCATGCATAATTTTAAAATTATATGTAAATAGAAAACCACTTAAAAAAAAACTTGTAATTAATCATACTCTGTAAAGCTGTTTTAGCCCACATCGGCTTCGAATAAGTATTCATGAGTGTAACATTTTTCAAATGCTAATTACATCAATATTATCAACAACAAAACATGGATACAAGTGGATTTATTTTCATTCAACCTTAACATTAATAGTGCTTTTGTCCTTTCTTAGTGCATTTCAGGTGTTAAATGTCTCGTGATTTTTTATAGAAACTTCAAGAAAATGTCCATTATGAGCCACGATTAAATAACTGTAGCGTCCATAGATATGAATAAACTTTTTTTATTACAATACCTAGGCCATGTTTTTCCAGTGCTGTAAGTAGCTTTCTTTGGTCGATGATATGAATTCTACGAATTTGCTTGTTACATTTGTTTTTAGCCATTTTACGCTTGCGTAAAACCAAGCTTATATATTTTTCATAGGGGCTTGTAAAAAATCAGACTTAAGTTAAAATAGGAACAATACCTCTTTGCCCCATTTACTGAAAGTTTAGTTTGTGTAATTATTATTGCATCAATTTATCTTTTTTTTGTCATTATATCATATACTTTCTGAATGTCATCAAATTTAACAAAATCTCTCTCACTCCACTCCCCCCCCCCCCCCCCCCCCTTCTTGTCTCTTCCCCTCCGCGTGTGGGTGTTAATGTTGGCGTGGTTACAATATGAAATGCTTGTGTGGTATCTTTACATGTGCTCGTAATATACTTTTTTTGTAATGTTTTGAATCCTTTATCAATATTTGCCAATTGCATTGCGTCTGGAACCTTAAAAAAAAAACAATCTGGTGTTATTGACGACATTTTAGATGAATAAAACTTGACTTAGGCAATATGAACACAACCATTTGAACACAATTTTGTGACGATTGTATAATGTGTACTATAGTTATTATGTGCAAAAAGTTTAGCTGACACAGCCGGAAAGCACCTGTCCCGAAATAATTCCTGTATATCAAGTCTGTTGTACCATCCTGTCACACAATATATACATGAGTTGCAGCAATCAAGCAATAGTCAGCAACATTCACAATTTTCCAGGTTTAAAATTGTGTTTATTAAAAGAAGTGGTGGGAATCGATTAGCAGAATTCATAATCGATTATCGGTACAATCGGTTCTGATCTGATTCAATCGATAACTTTGCGATTAATAATCGGTTTATAAAACAACAGTCAGGTTCTTTCATAAGATTATACTTGCTCTTTCAAAGATGCAAATTTATGATTGTTCGTGTTAGTTTTTTAATATATTTTTTCTCTGGTTTTGTCCCTTGCAATGTTGTAAATGTTTGAATAACTTGTATGACTTTATACATCAAACTACCTCAAGTTTGGTTTTATGATCCTTAAATCCACACTTACACCGAAATAAAAAACTAAGAAAACGGCATTGCTTATGCCTAGGTCACACTAGAGCAAAATTATCAGCGATCTGGAAATATACAATTCTTTTTCCGATGGCTCCCGATGTTTGAGCCAAAAATATGGAGCACCGGGTTGGTCCCTTGAACGTTCACTAATGCCTCGGCTATGTCACAAAGCTTCTGTGAATGCCACCCCCTAACAACGGCCTTGAATCATCGAGGATGGCTCCTGGTGTTCTGGGAATGTTCCCCCTAACAACGGTCTTGAATCATCGAGGATGGCTCCCAGTGTTCTGGAAATGTCTGACCATAATGGGATTCGAACCCACAACCCTCAGTTTCAAAGCAGTTTGCAGCAAATTTTGCCTATAAATGGATACTCTTCCATTGGAGGTAATGCACCTTAATGATTTTGGTTGGAAGGTGGGAAATGGTTGTACTATATTTCAATCAAATTCATGCAATCCAGCCAGGATCAAGAAATTTTCAAACTGGGCTATAATTTACTTTTGATTTTCATATTCTTTTGAAAATAATGATCCATTCAACAATCAAAGCGCCGAAGGTACTGATAGACTTTCGGCGGGTTGGTCGTGGTGAGCAGCAGGAGCGATAGATTGTAATCCAAATAGGTTAGATGCTGGATTCTTATCTGTTTATAAAGCGGGATATGTGGCCAGTATCATTTTTTCAGTTGTCAAATAAGAAACAAGAAAAGATGGTTTTCATTTTTTTTTATTAAACGTTAGAACATGATAATCAAAATTAAATACATACATCTATTAAATAAATCTAATAAATATTTAACAAGAGCTGTCAGAGAACAGAACTCTCGACTATGGAATTGATTTCAAATGCCCTATATATAAAATAGTAAAAATGATAAACCTTGATACTCTGACCCTTTATATTTATGAAGTCTAAAGCCAATCCCATGCCTATGATGATGATGATGATGATTATGATGAACAGAAGCAACGACTAACTAACGTAATTTAGAATACTGACTTGAGCACACCCTATTCAGTTGTTTGTTTGTTGGGTTTGATAAAGTATGGCACGTGTCAATACCACACACACACACACACACACAAAGAATTTCTTAATTTTATTGATTATAAATATACCAATCATTTTTTATTTCATGATATAGAATTATTACATGCTGATGATGGTGAATTGAACAGAAGCCTAAACTTAATCTTAATTTCTTTCTTCATAGTTCTATTGCGTCACCGAGCGCGTGTTTGATTAATTTATTGGAAGTGTGGCATACACGCGCCAGCCAGCCGAGCGGTTACAGTCGTGGACTACAAATCTCTCAGCCCCTCACCGCTGTGGGTCCGAATCCCGGTAGGGACTTCGGATTTTTCATGTGAGGAAGCCTTCCAGCTGGCTTGCGGCAGGTCAGTGGTTCTACCCGGGTATCTCTGTGTACTCGGGGTCTTCCTCCACCTGTAATTAGCTGGACGTCGCTATATGATTGAAATACTATCGCAGCGACGGTAAACCCCAATACAACAACAACTTAAAATATATCCACTGTGTATAGTATGGTAGATGACAAATTTATAATGAATTGGGCAGTTTTAATTTGGAGTATCTAATACATATATAAATAACATGTCTTCATAATTTGTCGTTGGTAAGAGTTTGCATATGAACATATAATTTTCATCTGCGTGGTATTTTAAGGTGCCGTGGAATTTCGCGGTTATTTACATTGCGCAGTATATGAAAAATCTTGATGATATAGATACACAAATTAATATTATTCATTAAATTTAAAACATTATATTGATCATTATCATTTTGTGATATGATGCCTGTTTATCTGGATACACTGTCCTTTGT
>CM037780.1:51916887-51966887 GCA_021229015.1 Solen grandis
TGACAACTCTCACAAAGTAAAATATAACACACATATGTAAATATTCAAGTTTACTATGAATAGACTTAAATTCAACATATGTTATTGTCAGTTATGTTCATATAGTTTACTGTTACTGAGGTGTGAGCTCTGGAGGCTCATATTCATCAAGAACTTCCTAGAATAGAAATTTTCTTTTATTACAAGCATATTTCCATGCCTCCACTTCCTCAAAGTTCTCCTCTTGTATCAGATGATCAACTGTTTCCTTAATTGATTGATAAACCTTGTCATTTTTAAGGTCTTGGATCCATAACATTTTCTCAGAGAAAATATTGACCAATGCCTTCCTGTACATACTTTTCATAGCTTTATACGTTATGTCCTGGGCTTCATCTTCAGCAATTTTTTCAGTATTCATTAAAGTTAATATCTTTTCATCATATTCTGGCTGCAGTATGTTGAAAACTTCATCTAAAAGACATCCTAAGGCATCAGCTTCCTCCTCATCTTCACTCTCCACCTCCTCCTCTTCTTCTGACACATCCACATCCCTTTGATTATCATCATCATCATGATTCGCATACTTATGTCTCAACATATTGTCATGACGGCTGTACTCCTTTCCACAAATATCACATTTAAATGTCATATTTTGAAGAAAATAAAATAGCAATGTCTTTTAATTCAAAGTGTGAGAGCAAAACCTGAGCTTAACGTCTATCTTCCTTGCTACCTCGTTTCTTAATGACGTTAAGATACAATTTCTGACGTTTTTCAACCTCAAGGTCAGAGACAACTAAATCGGTCGGGGCCTCTCATTGGTCAAGCCAAAAAGTTAGGAGAATCCGTGCCTAATGTTTACATAATGGGATTTTCTGATTGGTAAATAATAAACTAAAAATGTGAGTATTGTTTAATTTTCAAAATTAGACTTTTCTTAACATTTAAAAACAAAAACAATCTGCTTATCTGGTATTGTGTGATTTTTATGAGTTCAAATTGAGAATATGTTATTTTTTTTTACTTAGAGGGAATTAAGGCCCAATATAGGGGTTACCATGTTTGGCAGACTGTAGCTCAAAAATTTGATTCTCATGCCCCACTTTGTTTGTGATTTTTAGAAAGCACTTGGATAACACTTTCAAAGCTGGGGTAGTTTTATGCTCAACGAGATATAGGGAAGTGGCTACAAGCATAAACGTTATAATGTAAATCTATTGAAAACTATTTAGTAGTCTCTGACCTCAAGTAATAGTGATACAAACGGTATACATACCAACAGTATAAAGTACAAATTTAGTTTTGATAGCACCTACTAGACTGAAAAACGGCTGTTCAGAGAGGGTTTATATACAGCTCAAAATTGCGCCAAATTTTGAAAGTACACGTCATACATAGTTCACATGCTGTATTGTAAATTAAATATCATACACTATCCACTTTGATTTATGTATAGATCTCATTCCCGGCTTTGTGTTCGTCTTTCTTTGGGGGCGTTTTTTCTTTTATTTAAAACAGTGTTTAAACGTTTCACAAAATATTTATCCATGTTGTTTTCATCTATTTTCCCACCATTTTGATTTGAATATGTAGTTGATGCATTTTCATCTTTTTTTCCCATCATTATGATCCATATCTTCCCTTGGTACATTGTTGTTTTAATTACTGGTTTTAGATAATAAATATTCATATTTTGATTTGGGTACTAATACTAATTCTTGAGCCATGATTCACACGGTTTTATCAAGAATATAAAGTGCTTAAAAAACTTCAATAACAACCGCTTTCTTTGTTTCTGTGATAGTCCTTTGGAAACGAGCGTGCGTATGATGGCCCTATACTGTTTCAATGTCCTTTTATCACTATCAGAAAGAGTTAAATTTCCTATCAGTGTATTTTAAATGACTTCTACTATCGCACTCATTTGAGTTTTAGTTATTTCTTGAATCAAATTCTTTTGCTGCTGTTCATTTGCATGAATAAGATATCGTTAAAAGTATTTTTCTTTTTCTAGTTTCTCACTCATATTTCTCCTTTTCGGGTCGAAACACAATCGTAGTTTGGTGGGATAATATGTCTGTTCGTAGTTTATATAGGTGTTCTGAATGTGGACTCACATCTACTAATAAGTAACTATATTTTTTTCTTGTGGCTTTTTTATATGCATTCATAAAATATCTCGTTTCACCTGGAAACATTTGTCCGGCTAACGTTTGTATTTGTAGTTGATCTCTTTGATTATTAAACAATATAAAGTAGTGACTATTCAGACTGATAGTACGAAAATATTTCCCGCCCATAAATAAGTTTTGAACTACAAAAAATACTGATAAGTCGTGTTGATGGCTGTATATTGTAAATAGGTTTACAATATCCAAGTTTTCTGAAGCCTTTTGCGCTAAATCATCTATCACTAAAATTCTAAATCCCGGTTCCATAGACCACATATCCATCTCTTCTTTGTTGGGGAGACCTTCATGAAATTCTATATTTTTCACTTGAGCTTTCATGGCATCATACATTGGTTGATATGTAGAATAACAATATACAATTTTCTTTGGGGCTTTTGTAAACATAACTTGTGCATTTTTGAACAGATCGAAAAGAAATGTTGACTTCCCACTTCCACTCGCTCCTGCTAATATACAAGTAGCAGGACATTCAAATTTAATGACAGATTCAGACATGGTGTTTCCTCGCAGAAAGCTAATTGGTAAATGATATAAAAGTAAGTAAAGTATATATTAATAAACATTTATTTGGATAGCATTCAACGAATAAGACAACATACAATTAGATTTTCAACAATGACAACATTCTGGGTGATTAATAAAAGCTTTACACATTTGATTAAATTTCTTATGAGGTTGTATACACTCTGCAAATACCGTACTAATAAAGTTAAACACAAAAGAATCATTGCACTCATACACACGTGAGAAAACATTAACAATATCATGAAAAGTTATACCATTCAATCTTTGCAGTAAGAAAAATAAGCAATACATTCCGCAAACATCACTATCCATACTTTGTAACTGTTTTGTATTTACAACTACATTTACAAATTTGGAAATATATTCAGGAAAATTGCTATTATAGAATCCAACAGGCTTCCCGTAACTATCAAAATATTCTACAGTAGTTGAGTTTGGGAAGTAAAAACTAACCCAATGTGTCCCGTCTTTACTGATGATAAAAATGTAGTATCATCTGAAAAGTTTGGTTCTAACTGAAATGCAAACAGCGGGGAAGTGTTTCCAAAATCTTCCCTATTCATATTAAGTCCCGCATCTTTATTCAATTTACCGTTGGAGAGAAACAAGTTTGTATAAGCTCTCATGAAGTTTTGCCCCTCAGACGCATCAAAATTTAATATCAATGGATTCCCCCATACAGGAACACCATCAACATATAAGCATATGCTTTGAATATCACAGTGTTGAAAATGAAATGGATTTAATTTATAATCTCCAGATAATGCATTTGATTTCACAAAAGCTACAACGATCTTATTAGGCTTATGTCCTTGAAATAAATTATCCCATGTAAACATTGTACTTCCAGTTGCATTGCTTTGTGAGCGACACTCCAGCCTGTCGAATGGATATTTTGCCGTGCTAGTCTTCAACATCTCGGCATGAGCCACGATGAGAGTGGGGTTGACACGTACTTTTTTGGCTAGTAAGTAAACATCAATGATTTTCACTTTGTAATCGGGCGATGCTTCGTTTGATGAAAGACAAAATGCAGGCGAACTGCGATACAGTTTCAGTTTTACATCTACTTGATTTAATAAATATCGTTTCATTGTAAACAAACTGTGATATATCGGTCCTTGAAGGTCAACAACTTTTGAATTTGTGATGTATTTAGCTCTTTTGTATAAGCCGCTATTAGAGCCATTCGCATCAGGATCTTCGGGGTGGGCACTATCGTCTTTAATGAAAAGTTGAGAGGATAATTGGGAAACTGTTGCATCATAACCCTCATGCATTAAATTGTGCATCATTGCAATATAAGGGTTATAGCTGGATGTAATGACAGCTTTGTTTTGTAATGACACTTCAGAAGCTGAAAATAATGCCTGTAAAAATAAATTCACGAGTCCCACTTTATTGCTGGTAATATCACTTCCATCTGGATTGGTCACCTTCAATTTAACACACAACTGTGTCCCCCTCAAATCGAGATCGTCCATTGAATTCTGTCCGCTAATTTGGAACTCGATAGGCGTGTCGTCTGCCACCTGTGACAATGGTCGAATCTCTTGATAATATACATCGTTGACAGCCACCTGTGTGGGTGGTAAATCAAACAGTAACAACTCGTTTGGTACACCTTCAGAAAATCCATCTTGAGTAAATATGACATTTTTAGTCACTGAATATGTCCCAAGTTGTGATTGGTTTTCTTTCCCGAGCTGTTTTTTGTCTCTTTTTAGTTAGAATTTTTATTTTTCTTGTTGACATTTTTAATGATGCCTTCCCTTTTTGCAAAGATTTTTTCCCTTTTGTCAAAGATTTTTTACCCACTTTCAAGGATTTCTTAATCTTTTTAGTTGACTTTCTTGTCCGTCTTGTCAGTTTTTGTCTCTTTTTCCTGTTTACAGTTTTAAACCTTCTCACCTTTTGAGCAGCTACTGGTTTATGCACAAGTGATGTTATTTCTGATGTTTTTATACCATCTCGTTTCAGCTTACTCTTTGCCTGATCCATTGTCTGTTCTGTTGGTGATACCGTGTGAATGGAAACACTATCAGCGTTGTTAGCTGGTGAGGGTAATCCTTTTCCTTTTTGTTCCGATTTGTCCTTGAAAAATCCATTTGTGTTGATTTGGGATATATAAATTAGACTGATTCATAGTTAAGATGAAATGGATGTCGTTTAAAATGAAGTGTCATGTACACTGGAGAATCCAGAAATGAGGCAAACTTTCAATCGGCTGATTTGATATAGAACTCGATTTTTTGAATTTATCCTTTTTTAAGAGGTAAATAAAACGGCGTATCGAATATATATTTCCAGCTTGATTTATTATTGTTTTCTATTCTTCTTAAAATAGAGCGTTCACCACCATCAATTATACTATCTTTACATATATTTGAATAAACCAGCAGAGTGGTCTGTAATGGTTTTTCTGGTTTTTTGGTTTGCATGCTGATTTCTTTTAAAGCTACCTTCCAATAGCCATCAAATGTTAGTAGGAATTTCAACTGTTTTTTAAAGTGATGAGGAGTATTATTAGGAAATATGTGGTTACTTTCATTATCTCTGATAAACATATAATGTTCCATTTTACTTATTTTGAACCTCCTTTGCATCAATCCAACTATCAAATGATTTTGGAAATCCTTCTCACCGTACGAAATATTGTAATTTACCTTTTACTTTTCTTTTTTTTTCAATATTTTTTCAATAAACCAGATGCTTTCTTCATTTTTATCAACTTGTTTCATTTCACGCTAATTGACATAACCTGAAATTGGTTCATCATTTAAGTCAATAATTTTATAAAACGCCGTCTCTGTGGTATATTGCTGTTGATAAGCCCTACGAAAAGGATGTTTAACATAACTTAATCAACGAGGTCCCACACTTTGAATTTGAAAATGAGTTTATTTTTTGGTAAGTTTTTAGGTTTTAAATATAATTTACTCCACACTTGAAGGGCATTTTTTTCTGTTATGCTACTTGGTGTTAGACCATTCAGACTTCGGTGTGGGGTATTATTATAACTTTTTACAACAGTCTGTAGGTTATCAATGTAACGATAATTTCTTTGATGTCTCAACATTCTAAATAGCATACCCTGTAAAGTTCGAATGACCTTTCAGCATAATTTGCTTTAGAGGCACTTTGTGTATTGAATAGATAAATATTCTGTTTTTTCATGAAAGCTTTAACCTCGTGATTAATGAATTCAGAACCCATATCTGTTCTTACTCAGTAAATTTTCGAACACTTAGGACATCTGTAATTGCGGATAAAACTGTTTTAGATTTTTGTTCAAAAGCGGACGTACAAGTTAAAACCTAAACATTATATCTATCACAATAATAAGTAAAAACTTAACTCCATCATTGTATTTAGCTATATTCTCAACAGACATAAGATCCATATCAGCTTGATCATTAAGTCCAGCTACCTGAATACGTGGTGTTTTGTACTTGCGATTGACTTGTTTCTGTACGGCGTATGAATCCTGATTGTTTAGCCATTTCTGAATAAAATCAACACTAAATTATCCGGGATATTTTTTGTTTAGTATTTGGTGTAATTTCACAGCACCTAAGACACTTCCCGGGTTCTTTGTATTAAAATAATAATCGGAGAGAATTTGTTCCTTCTGTGCCTTGTCCATGACTGATTTACAACATATAAACACAAAAACTTGTAAATGGTATTAAAAGAAAATATAACATAAACATACATTTCATTTCCTTTATTGTATAAATACTTGAATTTTCAAAAATGGCATTTTTATAGGTACAATATGATCAACTACAATATCAGTTTGAAATTCTAGCATTTGAGGAACTAGTGCAAATTGTTAAATCAAATAAACACACACTGTCATATTCAAATAGGTACAAAATCAGTCTGAAAACCAAACATTTTGATAAATAAATACACATTTTCATATGGTTAAGCATATTCAGTTAAAATGATGTGCGAAACAGTCTGTCTTCCAAACGAGTAATTGTTAATACCATTCTCTTCATTTTGTTTTTCCACTGCTCTGTCTTCATCACACAGAGGAAGTCTTTGCTCTCAATTACACATTTATGTAACTGGATCATGGCTGGGAAAATGTTTGATATGTGCATAACCTCCTCCCAAGATTGAATGATGTCTTTTTCATTCACTTCTTGTAACATTTCTTCAAAGTAAAAATCAATTTGGTATTCCTCATCATCAGTGTTCATAATACAGTCGTGTTGGTGTTGAGAAGGATGATTGGTTTGACATCCATGGCATTTCTTTCTCACTATCATCCCCTTTACTTCACACATTGCTTTCGCATATAGAAAATTTAAATATGAGTTCATTAACATCACATTTGCGGATGGGGAAATGCAATGATCTGTTGGTGGTATTGTAAATTCAATCTCATCCACATTGACTGTCATTGAATCACATTGTTCATCATTCTTTATATCCTCAGACGGTGTATTGAAACAAGCCATTCTGCATGTACGATGTGATCTCTTCGAAAGATGAAGATATTATGAGCAAATGTTTGGGTTATGGTGTACTTTACTCATTTTTTTAAATTTTAACCGCCAATTTTGAATTTCAAAAATCTCATTTTTTTCAGCCCACCTGATCAATGCCACCATGGTCGCTATGTTGGAACAACGGTTGTGGATCAAACGTTTTCCAAGGGTTCCAAGGTTGAACAGTGTCATTTTGTGAAATTTTGCTTTTTAACTGTCCTATGATTTTTAGAAATAAACAATTTGGTGAATGCAATCTGTGTTCTGTTAATGGATCGCCCCCTTTTTCCTACTTGTGTAGCCTTAAAGCACACGAAAAACACTCCACTGTGTCATTTTTACCCGTATAGAAAAATCCAGCTGATGAAAGCTGAAACTTGCTAGGTTGAATTTGAGGCGACCACAAATCAAAGGTGTTTAACCGATCTTCAAAAAATATCAAGGGTGATGACTTAAAGTCCAAATCTAGTAAATGTGTTGTTGACATGGTGGCTGTCCGTATAAGAATGATGCCAAAAGCTGTATACTCTCTTTTAAATCACACAAACTTTCAAAAAGTGATAGAGGAAAGTTTATTTCTTTCGTTCCTTTTTTCAAACACACTTTGATTTGATGTCGCTTTCTTTTCAACATCAAAATATAACCATTTTCAAAAGTACAAGTTACTATTTTTTTATTCAGTGGTGACCATGTTATTTTATTAAACCCATCAATTTTCAACTCAGTTGTTTGTAAAAGTTGTGCTTGTGCCATGTTCAATTTATAAGAAAAAGACACACACACACACACACACACACACACACCATATAACGCTTCAAAAACTGAACATCAAGATCATTCACTCTGAAAATGCGCGGTAAATAAAACATTCAAACACCAATTTCAAATCTCTCAAACACTTCTATTGTTAATGCAGCTCTCGCCCTTTCCAATAAAACCTAATTAAGATATTGAATACAGACACGCCTACTACATGTCCACTACATGGAGATTTCAATGCTAATATACAAATTAATTACTGACACGTCCACTGCTCTGTACGCAGTCAGGCAGATCATGGTCAGACACGCCCCCCTCCGACCTCCACTATATATCTCATATGCCTCCAAAAAAGATGGCGGATAGACACGCCCCCACTATATAACTCGTATATCTCCAAAAACAAAATGGCCGCGAGAATCCTACATTTACACTACTATTACCGGTATTTACAGAGCCTCCTAATCCTTCACTTCAAGTGACCTAAACAAACATAAAACTGCACTGTAGAACCAGGATTGTCGTGTTATTGTATGGCAACATAAGTTGTGTGACCTACCAGTACATGGACAAATTCACTTGAAGTGTATTATTTGGATCGGAACTGTCCTTATTTATAATTAATGTGTAACGAGAAAACATATGGGCTAAGTGAATGAAAGGAGAATAATGGTATCATTTATACTATCATTGTACACCGGCGCACTAATTATCAAATGACCTCCGTTATTCTGGCGATGTTGATACTATGCTATTTCGGCAAAGCCGAGTTTAAGACTATCTTTATCATGATAGATCACTTGTTTGCCAAACACTTCTCTCTAAAATTCTTAGAAATACAGGAACACATTTTATTGTTATTGTACTACAATTTCTTTATTTCAAATGATGAATTGCGTTCCAGATACCTATGTTACATTTAGTCTACGGCGAGGATACGGCGGCCGTACGCCCATCAAAATGAGAGATACCTTAAACGACCGCAGAAAATCTGCGGTGACCGCACGTTTTCCCTAATGAATACCTCTAAAATTCATATATGGTAACGGTCGCCGTAGAATTTTAGCGCGGAGTAATAACTTTTTTTACCCACTGGTCATCGTAGCAAATTGGCTCGACGTAGTCAGACCATAGAGCGATTCACGGTGACCATACGTCAAGAGTACTCTGGCCTTGCATTTGCCGTGCGGCTTCCCTAGTTCTTTTGAATTTCAATTGAACTTTTCGGACCCCTAAAAGTCTTTGTTTGGACGCCCAACGGCAGTCAGTCGTAGGACGACCTTACGGTGCCTGTACGTTGAATTTGTAGCTCAAGCCCTACACACGGGGGGCCTTCATGGCCGATCGTGTAAAGTCGCTGACTCAGCCCCTCTCCTGAAAAAATCATAATAATTGACTCTGAAGCTACAGCGTGCAACAGATAACTTTCCAAGAACAATTAGTTTTTCTGCATTTTTAAATAGTTTTTCTGAATTTTCAATTAGTTTTACTTCATTCCACATCCTAATGAGCTTATAGTGTCACAGTATGTGAATATTAACCTGAAATAAATTGTAAAATATGAATGATGTAATTGCTTATGTGCATGCATTAAAATCTTATCCAAAAAGATATGAACATGTTATAATAAGTCAAATAACAAATTCCCAGAATCTAACAATTTTGCCGGTACTTGGAAAACACGGTGCTGATAAAACAACGTTCGAAATGACATGGTTCAAGAAACTGCTCACTGCTCTCGTAAGGATTTGGTTCTTTTTTAATAAAAAAAAGCAAAAAAAAAAAAAAAAAATGGCAACCGATGTTTCTATTGTTTTTCTGGCTCTTCCAAACTTAGATTTTAACATTTTGTTTCAGAGTTTTCAACCTTAACGCTATTTTCGGAGAACTTGGATTTATTGTTAAAAGATTAAAATGCGGTTTTGGAAAAGCATTGTAGATTGCGAGTGCACAGTAACCTCCCTTTGCTACCAATGCGCTAGTAAACATGAAAAAAAAAAACCTAAACAAAACAATTCGTTTTCCATTTTTTATTTTCGTTCTTGAACGATGAGAATTTGAAATCAATTCGTTTTCCTGAAAAACAATTAGTTAAAACGATTAAACGAAGCTTATCTGCTGCTATGTTACACCTTTCGTTTGTCTGCCAAAACTCAACCGATTCAACCCCGATCTTCACAAAATAATATTACTTTAAAGGTCTTTCAAAACACTACATATTTTATTCATAGTGTTTAGATATAATATTTTTGGTTTTTGAGATACCCATGGCCGAATAAAAGTCACCGACAGCTGACATATGACCTTGACCTTTGCGATTTTCCAGAAACGGATGTCACCATGATCGATGGGACACTGGTTTTCACATTCATTGAAAGTAACATGCCAATCCGTAAAAAAATCAAGCCTGCAGGTCCTAAAATCCGCTTATTTTGAAAGCAAAATTGCTTATTACAGTGTGACGTCAAGTGACGTCACACGACGTCAGTTTTCAAATAATACAAAAAAGACATCAGGACACATATGCTAACCAATTTTCACGGTCCTTACTCACCAGTAGCCTTGGTAACACGAAATTATATGTTAATGACCAAAGTTCGAATTTCGATTTTGAGATAAAATCTTGAAATTTTGGAATTTTGAAAATCTACATCCCAACTTACACCTTCTGTGAAATATCAAGTCAATCGGACCAATACTGAAGGCTTCAGAGCGCGAACCAAATTTGGTAGGTTATTTGAAATGTGACGTCACATGACGTTATATGAATATGAAAATTATTGCATTCAAAGGGCCAAAGTCACTTTGATTACTGTTAGATTTTCATACGGCTGGCTTATTGGCAACCTGTTTTAATTGACCTCAAAAGGAGAAATAATAAGAAGATGAAAAAAAAACAAAAAAACTAAAAGGACTTTCTGTTTTAGGCAGAAAGCCCTAAGGAGAGGGCCAAGATGGCCCTATAATCGCTCATCTGAGAAACATTGCCTTCACACCTACACTACCGAAGAAATAAAGATGCTGGAGGGTAAAAAAGGTGGAATCTGGCATTTTTTTGTATTAAAAGGGGCATAACTCCTGGCCTTATAGGCCGAAATCAGCCATTATCGAACTTGATAGAGAGATTAAGGTAATAAACATTGTCATAAAGTTTGAAGACGATTGCTCAAGAAATGAAGATGCTATAGTGTTAACAAATTGAAATATGGCAGTTATTTATATTAAAAAGGGTATAACTCCTGACCTAATTAGCCAATATATGCCATAATCGAACGTAATCGAGATATTAAGGTTATAAACATTGTCATAAAGTTTGAAGATGATTGTTCAAGAAATAAAGATGCTAGAGTGTAAACAAAGTAAAATATGGCATTTTTTATATTAAAAGATGCATAACATTGAACATTTCATGTATGTGTCTTGAATGTTTCGAAATACATGTAATAGATTGCAAAGAATGTGAAATAGAAAAGGTCTACGATAGTTTGGCATGTTGCAAGGTTTGAATTACAGCAGATGATTTTTTTGTCTGTTTTAATATGAGTATTTTATGAATATTGCTAAGAAGAATGCACAGCCGTAAAATGGAGAATCAAAGAATACAATCATACTTATAACGGCGGCTTTCTACGAAATCATCCCAGTTTTCCTTATATACTTACAAGCAATTGTTGAAACTATAATAACGCTTCTCACAGAAAGATCTACTTATCATCATCCCCATACACTGCGGATCAGTCCCGATAAGCCATATCAAATTACTCTCATACGTTCTTGGGTAGCATACATTTTTGTGTTTCTGCGGTGAAAGAGAAGAGACATGTTATTAAGCCAGAAATCACACTGCATATACCGAAGTGCAGAGTGAAATATATGCTTAGGAAATGTATATACATGTATACACCCCACATTTGCAAAACGCAAATTTTGGCAATTTTAGGATTATTTGAATATCACTAAATGTAAAGTTAAATTAAACTTTAAAAATAATTCTGATAAATGTTGTGTATATTTATTTTCTTCTGTGAGTCTTACGTTTTGTTTAGTTTCATAATTTACGTTTGATATGTGCATGGTTAAAGTCTAATGTCCGGTTAACTTTCTCAACGTAATCACCACCTCTCGTCTTAAGAATACGTTGTACTGTGTAATACAAGAGAGATGGTTGCTTTGCAATACCTTGCACCATAAACCGTCTGTCATTATCTAACAGTTCCTTCACTAACGCTGTGTTTCACGCGATGCAGGCGGGAGCACTCGATTGTCAAACAGAATACGTCTGTACTGAAATCGAGTTCTGGCTTTCGTATTTTATATGTTAAATGTCAAATTGTTTGACTTATGCATCCGTATGATATCATATATTTGCATTAAAAAGTTCTGAAAAAGTATGCTGTCTGGTATACAGAACGACAGCAGCATTCAACCGAAACACACGGAACAATCGAGCGAGTTAGCTGTACTTCGTAAGCGGCGATGTTTCTGTTTGTCTCAAATTAAATGGATCGATTTGTAAATAGAAACAGTAATTTTTAGTTTGGGCAAGCCCAGCCCAGCAATATCCAAAATAAACCTAAATTAGGCCGAAAGAGATCATGAATATGACAAAGGAAAAACACAAGCGATCCTTTCAAACAAAATGGCTAATGCAGACGACACTTGATGCAATTTTCTGTACGGTATGTAGGTAGCTGAGCTTCCTCAACTTGCTGATCAATCTTCAGCATTGTTCATCGAAACGAAAGATATCCTTATTTCACATCAGCTTAACACATAGCGTATTTATCAAAAGTTGAGATTGAAAACCCAAAACTATGACTAGATCTAATGGCAAACTTTTGCCAAAGTTGAACGCGCGGAGGAAGACAGATATGCTCGGCATTTTAACACTGGCAGTGCTATTGCCAAACACAACTGGCCCTTTTCTGATTTTCGTTTTTATGTTTAATCCAAGAAAAAGGTGTCAATTTGGTCAGTGTTATTGAATGATCTGAACCGTCAGCTTTGAATTAACAAGAAAAAAATATGCTTAAACATTGTTCACTGTGGAACTATAAATGTTACTTTTAGAGTAAAAAATAAATTTAAACATAATTTTATTAGGACAAGTGAACATTGCTGGTGGACAAGTAGATTTATTTCTGCATACTTGCCCGGGGACAAGTAGAAAATTTGGAGATTTCCACACCCCTGAATTCGCCGGTTTATAGAAAAGATGATACAAATGTATTTTAACGATTTTATATTCGCTCATCTTTTATTATGAAAACATTGTGATTGTATTTTGAATGTTTTTCTTAGCATTTCGACAGATATAACTATGTATAATCATTAAAACATGGTAATCGATGACAAAACGGTCGAAGAGGCATGTCCATTGTTTGTTAATTCTATTTTTCGGCGTAGCTGTATAATTTCGATTTCAACTCGCATCTTAAACCAATCAAATGTACGCTAACAGCGGTAAATAATTCTAAGCTGAATAAAAGGACTCCTGTTATTGGTTAACGCATCGTTATGGACTATAAAATTACTGTAAATAAGGGGTGCAGCTTGTAAATATCATTCAGCTTGGTGTTATTACTTTTCTTTTTGATGTAAACATGAAAGTGATTTCAGTAAGTTAAATACAATCTTTTTCCATCAATTGAGGAATGCTACTTTGTGAAAATGATTTAATGAATCCACCGTGTTATGACATGAAACCCCTTAATTACTATGTATATTGAATTCTTCCAGCCTGCCGAGATGCTCTCATTGAAAATTAATTCGCCAAAACCAAAACAACTAATAACGCTTTTATATCATAATTGTCATATGCAATTATGATATGAAAAATATCAAACAAGCCTATTTACAGATATAATTTTTTGTATTACCGTCTATAAATAAGTATATTTCATAGAAAAAATACTGAACTATTTCTAGAGCGTACTAAATTTGTTGTGCGTCGGTCTTTCGCGCGCTTTTCCTCGGAATGTTCTAGAAGACTGGAAAGCTCGTTTTTCTTTCATCATACGCCGAATATCTTTTTTAAAGATATTTCTTGTTAGATGTATTTATGATAGTTGGGATGATAGCATTGATTTTCGTAGTTTACACAGCGGTTTATTTGTGTCGTTGGTACAACGTGTCTTAAACTAAAGGTAACATTAATCATAGGAATAGAAATACCAGAAACAAATTCATATCTCATTCCTCTGATTATTTCAAAAAGGAAATAGTTTGAAACTTTTAGAACACTGTTAAAATAAACACTAAACTAGCTCTACTTCGCGCCTGGAATGATAAACGGCACTATATGTAGATCTACCTGACCAAAAGAGTAGACTAAACAAAAAGAAAAATGATGCAAACTCTGTTTTCTTAGTATGACACTAGCAGAAGAGATCCCTTTAAATTTATTTTGAAGGTTGAAATGTGTATTTGCACACTGAATATTACACACTGCTCTCCTCTGAATAGTGTAGATTCCAGGGGGTGTAGCTTGACCTTACTGGATGTGTAGGCACAATCGAATTCCTAGGGTGTGGGCTTTGGGGGGAATTTTTGTCATAAATTTCTAAGATTGTAGGTAAACTCTGGTCGGTCTTGAGGCTTTATTTTCAAGCAATAATTGCTTGAATTACTTTACTATTGACCGAACACCATACTTGCCGTATTCTCGTATATATAGCCTTTACACTATAATAACTATAATATTGAAATTCACGAATCTCACTCGTTACCTTCTGAGAACCAACATACTAGTACATCAAAGTCTGTATCGTATCTAAGCAGTTAAGGTCAATATTTCGACATATATTTGTGTTATCTTTTCATATGTGTTTGAAATATATGCTGGACTGACAAAAATTATATATATACTCCACCCTCGCACTCACAGGAGAAAAGCAAAACGATAGTTAAACAAAAAATCCTGATGCATGTCTTTAAAAGGAATGGTGTAGTTGCTTTGTGTAACATTTAAAATATAATCTGAATACTTCAAGTTTGTCTCTTTGTTATGACACAATTATTTCTGTAAAACTTTAAACTAAGTTTCTTTCTAAATTGAGCAACACCCATCGGATCTTCAGTCATGTGCGTTACCATTAAACCATTGCGCCTTTACAAGATAGATAAAATAGTATAATTGGAGGTAACTTTATTGCAAACGTGACTGATTTATGACAATAGAGATGGTGGTTTTGCCACTTCACTGAACTGGAAGATCTATTTTCAACTAATGCAATAAAATTAGATTACATCTATTACTTTTATAACTCGTATAAACTTGTATACACAGTTCTATCACTATATTTCGCTTCGTTTCTGCTATAAAACCTGTTTGGAAATTTAACAAAAGTATCTGATATCTTGTCCACATGGCAAAAAACTGACCTCGAGAGGTCTGTGTCGCGAGCGACAAGTCACCACAGAGCTTTACGTGGACCCCTTCACTGTTTTGTTTTCATTCTCAACATATACAGATATATAAAGAAGGAGACATACTTTAGAAAAAAGATTAGAAGCCAGTTCAAACGATTAATTAACGATTAGCATATCACCAAACATGAATATAATTGAAGAGAGAGAGAGTCCTCGTCTTTAATCAAGCACTGTATAGATTGTTAATTTCGATTGTTTGAAGAACGACTGGTATTCCCGGATGTACCCCATTGATGATGCGCCAGACTTACAGTATAAGGCAAAGTAGTCGACGTTTATTCCGTTACTCTCCATACAAAGCTGATAAATGAAGCGAAATGTAATAGGCAGCCGACGATGGGCCAACCATTGAACTCCATTTACATGCTGAGCATTAGACAAGTGCGATTCACCAGGACCAGGGGCCCATGTGGCCGAGATGGTGAAGTTTATGACTGAACACCACTCAGTATCTCAAGGCCTTTGGTTCGAATCCAGGCTGAGTCATGTAATTTTATGGTTGGCCTGTGGTTCTATTCGGATACGTTTTTGTATTGGGGTCTTCCTACACATATATGAGCTGGATGTCGCTATATGATTGAAATACAGGTGCAGCGAGGTAAACCCCAAAACAACAACAGTTACAAAAAAAATGAACACAGAACTAGAGAGAATATTTGTATTATGTGCAGGACCTTGACAGCCTCATTTTGTCACAAAGCTAGGACATGACAGGTTAATATTTATCTTGCACATACATTATAATTTTCAAATATTCATATCAGTTGGTTTAAACACAGATTTGAGTAAATATTTAAGGCCCCCACCCTCACCCGGACCCGCCGTCTTTAGTAGTTGAAACTCCAAAACAGGCCTTTCTGACCTTGCTGATTTACATATTTTCCGAAGCCAATTTAACTGTACTTCTGCGCGCTTAGTACATATCAATGCAATGTGAATACGAGTGGAATATGTTACAAAGACGTTTAAATAATAACCATAATAGCTTTTAATGTGTTATTATTAGTTATCATGTTTTTTTTAGCATTAGCATTATTTTGCACTGGAAACATGCATTTTAAGCGTGAACAAAATATTGTGACATTTATTAATCAGAACAACAACCCATTTTACATACATGAAGATCTACTCCTGTAAAATAAAACGTAGCGCTTCGCATTAGAAACTCCAATGTATTTAATTCGCCCAAAGTAGTCCACACATATTTTCATGATGACGAGCTAGGTTCATCCAAGAGAATTTCTGATCTTTGAAATAGAAAGGCAAACATACAAATATCTTAAATACTCAAATACCTTGTCAATTTCTACACATACTCAACAACAGATAGAATGTATTCATCAGGTTCGCTGGTACTTAAGAAAGGACATGTCCTATTACGAATGAAATCAGGTTCCTGACCCTCACACTGGATTATTATGAAACGAAGAGTGAGCGAGTTCAACTGAGTCACTAGCAACTACAGTTGCAGGAATGCGTGTGTATGACCTTTGCCTCTGTTTCTTCAATCACTACTGAAATGCTGCTATTTCATGTAAATCCCGCCGCCGCCTCTCATGGCATTGAGCGTTTTGATTGTTTTAGATATCATCGCATGGCCATTGACTTTGTGAAAATTCTAAAACCACACTGGACACATTTCGAATTGCGACAATGACATTGAGGATGACCTTACCGGAATGAAAGTTAATGTTAAAGCTGTTAATGAAATCAAATTAATGGTCATATATGTATTAATTTGAACAGGTTATTAAAGCAATCATCTAAAGAGACTAATTCTGATTGACAAGCATTTGTTAACATTGTGGAAAAGGAGAGCCAATTGTTCAATATATAATTTATCTTAAATCCAACCACAAACTGCAAAGTTATTATGCATACAAGATACATTTTGCATATTTTTGAAAACTGTAAATATGAAAAATGATCTTTACCTTGAAATATCCACCAGTTCATTTAAGTGACAAACTATCACATCATTTTGAATATACAAATTTATACAAAAAAAAAACTGGGTAACTCATGAGTAACCCATGAATAAACTACCACCCGGAAATCATGATTTTACGTAATTTTGACAATTGTGACCTTTAATGATGACTTTGATATTGAAGTATTCACAGGTCCTTGAAACTGACACGCTGTCACACCATATGGAACATATATACCATTTCTTGTTAAAATCGGATAAATCATAACTAAACATACACAAGGGATCATAATTTTACCTATTTTTGATAATTGTGACCTTCATTGGTGACCTTGACCGTGAAGAACCCATCAATTCATTTTACTTAACATACTTTCATACCATAGTGAACACTTTTACCAATTTATGTAAAATCTGACCACCCACAACACAATTACAGCTTGGAAAACAACGGAAGGACGCAAGCAAAACATACTACAATCCTTGTTGCCATGGTGACAGAAGAAGGTTTTATGTGAATGAAATCACCAATTTTAATACCAGCCTAGTGTTGCTGCTTATTTGTCCAAATTTCATTAAGTTCTAAGATTGGGCCAGATGGTGTCTGCATCTGCAACAGATATTGAAATGGTACATGTCAAATTCCTTCGTTATATTCTTGGTGTGAAAAACTTTACAAATTTATCCGCATTATGTGGTGAACTCGGACTACTGCATTTGTCTGTCTATAGAAAAATAAACATGATCAAATACTGGAAAAATTCAGCCGAAAGTAGCTTTGGTAAAACTATATTTTATGAATTAAAAGCAGATGATTTTAATGGTAATACTTATAAAAATAAAATTGGGTAACTCAAGTAAAAAAATATTGTAAATGAACATGAATATATGGTTTAAGTATTGATAATTATGCATTTGAAATAAAAAGAAAGAGGATCTTGATGTATACCGCCAGAACTGGTTTTCTCAAATAAATAATTATACAAGACTCCACGTACTCATTATTCAAAAATACACTTGATAGGGAAAGAACTTAGATATAATTCATGATAAAAAAAATTCGATTGACACTTACAAGGTTAGAGACAGGGAGACGTACTAACCTAGAAACAAATGAAAGAATATGTGCTATCTGTTGTTGTTGTTGTATTGGGGTTTTCCGTCGCCGCGATAGTATTTCAACCATATAGCGACGTCCAGCTAATTACAGGTGGAGGAAGACCCCGAGTACACAGAGGTACCCGGGTAGAACCACCGACCTACCGCAAGCCAGCTG
The DNA here is from genome assembly GCA_021229015.1 of Solen grandis. Classification (NCBI taxonomy): domain Eukaryota; kingdom Metazoa; phylum Mollusca; class Bivalvia; order Adapedonta; family Solenidae; genus Solen; species Solen grandis. The sequence continues at coordinate 51,935,485 of CM037780.1, forward strand.
GAAGGCTTCCTCACATGAAAAATCCGAAGTCCCTACCTGTCCTATCCTCAACCTAAATCAAGGAGAATAGGAATATCATTTTCTTCTTGTCTGTCCAAGATACTGAGAACTTAGACGGTCTTTTTTAACCATATATATGTCGTTGGCCAACCGTAAATTAATTTAAACTACTATTAAGCTCCAAGTCAGTAAAAAACTTTAAATCGCTTTGCAAAATATATATATTTCACTAATCAGTTAAGACAAACTTACCTGTAATTTACTGATGCACAATGTACATGTTTTTCACAAAAAATGCTGAAATTTTTCATATAGATATGAATATTACATTATTCGGTTTCTAAAACGTAAACAATAAGAAAGTACCTTTTTCCATTAATATTGTTAAATTATGTATCCCTCCAATTCGTCGATTACCTATTTTATCTCTTCTTGCTGACTGTTAATCAGTTAATAAATATATATGCTATGATAAGGATATTTGAACCAAAATTTCCTATACTGCTCCTGTTAAATGTTAAATTTAGAAGTTTTATGCAATAAATAATCGTATCGTATCGTATTTTGCTCATTTTGTGCCATTAAATATATTTTACTTGCTTTGAATTTCTCTCAAATATTTCAAAGTGTTGTTATTAAATACAATGCAATAATACATCATGCCGCCCTTTGATCTGTATCATATAAATGGGTCATTACGGTAAAGCATGACGAGGTTTAAGGGTTGGAATACGCTCATCCAGTGTAGGAAACTCAAGTCACTTACTTGTTGGGAATTTAGATGGACTTGCGTGCATTACCTATCACACCTGTTTCATAATTAAGTTCTGAATGATTCCACTTTGGAAGTAGCTTTTATCACCAAGGTCATAGGACAAGGGCTCCCGACACTCTCACACTCGAGTAAGTAAACAATATGTTGAATTTGAGTAAATATTTTATTTTCAGTATAGCTGAATAGTCAAATTTTGCAAACGTCATATCCTGCGCTACTATTGCAATTTAATGCCTGACACTGTGGTATTTTACGACTTACAAGATCTTTAGTTAACAGAAATCAACGAGAACCACTTATTGTTGCCTTTATCACGTCTTTTATCCAAAAATATCGATCTTTTACAAACGTAGTAGAAACTCTTAAGCAATCGGCGCGACGAATTTGCTTGGTATTTTATTAGAGAAATCTGCCCCTGATTTTTCAAAGTTTACTTAAGCGCTGGGTGTGGTCTGTGAAATTTGAAATTGGGCTGTAAAAGATGTCGAATTATAAGAAATCCTTTTACAGCTTTGGAGAAAAACTGATATAAAAGCATATGCTATTAAAATATATTTGTCCGTATTGTTTTTTGGATGGATATAGAGTTAATAATGAACACTTCAGATTTTTTTTCTCCTTTTCTTTTTGGACAAAACATTAATCTATTAGATTAAAAAAATAACAGAATCACTCTTCTTTTGGAACTAATTCTGATCTAGAAACAATTAGAAGCTTCCTACTCAACTTAATATCTGATGCAATCGGGAGGCAAATCATAAAATCAATACCATTTATTTTTGTACAATATTAAAATATATGCTTAGTTAAGTTTCATTAAAGTTTTCATATGTAATTTCATCGTGGACAACCTCAAATGTAAGAGAGAGGGATGATTTGATGGTAACACGCACACGCGCGCGCGCAGAAATGATATATTTCCTGTTATATTATGAATATTCATCACCTTGTTTTTGTGATACGACATAAAATATATGTTTTTGAATGCCGCTTTCTTGTGATAGTATTTCTATCAATCAATCACGATTGATTATATACATATACGTCTCAACGTATAAACGCATAAACAACTGAAACTTTTAGTAAAAGGCTAGACTTTATAGCCGATTAAGATCTCATAAGCAGGGTACACTGAATAAAATAATAGTCCTATTTTCATTAAAAAAATGATTTATCAGTACCTAGGAATTCTGTACGCCACTAAATATCGATCAATAGCTAAACAATTTTTAGAACCCAAAATATGCTTTCCCAAATTGTCTAAATATACCTAAAGAAAAACAATTTAAATTTAATCATACATTTGCAAGATGAATGAACAGTCGCAAATATTAATTGAATGGCATGCCCTTTGATTACTGCTTTGTCTACCAGTACAGAGCTAACGGTCATCATGGAAATTTCAAAATATCAACTGTACTTTGTATTTGTAGCCCACGACTGTAACTGCTCGGCCACGGCCGCCCCGCTCTCAATATAGAAAGTCTTGCTTCACTTCACATAATTTACTTATGTACCCAATGCCTTGTGGCATAGGTCCGTGAAACCTCAATCAGCCGGGTGTAAAAATATGAAATACATTAGATCTGAGGTATATCAAGGTCATGTTGCCGCTTAGTGTGTCAGCATAATTTAACAACGTAATACTTGTCTATGTACGAGAATAGCATCATATGCAAAGTCCTAGAGACAGAAATACTGTCGATGTGATGTAAAACAAGCCATTGCATGTCTTGCTCTTGTGGTATAAACATGACCTCTAGTTGAGAAAGATGAATTTTGGTTAATGTAGTTATTTAAGAACAGAACATATCTTTATTTACCTCTCAGGTATGATAAAGTCAAGATGTGGAAATGGATAAGAATATTGTAACAAAAAAATATCATTCCCGCCAATGGTATGGTGATGTAATAAAACAGACTCGGACTCATTCAGGAAAAGAAGGAAATGTATGAAAGATTGAGACAGGTTGACAGAAGGAGGGGTATATTTTGCAATGTAAAATATTGGAAAGTTAGGTTATAAATAAAGTCAATCATGACGTGGTGACTAAATATAAAATATAAGAGTCTATTTTGGCATCAAGATGTCAGACTATATCTTTTTCATGAAAAGAAACTGTTTAACTTAGGACTAGCTAATTGCATATTTCAGGAAGATAATTCAAAGAAATCGTATAGGAGCGAATATTGGTACTAAGCAAAGCGAGAAAAAGTCGAGCGAAGCTTGACCAAAGGCTAAGTTTTATCGAAATTATCACGTTTCTAAGAATCTGACATGCAAGATCATATATGTATTCATATAAGTCTCGCCGTCTATAAAACTTAAAGATATCCTGAAAAACTGTCATATACTTTATAGCGCTCTTAAAACATGTCATCTAGTACCGGCAAAAAGTTATATCTGTCAACTTGATTCCGTATAAATAGTTCAATTTCCGCTCAATAATTGCATGTCTGGTCAGTTTATATTTGTATTCAACCATAACAAGTTCCACCGTCTATCAAACCTAAAATTATCCTGAAACACTGTCATATACTTTATATCGCTCTTATATATATATATTAGCATATTACTATTGTAATGTACGGCATATTGCATTGAAATCAAACGAAAACGCCATTGTTTTTTTCTGCAAAAAGAGTATTCCCTTAGTATGCAAATTTGCCAATGCCTCTATTTTTACGTTACGTTCCAATTAACTTTACATATGTCATATCGAGATTTTCACGTTTTATGTCTACGCTAATATTGAATATTTTAAATAAATCTCGTCATTCAATTTATTCATATACCTACCGATATGCCTTAAAACGCATCAGCGTTATAAACGTTACAGTAAAGCTCACGCGGAAAGCGTTTTTCGCGACAACGCTTTCCGCGATACCACAATGGACAAATATTCACCGCAACTCTGCCCATGTATTAATGTGTCATTCTATCGATATCCATTATGGCATCACCGCGATCATCTGTACCTGTACAAAATTACTCATTTTTTGCAAATTAACCTAAATTATTCTTTATGGAATGAAACTTCAAAAGTTAAAGGAGACCGCAACCCTAAAATAAACTTGATCTTAATCTGAAGATCACACTCTGATCATGACATCTGTGAAAGCATATCTCAATATATGGTTTCATAACAAAGTTATTCATGTTTTAATACGTAAAAATCGCGGCACTGAGCTGGCTTATGGGCGACGCCATTTTAATTACCATCTCTGATAAACACCGGAGAGTTGAACGCTTAATATGAAATATCGCATTGATGTACGTAGCTCGATAATACAAATATGGAGAGACTGAATACTTTAGGATACTTTACACAAGGACTTTTATATTCATAGAATATCTCCTGTTTACATATAATGCTCAGTTGCTCACCAATATCAGTTAATTTATTGTCTCTTTATAATTTATTAGTAAAGAGACGCTGATAAGTTATAGGATCGATGACTAGACAACCTAGAGACCCCATTCCCCTGACAAAAAGAAAAAGTCATGCATTTTGTCAGAGATGTGAATACATAGATTTAATGTAGCTTCGTGATATTGCAGGACATAATAAATCAATTCAATTAATCCTCACACTTTATGGATATATGAACACATCAACATGGATAGGATCAGCCTTTTATACCGTACTTGTTAACAATTGACTTCTCTGTAAATTACGTAAGTCTTGATTTCATTTAAAGGACTAGTTAATAAAATGAAATTGTTTTTTTTTCTGTAACAAGGGATAAAGACATAAACATAATCAAACAGATGGTCACTAGATTGAATTTGAACTTATATATAGTCGATTGCATATTTACAGAATGCATGTTATTCAAACCGGAATGCTCAAGCATTAAAAGAACCCCCATGCAAATTTATATGAAGGAATTTTGTGTTTTACCAATTACATGACCAAAATTACATCTTAGTATTTTAACCAAGCCCATGCATATAAATGACCTACATACAAAATAACCATATGATTATTTCAGGGTTGAAATATAATTTTATGGGTGGAATCTTGTCTGCTTTGTAAAAGAAGGAATAAAAATGAAGAGAGAAGAGAGTATGTGGGTCTTACTATGACACTGGATCATATAGATGAAATATATCTAAACAACATGCATAGATAAACTACATCTTTAATCTAAGAATCTTCCTGAAAATCTTTTGGATCTTGATTTACTTTATTAATGAGAGAGAGAGAGAGAGAGAGAGAGAAAAAAAAAATCTAATCTACATGTAGATTTATAAGATTTATTAGAAATAATAATGATAAAGCAAAATATAGATACAATTAGATCCAAAATATGTATGACGTAAGCAGTTGTACGTAGTGTGTAATTCACTGTAGATTGTAGTTACGTATTTCAAAGAAGCGACTTTCAAAGGAGGTCTAGGTTTTAAATATATTCTTTTTTTCTTTTCGTAATAAATTTAATTCATCACAGACCGAGAAGTTAGTACTACTGTAGTACGTAAGAAAACGGGGCGAATAGAAGTCTGTTTTACGTAGAGAAGAAAATAACAACATTAGCAAACATAATGTAAACGTTTTCAATCATTATTTAAAGTATTTTAAATTACGTGAAAATTGAATACAACCTCATTATGTGTTAAACGAACGTATCATCAGCTTTGTTTTTTTTACCAATCGTAATTTATCATGTACATACCCTCAACTATCCCGCAGACGATTAGCAAATTACCCAAAGGGCCTTTATCGAGGGAGATAACTCATGGGTATACGCATTCTCCAGTGGTAAACATTCAAGATGGCGACTGACGAAAGTTTTCAAAGCGTTAGTATTTGAACAAAAATACAAACAAACACGTTACCGTAGAGCTCGCTTCGCTCTCTATAAATACTGCTCATGTATAGCATATGTTTGGAAGATATGTCATATTTTTGATGAAATTTTACTTCAAAATAAATGCGTATTGTAGATATCAAATGCATACATATACGACCCTATACGAGAAAAAATAATTGCGTTTTTCTTTTCTACCTGTCACTTTTATAACCGTGAACTATTCAAGATACCGCGGTTACTGCCAAGTGATGTAAATATTAGTCTGATTAGATAAATATTGTCCTGGGCAACAGGGTCATAAATCACGGTCATAAAAGTAACACAGCATGTGACTAAGTCACCATGACAACAGACAATTGGCGAGTGAATTTATATTTACTAATCAGATGTGTGTATAGCTAGTAGAAATTTTATGATGACTGATAAGATAAGGCAAGTAGTATAGAGACGGCTGGTTTTGGACCACTTTTGCACTGAATGACCTTTGCGATCTTTTTTTACTATAGCGCAATTTTGGTCGGGGCAACCGCAAATTGGGGCACCTTTTTGCACCGAACGACCTTTTTTGTGTTCGATTTCGACAACCTTTTTGCGGCACATCGGGGAGAGCAGAATTTTTGCACCGAACGACCTTTTTTGCAACCTTTTTGTGGCACACCGGGGAGAGCCGAATTGGGGCAACTTCCAATTGGAGAAATACGAAAATAGAAAAATAGAAGACGAATATTCTAGGCAACCATGGATATCGAGGCAACCTTCCGCTCTATGGGCATACGATGCGAAAAAAGCGTGGCCAAGCACCTGCGCCTTGAAAACGCCTACGAAGGCAACCTTGTGCCGGACAATTCGGACGTCGCTGTACGCCTGCCGCGGGAAAGCGCTGTCTTCCGACATGGCGTCGCACGTGGGAGAAGCCCTCGAGCTCGCGTCTCCGGAGGACAACCCACTGTTTGTCGTGCAGACGCTCGCTAGGCAGTGGACAAACCTGGTTGCCAAACTCGACAGATGCTCGCGGACGGCCGCAAAAAACGATCTTCGTCGCCTGGTACGCGCACACAAAGACCGGGAGAGTCGCCAACGGACGCCGACGACGACGCTCGCTGGGAGAGGGCCGTAGAGTGGGCGGCGGCCGATTTTGGGTTTCGATCTTGCCCAATCTTTCGGGTGGATATCTTGCAGTCTCCAGAAGAAGGCATCCTGTTGGCGCCACTCCAGTGCTACGCAAAAGACGCGGACGCCGATACAATACTGGCCGCCAGCAAAAGGCATACATGCATACGAACGCCCCTAATCTAGCCAAGCTTCTTCCGGCGACATCTTGGGTGTCGTGGGCGTGGAGAACGGCCAAATGCCACAAAATTGGGGTAGAAAAATCAAGATACCGTCTGGTGGCTATGCCGGAGATGGCGCGCGGCAGAGAGATATCTACGCTTTCTACGGCTGGCCGCGATAGGCGCCTGCAAGAGTTGTTGGAATCAAAAAATGTAGAAGAGTGGACGCCGGCCGAGTGGCCACCGAAGTAGAAAAAGAGCGCGAGCGGGCGGAACAGCTGCAGAAAAAGAAAGCCGAAGAAAAAGAGCGGCTAGAACTCGAAGCAGCCGCATACACAAAATACAAAGGAGATTCTATAGAAATGTGGAGTCGTGTTCCAGACTTCCTACGGCTTCCAACGGGAAAGATCTCGGAGCTCTCTTCCAACCAAGAATGGAATATATTGAGATTCCGAAAAACGTCCAACTCGCATAGGCTGGTTTTGTCTGGCCCCGACTACATCGCAGTCGTGTGGGCGACCCGCGGCCTGTGCAAGGTTCTGGAATCGTTTCTTCTCGGTGGAAGAAGAAAGTACAAGAATTCGGTGTACTGGCTGGTTCCATTCGGTACAGGCAAGTCTGGACTGGCAATATCGGAACTACCCGCCCAAGAGTTTTGGAACGGCGAAAAGCACATATCTTGGAACCCTATCTAAGTACTCGCGGCCCCAGACCCAAAAATCTTGGAAGATCTGCAGGCTTTGGCAGACATAAAAAAAGCGCACAACAAACCGTACAAGAGAAGAAAACAGCCACGCTCCTGGAGGTTCCCGCCCCGTAGCCCAAAGACACAAAAAAGACGACAGACCTGCCCGCGAGCAAATATCTGAGGGCCCGCACGGCCCTATTTCTCGTCCCAACCGACGCCAGCGGAGAGCCCGCTACGGACGAAGATACGCCCGTATACGGAAGCTTTCTAGAAAATGAAATCGCCGATCTCCACCTGGAAGCAGTGGTCGCTCCGATGCGCTGCAAGCTAGGGGACGTCCGAACAACAGCTGCAAAAAAGAAAGACCGGCGCTTCGCGGTCTGCGCGGCCAGCGTCTAGACGAGCACGAGACCACAAGGCAGGCAGAAGAACACGGCGCCGACGCGGCCCAGGGCGTAGAGTTCGCTTCTTTTCCAGCCCTTCCATGCCGCTGCCTTCTTTTTTCCGATCCGGCCCAACATTTTCCATTCGACCAATCTTTGCCTTTTCCACTAGCTCTTCCACAGATTCGCACGCCGTCCTGCCAACCCGCTTTTCGCATCTTGGAACTCGTCGTACGGGAACCGAGGAGGTCCGCCTTGTTGCCAGACCAGATCCATCCCTATATACATGGGTATACAAATGTACCAATCGAATTTTCTGCGAAGTTCCACTGCTATTCCATGTAGTGGGGGTCTACTGGTTTTGTGTTTTCCAAATTATTTTTGTTCGACTGCGATACACACCAATCGTTTGCAATTTGTTGCAACCAGCCAACAGCCGTTTGCAATTGTTTGCAACCCCTACAACAGACGTTTGAAAAAAATTGCAAATATTCCAATTATTGCAATAGAATTGGAGGCGTGGGAGAATTGTATATAGCCATGCCACCTAGACGAGATTTGCCCCAGGAGCAGATCCAAGGAATCCGCTCCCTCCGAGGCCGGCTGTCGGCACACGAGGCGAAAAAGCGCTATTGTATCGGGTCCTCGAGGCTATACAAGATTTGGCTGGACGATTTGGCAGTTCCTACCACGTAAAATGTGCCCAAATCCGAAACTACAGTCGTACCGAACGGTTCCTCTATCGACGAACGGTTGTTCGAGGCGGACCCCCCCCCCCGCCCCTAGAGGGACCTCTATCGAAGAGGAGAGCGGACATTTGGTACCTAGAGGAACCCCTATCGAAAACCTATACGAGAGGTTGGGGCGGCTAGAGGCGCGATCGGAACAGACCATGCCGGTACCTAGAGGAACTCCTATCGAAAATCTATACGAGAGGTTGGGTAGACTAGAGGAGCGCGCGGGGCAGACTACGACCATGTTGGTGGAGGTGCTGGTCCTGTTGGAGCACTCCGACGACGAAGACTCCTTTCTCGAAGTAGAGGAGCTGGCTGCCGAAGACAAGAAGCAAGAGATACGAGGAGGATACGAAGATAGTGGAAACAGCCCAGAAGTGGGCCTGCATTTCCATCGCTGCGGTAGTCGTCTGGACAGTAGTTGTGGCAACCTGGAAGCAACCCCAGCAGGAAATTCCGCAAAAACTTACTCCGGTCTAGAAACCCGTCTATATGCCTCCACCTCCGGTTCCATCGACACGCATAGACCCCCACTACATGGAATAGGCGCGAAAAAAAAAAAGATTGGCTATCGTATCTACTTGGCATGGCTCCTTCATATAGTAATTCTGAAGAAACACAAACTGATAGAGACACGCAGACTGAGCTAACATCAGAAATGGTTCAAGGTATGGAAGATGAATTGAGATCTAGATTAGAAAACTCCAATGCAAATCGTTGCATGAAAGACTTGTACAGTACTAGTTTCTATGAGAAAAATGATGAAGCAGTTCCATTTTATACCGGACTACCAAATATTGGTGTTTTGAAGCATGTTTTTAACTTTGTCTGTGACCATTTGCCAGAAAATAGCAAAGTATTAACAAAAGAAGAACAGTTTCTTATATGTTTGGTAAAGCTAAGGATGAATGATCTTTTTAAAGACACGGCCAATCAGTTGAATGTTTCACTGTCAACTGTTCAAAGAGGTTTTCACAACACTCTTGATGTTCTTTACATTCGACTTAAGTTTTTAGTGAGGTGGCCAGAACGAGAAGCTATCCGAAAGACCATGCCTATGTCTTTCAGGAAAGACCTCGGCAAAAGGGTTGTAGTGGTATTGGACTATTTTGAACTGTTTCCTGAGCGACAATGTGGAGCAGAGAACAAAGTTTTCACATATTCGAACTATAAGCATCACCAAACCATTAAGTATGTAATAAGAGTAGCCCCCCCACCCCCCACACACACAAAAAAAAAGGTGTTGTTACTTTATATCAGAGGGTTGGGGAGGGAGGAATTCAGATAAGTTCATCACAGAAAAATCTGACTTATTAGGAAATCTACTTCCTGAAGATATTGTCATGGTAGACAGAGGATTTTGTAATGTAGAGATTCTATGGAGCGGAACTAGTAATCCCATGTTTCACCAACGGTTAACCCCAGCTTCATCCACTTGAAGTCGAGAAGACAAGGAAAATTGCCTCAGTGCGTATCCATGTCGAACGAGTTATTGGACTTATTTTGAGAAAGTTGAGAATCTTTGAAGGTGTTATTCCTCTAGAATTTATCAAATTAAGAAATGGAGAGAACATTCCAACGACAGATAAGATTGTCAGAGTTGCATGTTGTTTAACAAATCTGTGCCCATCTGTAGGGGCTGCCGTGGCCGAACGGTTACAGTCGTGGACTACAAATCTCTCAGCCCCTCACCGCTGTGGGTTCGAATCCCGGTAGGGACTTCGGATTATTCATGTGAGGAAGCCTTCCAGCTGGCTTGCGGTAGGTCGGTGGTTCTACCCGGGTACCTCTGTGTACTCGGGGTCTTCCTCCACCTGTAATTAGCTGGACGTCGCTATATGATTGAAATACTATCGCAGCGACGGTAAACCCCAATACAACAACATCTGTTGTGCCCTTTGATTAACATTAGTGACATGTACATGGTGTAGAGATTGATGTAGGTTGATGTAGGCTTAGGAATTGCCCATTACTGCTGCTTGTCAGATAATTAATAAAACTTAATGAGGTGGTTGTACAGTGCATGAAGCAGCAGGCACACCATTGTATTTAGCTAGATGATATGATGATTTATTGCATTTAAAGGTATCTTGAATTTAAAAGGAGTTCATATTTCTTTGTATTTATACAAATAATTTGCATATCAGTGGTAAATATTAACCTGTTCCATTCAAGATACTTACTGTGTATCAACAACGAAACATGGCTGTTGTTCAGTGGTAGAGTATGAACATTACTCTAGGTCAGAAGGTTGGGGTTCGACTCCGGGAATTAGCGAAATTTTGTAATCAACTGTACAGATGCAAAGTACTGGTCCAATTCAAGAACTGATAGGGTCAAAATTAAAAATATGTTTGTAGTGCTCTGACCGACACATCAAAAAGCCCCTATTCAGTTTTTTAGCTCTTTTTCGGCGTAGCTGTATAATTTCGATTTCAACTCGCATCTTAAACCAATCAAATGTACGCTAACAGCGGTAAATAATTCTAAGCTGAATAAAAGGACTCCTGTTATTGGTAAACGCATCGTTATGGACTATAAAATTACTGTAAATAAGGGGTGCAGCTTGTATATATCATTCAGCTTGGTGTTATTACTTTTCTTTTTGATGTAAACATGAAAGTGATTTCAGTAAGTTAAAAACAATCCTTTTCCATCAATTGAGGAATGCTACTTTTTGAAAATGATTTAAAACAACAAAAAAGAATCCACCGTGTTATGACATGAAACCCCTTAATTACTATGTATATTGAATTCTTCCAGCCTGCCGAGATGCTCTCACTGAAAATTAATTCGCCAAAACCAAAACAACTAATAACGCTTTTATATCATAATTGTCATATGCAATAATGATATGAAAAAATATCAAACAAGCCTATTTACAGATATAATTTTTTGTATTACCGTCTATAAATAAGTATATATCATAGAAAAAATACTGAACTATTTCTAGAGCGTACTAAATTTGTTGTGCGTCGGTCTTTCGCGCGCTTTTCCTCGGAATGTTCTAGAAGACTGGAAATCTCGTTTTTCTTTCATCCTACGCCGAATATCTTTTTTAAAGATATTTCTTGTTTATTCTGTATGGGTCTATCTACTTTCAGTTTTGGTCCCACATTATTAAGTTGAAAGACTAATCATACCTATTTGTTGCAATCATCAAATCTACTTTCTAAACCAGCATGGTTAGTTACTGTCATTCAACTATTAGTTGTTATCAAGCAATAAAAATTTCGGCCGATTCCAATCGGCAATTAACCTGAGAACAGCCATAGGAAGTAAAATCATTTAGTTGTGGTTCCTCGCCTTTAATGTTTTAACACATCGTAAAAACGGGATCCAGCAACCTCGTGAAGTACCTGTACAGTACAATACTATAGCTGACCATTGGGGGTACACGAAGTGCCGACGTAATACGTGAATTTATAATTACATTGGTTACACAATCGGTGATTACATTCATTCGTGTATACGATGATTGCCGAAGAAATACGATAATTTATTAGGCTAATTAGAGTAACTGACAGCGATAGCGAATCAATGGGGGGTCAGTTGCACTCACTGATCCAAACTCCACCGCAGTAGTTACCTCCCCTTACAGTTGTCGATAACCACTGCCACCACAAGTAGATTTCGGCTGATATAGGCCGGATTTACTATTTCACATGTGGCTTCTGTTTATAATATATCTTATCAGTTTCATCATATTCCACGAAAATAAGATTCGTGATTATGAGATAAGTAAAAAATAAAATCAAATAATATTAATTTATAAAATTATAAGTGTTGGCCACATGGTTTCAAATAACATCACGTGACTTGTGTGGTGGCAGTGGTTAAAGTAGCGTAGCGTGACGTAACCGGTGCGCGGAGTTTGTCACTGATCAGGCGGTACTTTTATGACCGACTGATTTGGTGGTATTGACGCACCAGCTGTTATTGCCCCGGGTCAAAAAAGCGTCATTGGGAAATCTCCCGGGTCAATGGAGAGCCCTGCTTGGGATATTTCAAATACATTTGATCACAATAAGATCAAGGTATTGGTGGTTATTTACTTTAACAGCTTGACACACTACTCCCCAGCAGCATGAAAACATATTTTGAATCTGACACTTCATATGTTAACCTCATTTCATGTAATTCCATGTCCAACTTCTGTCATACTTATCTTCGTCCATATCTCAACCTCAAGATCTAATAGTTCATTTATATATAGCTCTGGACACAAGATGATTTGAACTGTTTTATAAAGGATGCTATCACCATAAATATTTCCATGTAAAGAAGAAAACATTTCTTTGATTTGTTTCGCTAACATGTGTTTCGCTAACATGTGTTTACAATCATTTGGCGCATGCGTATCGGAAGGCGAACTGCGAAATATTGAATTCTCGCCTGGCGGGTTGGCGGGGCGCCAAGCGAAATGACGAAAAGACGAAATATTGATTTTTCGTGTTGCGGGGCGAGATTTCGCAGCGAAATGCGAAATATTAGATTCTCGCCTGGCGGGTTGGCGGGGCGCCAAGCGAAAAGTCAAAAAGACGAAATATTGATTTCTCGTGTGGCGGGACGAGATTTCGCCGCGAAATAAATTTTAATAAAATACAAACACAGAGACGCGTAAAAATATATCACATTTAAAAAACATATTAGATTCTCGCCTGGCTGTGAAGTCGAAGCCAAATTTCCAGCTTAAAAATGGTCGTTTCTGCTAATAATATTTTTTTTATGAACATATAAATATCATAAATTTTTTTGTAATTAATCATGTACCCAAATGGACAAAGATTATATCTGAAGATCAATGAAAGTGTTGTTTATCGAAAACAAAACGGTCGAAACTGCAGCGGATATTTTGTACGTTACATCTTTCGTTGGCAACATGTAAACATGTATAATCAAAGTACGGATGTCACAGCATCATTTTATTTTTTCGAGATTTTATCCCGTGAGATTTTCATGATGAATATATGTTCTTGAAATATTCACGTTAATATGATTTTTGTATGTTATTTCTTTATCATGCTTGATTAATACGATGGAGTATCAGGTTCAAGCCTTTAAGGTCGTGCAGCCGACAGTTAAACCTGACAAAAGAATAATAAAAAAAGGATTGTATTACTGAAATATGTATTTGAAATTACATTTGTACAAGATACCACAGTTTTTCAAGTAAATATAACTTTGAAATACACCGGTTTCAGGTTGAGTTCTTTCATTTAAAAGATTTATTTAATTAATATGTAACACTTTTTTTATGATTGATTTCAAAGCCTATTTAAACCCGCCCAACAAATTAAGTGGTACACATGTCTTTAATCTGCAGATAATCGTTATAAACAAACCGAGCGGCATCTCTTAAATAAAATAAACATAATCCGCACAAGTAGGCTATTTCATATTAGATTTTCCTTAATTAATCAGCTATGTGTATAAGATAATGTTGTTCCCTGCGATTTTGAATCAGAATATACGGAGGAAGAGTATCAAATTCTTCAAGACAACTATGATAATGAGCAGTAATTTGTGTGCATGAATGATTTTTGTCAGTGTGTGAATTGTGTCAAAATGCTATCCAGTGTTGATAATGTTTGTTGCCATTGAAGTGATTTAGTTAGAACAGAACAGAACATATCTTTTATATTCACCTAGGTACATATGATACAACATGGGTATAAGACATAAAAACATTATTATAAGGTGTTTTTTTTCTTCTCAAATCCGGTCATTTAGATCAAAATAGCAGTGTGTGTGTGTGGGGGGGGGGTAACATCTTTTGATTTTTATAGATGTAAAATGAACCAAATGATTAATCGGCATTACTTAAACGAACACCAAAATAAGCTTATTTTCATTGCCTAAAATTCACCTAAAGCATAAAATTATTTGTTCCTTTACCGTGGTGACTTACGTTTTTAGTGTATGCACGATATAGTGTCGTAATTATTATACTGTGAAAAAAAAAATAAGAAGCCGTACACCTCCTTTTTGTTGATATCAATTAGCCGTACACAAAACATATAAGCCCCGTACAGTAAGGAAAATGATAATAATAAGAGTTTGTCGTTGATTAGAATCAACACAAGGAAGAAGTTACATCTACATAATTATTAGACAATCACGGGTAAAAACTGACCAGATATGCAATTATTGAGCGGAAATTGAACTATTTTATAGGGAATGAAGTTGACAGATATAATTTTTTGCCGGTACTAGATGGCATGTTTTAAGAGCGCTATAAAGTATATGACAGTTTTTCAGGATATCTTTAAGTTTTATAGACGGCGAAACTTATATGAATACATATATGATCTTGCATGTCAGATTCTTAGAAACGTGATAATTTCGATTAAAAAATTTTCTGGTCATGCTTCGCTCGACTTTTTCTCGCTTTGCTTAGTACCAATATCCGGTGTCGCTCCCATACGGTGAAAGAGCTACTTAAGATCAAGACGGATGCTTTGTTAACAAGGGTATTAATGGCGTGTCACATCCAAGACCTCTGTCATCTGGACATTCTTACAGAAGACGCCATATTGGACTGTGTGCAAAGAAGGTTTTCAGAGAACGTTTTCTATGTAAGTACAAACCTTTTCATGAAGACCAAAATGTAATGCTAGAGCTAGGTAGGTACGTACATTCTGAAGAACTTTGTCGTTTTTGCTATAAAGACTCAAGTGTCTGGCAGACTTATCCATTTAACCAATTTCCACTGTCCATGTGGACAGATACAGCATGTGATTTGTATAGGCCATTGAATTGTTTACAAACATGATAAGTCATATTTTTTCTCCATCTTTACAGGTAAAATAGAAATTGTTTTAAAAAATTTCTTTACGTTAAAATTTAGAATTTAAATTATGAAAAAAAATACAAGAACAAGAAAACACCCCAATTTGAACCAAACGCTTAAAATATCTGCGATGTTGGTGTTTTACGTGCAACAACTGTCTTACAGAAAACGCCGATCTAGGCGATTTGTTTAGAGTTGCTCAATATTAATACGAAAAATCGATATACTGCAAACGTGTCCTATTTTTTTAATCCGTTTTGGATTTTAGATAATCCTACTATTAAACATCAAATGGTGAAGTTATCGAAAATATATCTTTTAACATGACATATCTTGTTTTCTATGCGTTTAAGTTTATAGTTAAGTAACTTATGAGTGTGACCTGTATTTCACGGTGAACATGGTAAAATTGGTTGTTCTGCCCCAGTTTCACCTTAGGTTTACCTTTGTGTTTAAGTTTTTCTATGAAGACATCACATCTTTATGATACTAAGTACACATGTTAATCATAACATGATAAATGTAATACGTATGCAAATTCATGGCTCTGATCTATGTTTTATGGTTGGATGAACATGATTAAATTGATTGTTCTGCCTCAGGTTAAGTTTTTTTATTATGAAAATGAATTCTCTCTCTATGTACACGTGTACATTATGGTATAAACTATTAACTATTTATGCAAAGTTATGGCTGTAACCTATGTTTCACGGTTGGATGAACATGGTAAAATTGGCTGTTCTGATTTGGGTTTATCTTTGCCCTAAAGCCTTTTTCTATGATAAAAGTCTTTGGCTTTTGGTTATCATAGAGTAATGGCCCTTTGTTTCTTTTGCTATTCTTGTCTGCACACTACCTCCAAAACCTCTGGCTTGACTTGGATGAAACTTTATTAGATTGATAGTGCATGCGCGTGATTTTATGCATGTATATTGATATATATAAGTTTTTTTTATTGTAAGGTCAGCTTGGGATGGTTCCCTGACCCCTACTGTACCTGTTTTGGGGAAAATGAATGGGGATACCTATAAAAGGCATCTCAAAAAAAAAAAGTGCATAACTTATTTTTTCTATAAATATGTAGCTTATGAATGGGTCATATAATCATGAAATTGATACAAATATTTGCCACTGACCATATGCCGGAGGTGGGGCATTAGTGTTAAAGAGACACACTTCCTTGTTTCTCAGAAAATAATGCATATATGACGTATATAACGTTGTTCTGCTTTGTGTTTTTTTAAATAGTTACATACAAATGCTCAAGAATAAAACTGTAATTTTTCACATAAATGATACCAGAATAGCAAATTGAAAAAAAAATATGTAAAATCATCTAATTTTGACTTCTACATTGAATTTTCTAAGTATTTTTCTGCTGAGGAAGCAATATTCGAAAAAAAAAGAAAGGAAAAAAAATAAAATTTCTTAATATAAATCTAAGTATAGATCAATAAAACATGTTGACAGATGTCGATCTCTTTCAGCTAACTTCTTTATATAATGTTCCTTAAATAATGGTTAATTTATGTTAAGACAGATAGATATAAAGATAGATACATGTATATACATAACTAGGTTGACAAATTAAGATTGATCAATACTACGTTTCTTTATTTCAGACATATATTGGTGATGTTTTGATATCTGTTAATCCATGCAAGTCACTACCTATATACGAGAAAAAGGTAAGTATGTATGAGTACACGGATGAAATTAATAGATTGATCAATTTATACTCGTATGGGTATGCGTGCGTGCCTACGTGTGCATGCATGCATGTGTATCATTTACCGAGATGAAATGTTAATGATACACGTTACATCGATTTGAAAATGAAGATTTACAAACAGTGCATTTTATATTAACTCGAAATTATTCAAAATCGATTGCAATGATTTCTGGAAATACAAATGTTTTAAATCACTACGGTTATATTTCAGTATCATGACCTATACAAATGTTTTAAATCACTACGGTTATATTTTAGTATCATGACCTATACAAAGGCTTATCCTTCCGAGGCCAACAGGAACCCCATCTTTTCTGGACAGCAGATCACGCCTTTCAAAGTATCGTACACTCTCGTGTTCCGAAATGCATCATCGTGAGCGGAATCTCCGGTGCTGGGAAAACGGAGAGCACCAAGTACATTCTCCAACATATTTTACAAGAAGGTCACCAGAATGTTCAATCAATTATCAATACACTGACCCGGGTAAGTATAAGACGTCAAAAATACCCCTGATCATTTTCCTAATCTTGTTAGATACAATAGGAAGTTAAGTCTTGCGAATATTCACCTGCCTTAAAGTATATGTTTTTGATTTCGATTATTTGATTGTATATGAAGGAAACAGAAAAGAACAATTACCAACTGAGACGTTCTGTAGACCAGTAGTCTATATCATTGCAGGTGAACCCACTGCTAGAACTGTTTGGTAATGCAAAGACCAGTCTGAACCCCAACTCGAGCCGCTTTGGCAAGTTGACAAGTCTACATTACGATACGTCTGGCTTTCTGACAGGGGGTGAGTTTTACTGGGGTGGTGTTGATAATATGATGATGATGATTGTTTACAAAGTTGCTATTTTGAGATTTAGACATTAGTTCATTGTAACTTATGTAAAAAATGAATGCATTTTTTTTTCAAACATTTTTTTAGATGTAGCAGAAGAAAGAGCACAAAGACACTTAATTGTGTCAAGGAAAAATTAACATTTCAGTTAAGTTCATCCTTTATTAATGATATTAATTTTGTATTTATCTACTTTAATAAGAAAATAAGAATTAGATTTAATAGTATAAAAAATTTCACAAATTTGATTTCAAACTCGCGTTCTTATCTTGAAGTTACTTTAGAAAAAATATTAGCAACACGCTTACCTACCTAGCTAATGAGCCAGTGAAGCTCATGAAACGATTGTGTTCTCTAACAGACGACTGCTTATCTCAGTCATCAATTAAATAGACATTTCAATTCAATTTCTCCACATTGCAAATTGCTCTGCCCAAGAATACGAATATAACTAAAATGTAAATGAGGAAACATATTTCTAGTAAGAAAATGGGGTTATGTATTTATTAATCTATTTATTTACTTCTATTTACTCTGGTACACCATCTTTACAGAAAGATGTCGGTTTTTCGCCATAATTGATTTGTTTTAAGAATTATTTTTAGGATCATCAGAACCCTAAATGTACATGAAATATACGTTAAATAATAAACTCTTAACAAAACATTATACACTTCAAACTCTCCTCTCTGTCTCTCTTTCAGCTGATATACAGTGCTATACTCTCGAGAAGTCCCGTGTTATATATCAAAATCCGGGAGAAAGGAATTTTCACATTTTCTACGCCATGCTGGCTGGGATGACTACAGAAGAATTAGAGTCATATTTTTTGCATAAGCACGCTGAATACAGGTTCGTATTTGTGCATTACAATCAGTTAATTATTTTAACGACCCATACAATGTTAAAAAAATTTGGAAGAAAGAATGAGATGTTCTTTTTTATTTCAGAATACTGAATCACAAACGAAACGTATTGTCAGGGGGAAAATTCTTTGATGACAATGAGGAAGACACATATCGCGTAAAATTTCAAGATACCAAGAAAGCATTGTACAAAATAGGGTTCAGCAGCGAGGTAAACTGCATATTAAGAATACATTTTGTACACTAGTAAAATAAAATATTGACATAGACCATAATAAAGAGCTGCCAAAAGCAGAAAAAAATGTTATTCGAATTAGTTGAAAATTATTTCCTCTTTTATTTTTATTTAGATTTTGATTAAAAACATTTGAAATCTAAAAGAAAATGTTAAAATTCGCACATCAGTAATAGTAACAAAATATATTGCTTAACTTTACAAGCGAAAGAGTTTAAGAGGTGAGAATCTTCATACAGACGAAACTTAAGTAAGTCGTCATTTGTCTCTTGGTCTTAAGCAATGGTACACTAACCTTTTCAGTCTTGATATGGTGTTCTTTCTTAAAATTTAAGGGTCTAGAGGACATGTTTAGAATCCTTGCGGCTATTTTACTACTCACAAACATCACGTTTCTCGAGGACGACAGTGGGTACCCTGTAATTGATGAGGACGATGAAGACCTGCTTCTGAAGCCTGGTAATTACACCTGCATGTGTACTAAATGCTATTTGTCCAATATTTGTAAAACCTTAAATATTTTTTAAAGTTCTAACCTGATAATTCCATAAGGTTTTCTCATTGATGTGAATTTAGGAAGTTTGAGACTTTCGATTGCTAATATTTAGAATCAAAATAATCATTAAGTCGACGGGGGACTTTGAGTATGTGTTGTTTACCAAATATCCTATCTACACGAGCCTATTACATTTATCATATGTCCTTGTTATTTAAATACCTACATCAGTAGTTTTAGCGCATCAGTCGTAGTTTTATATACATGTTTAATATCGAGCAAAATCGATTAATATTTCAAACCTTATAACATTTTGGAAAGGATACTAACGTACATTGAGTATTTGAAATACAACGTCCGTTTATTGCAGTGTGTTCCCTTCTCGGTATAGAACCAGAATATATGTACAAAGCCCTTCTGAAGACTATCAAACAAGCGGGAAAAGGTAAGACGAAGATTGCGAAAAATACATATAAAGTGGATGTCATTTACAATAATAATTTTGGAAGTAAAAGGCCGATGCCAGAAAAAATATAATAAATACCTTCTTTTTTTTTTACCAATAACATAGAAAAAATATCCAACTTTTTTTTATTTCTAATTATTTTTCATATCCGATTAAATGCATGTGGCACCTTTACTGTGTTATATACAATTGTTACTCCACGCTTGACTGATTTAGCCTCAGCCTCTTATGTTATGTACTCATTTATGATATCAGTTTGCCTATTAACTTTTAGGAAAGCTTTTGTGACGTTGTGCAAATCTGTGTAACCGTTTGTCTGAAATAATATTATAGTTGATACTTTATTTTATTGAAAATAGATGAAACATTTGAAGCAAGTAAGACAGTCGAATGGCGGAAAATGGGCGCAACGCGTTGGCCAAACATCTGTACAACAGTGTGTTTGAAGGCGTGGTTTGTCGGATCAACCAATCGTTGAAGCCTCTCCAGAGATATGCATCTTCGTATGTATCATACTGTGAGGATACTGCCATCGGTTTATTTAGATTTACTGTTTGTCCTACCTAATCATTCAGTGAAATGCGTATACTTTGTGTGAAAAATTAACAAAATGAATTCCGTAAAATTTAAAATAAAACTGATGATTAGTACGGAAACTGTTTTCTAACTTCGCAGCAGGATATGTTCGTTGGCATACATACACAGAAAATTAGATTATCAATTTCATTGTCATTTACTGGCTTTAATTGAGATACCAAAACTACGAAATGGTATATTTAGCTGCAGAAATTTTGTCTGGGTATAATAATTATTGGTAGTTATGTAATAACAGTTCTTGATTGTTATGTAACCACCAATCAGAAGTATTGACACAATAAACGTACATATCTTGATTATGGCTTGATACATACTGGTCATTTATTTCAGATATGCAATTTATTTCGGTTTAGGACTATAATGTGTGGAGATCGTTGTAGACTTTAGTTTTCTGGTAGACATTGCATAAGAAATTCATTTTAGCAGGTCCTGGGTTAGACCAGTACATTGGTCCGTCAAGATAATACGCGAGGAAATCGTGGTTGTTGGTAGGTCTGTCGCTTTAAATTTAAATACTGGATGATTATATTGAAATAAAATATTACATACTTACTTACGCGCTATGTTATTGCAGTTCGTCTGTTGAGCTAGGGATCTTGGATATCTCTGGATTTGAGAGTTTAGTCGAGGGTAATGGGTTCGAGCAGCTGTGTATTAACATCACCAACGAGACTTTGCAACAACTTTTCTTGGAGCACGTGTTCGAGAGAGAACGTCAGGCGTATGTGGACGAGGGGGTCGAAGGGGTCAATTTCCAATACACAGACAATCAACTTGTCCTTGAGCTACTCGTGAAGGTCAGGAAGTTCGCTTAAAATTCTTATACAGAACCTTGCAGTTTGTCCCTTGACCGTATGAAATTGATACGATGTGGTGCTTGATTAATTACAAGAAGTCATCTTTTAAGTTTGTGCTGAGACAGTAAAGCCTGTATAAAAATGTATGTGAATTATAAATTAACAAGAGACCACAGTTGATATTCACGTATGGCATTATTAACGATTTAATTGAGTTTTCTTAGTTACAGACAATTAAGATGTAACATTAATAAACGCAGTTGTCGATGGCAGAGATGTCATTATTTTATGACATTTAATGACTGCTTTTCAGAGCCCATGCGGTATTTTGCCATTACTTGAAGAAAGCAACAGGATTCACGATACAGACACTGGCTTCGTGGACAAGTTGAACGAGTTTTGTGTGAAGTGCAGCAGCTATCGGCAAATGCAGCGACAAAGACGCCCGATGTTTGCCGTTCAACATTTCGCAGGAGAGGTTATACGTTATTTCCTAACAGCTTGTTCCTTTATTGGCTTTATTTATTCATCAAAATTTGTTTTGATGTTATAGATTGCTACTTCAATGTTAAATGATGCCAAGAAATTTAGATTCTATTCCTATTTAACAATTCTTTTACTAACATTATTGTAACTTTACATTTTTATATTTTTAGATATACATAAAACTGTAACGCCATATATTCATAGTAACTGAAATGACATTTTGATACCCCCCTAATGTTTTCTAGGTTACATATGATGCTACAGGGTTTCTTGAGAAAAATACGGACACGCTATCGGATACACTCAAACAATGTTTGGTAGACAGCAGTAACGCCTTTCTGATAGTGTAAGTCTTGTCATCAATATTTTCATAAATATTTGTATAATCTAATAACATTGTTCTTATATTCTGTTTTTCTCATTTTAAAACGAATTCTTTTGTCTTTGTCTTTTTTGTAGAGGGGGCTTGGGTGCACTTTAAATCAAATGGTATTACCAAGCAGTGATAAATGGTATCATATTCACAATCCTTCGTGTTTGTAGATATGCGTCGTTGATATGTTTTACTGCTTAATATTTCAAATCATGTTGTTTTCTTATGTCTAATCTTACTATGGCAACGGTTTATCACAAATCATTTGATTAAACACAACCTTTGGAAAGAATTATTAACATTTATCAAACTATCAAAAGTGTTATCGTGAACCAAATTTAAGTTTACGGACATTGATATTCGCGTTGGGAGCAGTGGTCCAGTGGTAGGACACGCGCTTTGGGATCGAGGGGTCCCGGGTTCGAGTCCTGCGAACGACACTGCCAATTTCCTTGAACAAGAAATTTATCCCGCATTGTTTCATTTCACCCAGGTGTAAATGGGTACCTGAGAGGGTAGTATAGTTCCGTGGTGCCATGGTGTGGGCTGCCATAAGCGGAATGCAAGACTCCCCAGGGAGATCGATAAATAGATACAAGTAGCCCGATGACCAGGGGTAAAAGCTGTAAAGTCGGTGAACGTGCCTAAGGCATGAAACTTAGACTATAGCATGCATTTTCTTTTACTTTTACTACCGACAGCTGTAATTTTTTGTGATAATAAATGTTCGCGTATTTCGTACTAGTGGGCAAACATCAGTGAATCATGGGCTAGATACAAAACATCTTGGTATTACAGTTCTTCGTCCTGAAATAAAGAAGTAACAAACTTTTGTTTTGATCAAATTTCAGACCTGAAGTACACGACACAATATCGAGGGCAACTGCAAGGTCATTCGAAATCAGTAAGATTATTTCGACATTTTATTGAAACAATTCCAACTTCATACATTTTACAATGATTCACCTGAAACATACTATACTACATAAATCTTTCGTTACCTTGCTGTGGATCAGATTCTATACATATATATGTCCGTTTATCTTAAGATTTTTGATGAGATACTGAAATATATCAGTGAGATATAATTCATATCTAACTGTTGAAACTGTGAGTGATATAGATAGAATTTCGGTTCCCGATCTGTACATTGAAATATATAGCAAAGTAGTATAGTGAAACGGATAAAGATTTCCATGACGTCACTGTTATGTCAAGTAATTCAACATAATTTGGCGCCATTTTTGATAATGTCTGGCTAGTTTAATGCAAGAACTATAGAAAACAACATAAGATAAAAAGATAATGTGTTTGTTTTTAGTGTAAATGGAATACATCTCATCTCAAAGGGATACAATTTTCATATTTTCACGACACGTAGCTCTCGTGAAAATATTGTAATTGAATCACTTCTCGATGAAATATATTCCATACTCACCTAAATTTCATCTATGTATTAAGAAACTGAAAAGAAGGCATGCTTCTTTATTAACCGAAAAATTAAATACCTTCCTATATTTTCTAAAATTTATATATATACTTCCCTTTTTATTTAATGACCACTTCTATGTACAAGTTTATCATTCATTAACTTTAATCAGAAAATCGTTTTAATTATTATATTTTTCTTACATTAAGGTCCCAAGATAATAGGAAAAAAACTACAGGACTTCGTTTCCGCGAACTATATGGTATGTACATTTACTTTGTTTGAATCACGCGTTTGTTTGAAAACTCGTTGAACTAGATATTCACTCGTTTTTCTGCATACTCTCTATTAGTAAATGTGACATTTTCGACCCTGGGTATCAGTTATAAAATCAAAGATTTTGAAACTATTAAAATATTCAGTTATTTCCGTACTGGTGAGAAAAATGCATTTGAGTACATGGCACGCAAGGGCTGTTTCATGTACCATGATGACGTTTCTAATAGTGTGTCTGTACGGTGTGTCAGTATCACCCTGTGCATATAGACAATAACAAGTAGTGATTTATTTCAGAGATCGTTGAAAAACTTGATTGGAAAGCTGAAACAGATGAAACCGCTCTTTGTCAGGTCAGTTATCCATCTGTCTCCGTATTTTTTAAAAAGAAATACTTTTTTCTGTGACTTAGCCCTGATGAAAAAAATAAACTGTCCTTTTGAGATTGCTAACTTAAAGTGTATAAGTGATAGGTAATATTTTAGGTTGTTCTTATTCATACTGAAGTATATGATAAAGATTTACAACATTTTGAAACACATATACTGAACATATTTCTGATAACTATACGGTTTCTTGATCGGTCAAGTCAGTTGTAGCTTCAAAAATGGAAATGATTTAGTGTGTTGTGACGTACATTTTTCGCATGAACTATTACACGCATTTAGTATGAAACCATTCTGTTAATATTCTCAAAGAAATATACAAATATACTGAAACAGGTGTATTAAACCAAACGAATCCCTGGAGCCCGGAAGATTCGACCGGGGGTTCGTATCTAAACAACTGCATAGTGCCGGGGCCATGGAAGTGGCCTCTGTCAGAAAAATGGGCTACCCCGTCCGTATGCCGTTTCAGGACTTTGTTGACAGGTTTGTTTGTATATTACTACCACCACCACCACCACTACTACTACAACTACAACGATAATATTGAAAACATCAAAGTAACATAAATGTTTGTTTTACACGAAACAAATATATAAACTATATCAAATTGTATGAGTGGACCCCAAATGTCGGCAAACCTAGTAGTCATATTATTGGGTCCTTCGCCCCTGCCTTTAGTTACACTGTGTTTTCTGCAGAAAAACATCAACATCCAACTATGATTTAAAAGACACAAGGTAGAGATGTATAATAACGAATATACAGACTAGTGGGGCAGGCGGACAAATATGTATTGATCGAAGACAATAACTTTTGATTAATGGGAAATCAATCATTAGGGGATAAATAAATAAAATAATAAAAATTATTAGAAAGTATTCTTAGGGGTTTATAATCATTAATGTTTAATAATCTCTCTCTCTCTCTCTCTCTCTCTCTCTCGAAACTTTCAGATAATGCCTTGTAGAAATGTTATTGAACATGTATACAATTTCTGCGAAAATTACGTTAGGTGCTTTATGATCTTTTTTCTTTCATATCTTTAATTCTCTTTATCTTCTCTGGAAATGATTCTTCCATTTTTTCTCGTGCATGTATGTATTCATGCTTATCAGTGATGATTGCTTTGAAAATACAAATTGCTATTTATGCAAAAAAATATATTTTTTTTTATTTTTATTTCTCTTTAAATTTTGCTGACAGTATACATAAAATATTCCCGCAGATATTCGGATTTACTGGAATCACTTCAATCTTCCCATCAGACAGTAAAGGACAAGTCAACAATGATATTACGTCAGAATGAAATCATAGACTTTGTAGCTGGAACTGGAAAGGTATTTTAATTCATTTTTGAATACGTTTTACTTCTGTTGTATATGGCTGAATTATATTAAAATAAACATCTTCATACTGATTGTCTTTATCGCCTCTACAACTATTCATCTTCATCTCAACCTAATCCCCCATCTTATTCAGCATACCCAAAATGGAAGTTGTCTGAGCTCTATTCTCCTCGAAGAGTTAATTACCTAATTTTGAAGTACAAAACGATTAGTGGACGTTCAAATTGTAATATTTTCAAATCTGATAGTTATAATTATAAAACATCTGAAGTCCTCATGGAATAACTGCATCAATGCTTCCTAATCACCTTTAATTTTAACGTTTTCCTACTGAAGAGCACCCTTTCAAAATACTGTTTTCTTGTCTGCAATTCTGCTTTAAATTGATTTTGGGTTCTGTTTTTTGTAAGGTTGTGAACTTAATATACACAATACATTGCTGCAATGGATTTTGGTCTAATGTAGATCGAAGTGGTATCTACTTATTTATCAAATGTTATCAGATATTCATTTAGTTAACATATTATACGGCTATATTTCAGGTTTTTCTAAAATACGAAGACGTAGAAAAACTTGACCAAAAACTTCATGAAAAGGTAGGTGTTTTGTGATTTCAATGTGTAGATGTGTGAAACTCTCATACGTGAATAGAAGTCTAAACATAAAATTACTATTCCTATTATATGGGCTTCCAATACTGATAATAAAATGAATGTGTTCATACCTAAAAATTAATACAAAGAATGATAACTAGTATTTATCTGACTAACACTAAAGGATTTGTGAGGATGATAGTTCCAATGATGTTAATTCGAACGACATGTATGTGAAATCATTTCATGTAAATGAAGAATATACGTTTTGAAAAATAATAAATAAGAATTTATCACTATTCTATACCAAAAACATTCTTTTACTTTCAGCGTATGAAAAAACTTGCTGAAGAAAAAGAGGCAATGGAAAGGGAGAGAAAAGAAAGAGCTGAGAGGGAAAGAAAAGAGAGAGTGGCATATCGTATGAAACTCGGCGAAGATACAGATACCATTGATAATTCAAGCGTAACCGATTCACCTGCGTCACTTATAAGTATGCCTCAAGGAAAACTATGGTTAGTCATTGTTGTATTTTCAAGACTTGAAAAATAATTAGGGTATACTTTTCGAAAAGACCTATCTATTTAAAGATTAAGTCTTTGCGCTGTTACAAGTGAAAAAATGCATAATTATGCATGTTTTTTTCCGCATGACTTTAATGCAAATATAAAATTCGTTCATGCAATTTTTATGATAAATATATCATCCTTTGCAGGTCTTCATCTTCGGCAGAAGCAGATATTACGGTAAACATGGATGGTAGTAAAAACAAGTCTGCAAAGGGTGATGAAAAGGATAGAGAAAACCTTTTTGGACAGAAAGATAGAAGAGCAGGAAGGTAAGTTTATGTTTACCGACTTATAACAAAATGACACGTACATGTATATACCCATGCATATATACCTTGGAAAACAATTGTCAAATTGGTAAAAATCTGAGCTGATTTATAAATAGAATATGACAGGTTTTAGATGCCTGCTAAGCGTAGTAACGCCTCAGCCCCATTGAATTTGTTTGGCCAAAAGTAACATTTTTTGTGAACACTTTGGGAAAAAAGTACACTATTTAAAGTGGCAAACAGCAAATTAATGTAATATATAATATTTTTTGCATGTGTTATTTTTAAAAAAACATCTGTTATTAAACAAAAAAGAAGAAAGCAACAGCAAAAATACTATTTTACTTTTCGTTACTTTCCCCGTCCGGCAGCCGTTTTCAAGTCAAATTGATAAATCTATTTTCAAAGGCTCGGGCATTATATTGCAGCCCCCGAGAGAAGGTTGCTCTTAGAATTTGTTGCAACACTATGGATGTCAGTGCTTCTGTGGTCTTCACTGAGTACAGTTATTGAAAGACATGTTTTTGTGAGCATTGAAAGTAAAACTGATATTTGTTTCAGGGCGTATGACATGTTTAAAGAGAGCGAACGTGAGAACGAATATGGAGGCGATGTTTGTGAGAAAAGATTCTTGAAAACATCTCGGTTCTTCCTCTACATTTTAATAATTTGTTTGGTCACTGCCTCCGGAGTATTCGTTAAACTCTGCCTCTTTGAGCTCATAAGTCTCTTTTCAAGAGTAAGATACATTTTTTCTTTTATTTCTGATAATCACGTGTAACAACGTCGTTCACATCATTTAGAGGTTTATAGCGTATTCTATGATCAAAAAACCGGAATTACGGACGAATAATATTAGCTCTAGAGCAACATTCACAAAAATTACCAATGTTGTGTTAAGTTTAAAATATCTCTTTCAATATACATCTTTGCTAAATAATTGGACTTTAGTAAAAGTGTAAATCTTCAAGGGTCAGTTTCTAATACACATAAAATTAATGTGTATTACAACGTTAAGTTTTTAGACATAAGGTTTATTAACGAATTAATATCCATCAGTAATTTATTAATGTTTCATTTTAATTAAAATATCTTGTAATGTATATTTTTACATAAATGTATATTTATTCTACACTAAAGACCAGTGGAAAAGAAAGACTAGACAAAGCAAACAAGCTTATGCTTTGTGTGATTATACCCCCCGCCCTGACACTAATGACTTCATTGCTGAAGATCACCTTTGGCGGCGTAAACCCCCCGAAACTGAAGTACTTAATCTCAGTATGTAAATCAACTGAATCATATTGACTTACAATTTTATCTAATTTAGAAACCCTAAACACAGTTGAACCTGTATTAGCAGCCACCTGTATAAAATAGTCAACCTGCGTCTTGCGGTCGATTTTGATTTTACCAAACTAACATTTTATTATATGTTTAAACCTTCATTTAGCGGCCATCTGTTAAACGTTCATTTTCTCTCGATCCCTTGATTTGCCGCTTAAAATAGGTTTGAATATAATTAAAAAGATATATACGTAGTCTTATTATACTGTTTTTCAGAATCATGAGAATAACGTTCCACTTTGGTAAACAAGTTATTCAATCCATATTTAAGAACCCTTTATTTGTTTGCTACGCAAGGGGTAATTCAAATACACTACAAAAGTATCATTATTTACTACAGGTGGCGGTTATTGAAGGATTGCAGACCGTGGGCATGGCCCTGTTGCTGTTTCGCGTTCTCCCCGCCATAGATACATTTCGAGGCTGTATTCTATTAATGAATTTGACTCTAGTTCCTGCAATGTTGTCGTGCTTCGAGAAACTCTGCTCTCCGTCAGGAAAATGGCTTGCAAGAACGTTAAAACTTGTGACTGCAATTTTAGTATTGGCAATACAAGCTGGAAGTACTATGTATTTTTACATTTTTGAATTTGAAACAATGCCACAACGGTTATGGATTCCTTTGTCCTTATGTCTTATCTCTTTAGGTTGGTGGGAAAACTTCTTGCATGGACAACTAAATGGATTTTCTTTTAATATATTCTTTAACCGTCTGTCAAAGACTCGATACAAGATAAACGTTTGGGTTTCACTTGTTAAGATCGCAACTATGATTGGGTGTACTGTTATTTTGGTTGATGGTCATAGTTGTATTCAGTGGCAGGACAACAAAATCACCAAGCAACGTGACTTCTCCGATTTCGACAATGGATAAATTATATTCTGGAATTTATGTAAACATGACTAAAAGTTTGAACAGCATAGAGCGACAAAATATTTTGCTCAGTACCGAGGATAATGTCATAAACTGTACCGAAAGATCAAAAAAGAGTTCCAACGGAGGTCAACGTACAGTTATAATCTGAAATCAAGCAACATATACAGCGTCATTTGATTGCGTTATCCAAAATGAGAGCATAAGTTTGCTTTGCAATTTGACCAATAACAGCACAAGAATTTCTAATACCGGAAATATATTTTTCGACCAAATAACTGATTTCTGGGAAAATAACATTTTCGTTTTTAATATTGTTCTATGTTCATTAGTGTTTCATTACTTTTCCACACTTGCGTGTAAATTGCACATGCAGACATTAGCATTTTGTTTGCCTCTTGTTTTAATATCACCTTTGTCGGTGGGTATTGTTTATGTGAAATGCAAGGAGCTTATAGACGTTCCAGAATTTTTCCGGACAGAGCTTATGTGTGTAGATATGAACTTTGAAGCAATCAAAATGATGGTCATCGTTGGGTGCTTGCTCTGGATCAGTCTACTGCTGATAACATACTATATATGGATCCCTCAATACGAACGAATGGCAAAACTTGAAAGGTGATAGAATATACTAATATATAAGATTTCTAAACTTCCTTTTATACGCTTGTAATCACAAAAGTTCCACATGTATTTCTTCACAATCATTTTCGATTAAAAATAACAAAGAAATGATGTGAAAGGTTTGGTATCAACAAAAATAAAGCGTTAAAGCTTATACATGTATTCAATCAATATGATATAATGTCCTTCATATACATTTTCTTTCATCAGGTCTTTTGTCATTTTTGTATGTAGATATCAAGGAGTATTTTTCATTTTATATTTATATATTTTAATGAACATTCCCAGCATTTTCATTCTTCCTGCAAAAGATTTCATTATTTCGGACTTCAATCTCCTACTTCGGCGGAAGAACGACATTAATAAAGAGAAGTCTACTGAGACAATGGCTAATGGAGTTAACAAGGATCGTCCTTTCACCTTACCTGACTTGGAGGAGGAGGAAACACCAAAAGTGTTCATTTGTGCAACAATGTGGCATGAGACACGAGAGGAGATGATGCAGCTGCTCAAGTCGTTATTAAGGTAGAAGTATTGCAATTGCCTTTGTAAAGTGAACATTCTTTAAAAAGGAGCAAGTCATCGTTGAAAATAAGTATGCTAAAATTTATCTTTTATCGCTCGATTTTACAAATTTATTTTTATATGGTAATTTAATAGTGGCATAAATGAATAAGAAAACATGATGTTATACGGTAAATAAATATTATTTATACCATATTATTCATTATTTGCCTATCTGAAATTAAAAAAAAAAAAAGCATAAACTATTAAAAGGATATATATAAACAAGAAAAATTGTGATACGAACATGGCCTCAATACATACAGGATAGACTTAAGCTGTGCTGCCAGGGCCTCTCTGTCGGCGAAAAACAAGATGTTGGACCCAGACAAATATGACCCTGAAAGTATGATTTTTTCTTCTATAAGTATTCCTTTTGGGATTTTAATTATTCAAAATATCAACAACTAATTTCTTCATTATAAGCAAGATTTATTGAGGCACATGTGCTACAGATAAAGTAGATAAAGACAAAATGAATACAATGTGTAGTATATCAATTGATATTTTCAAAGTATAAAAATAATGGCAGTATTTCCCTTAACTCATTTATGGACATTTTGTCTTCATATATGAAGTTTAACTCTACCTAGTGTATATCATATTTCAGTTCACATCATATTTGATGATGCATTTGAGGACGACCAGAAAACAATGTAAAGGGTTCCAAATGGTTACGTTTCGCAATTTACTGAGTGCGTTACTGATGCCACAAGGTAGACTACTGTATATGTCATTCCATAAAAAATATCAAACAAATGTAAAT
>CM037780.1:51966987-52016987 GCA_021229015.1 Solen grandis
GTTTCCCATGATATAAACATTTACTATATAAGTCTTAATGAAAAGATGTTCTTACATAATTTTGTTCAAAAAAGAATATTTAGTACAAGACTGCATAAATTATTTCATGGAATATTATTATCTTATAATACAGGCATAACTTGTTAATAAATATTATACTAGAAGCATTTGCAAACGAGTAGCAAGACGTCTTCCATAAAATTGAACATAGCTTAACACAGTTTAGTATGTATCCTTTGGTACCTTCGACTGTTTTGCATTGACCATTTCTATTGTACATGATTCACCGGACACTACTTATTTCGTCAACTCATATTTTGTTATCCTTATCATTTTGGGACTCAAATATAAAGCCTCGGATATAAAACTGACGACTCTAAAGCTGGATTTTTTTTGGTTTCTACAAACGTGTATATTTTGGAATTACTAGACTAGTAGGTTCTCGTAGACTGTTACATATTGTCACCCAAGGTGGGTTGTTTGACCTTTTCCATACAATCTATGGAAAGAAAATCTACCTAGCAGCACTGCTTTAAAATACTTAGTAGTGGATGAATTCGCGATTGATGTTTTTTCTGACAGTAAAATGTCAAGTTAAATGTACCATGTAAATTTCAAATGCCTAAGAATTCATAGCAATACGTTTAAAAGCATGAAAACTATAAAGCTGAATGCAGAATTTACAATCACATGATTTCATAAAAACAATAGGCAGCTGACTGCAGCTGCCTTTGAAATGCTCTTTTTGATTTTATAAAATATTCTCTAGTTGTAATAACTCTAGCTTAATTTGAAATAATGCCTTAGGTAGACAAGCAAACAATGTATAAACAATATATTTACATAATGTATTATGCATTTTAAAGAATCATGATTTTACGGCAGGATTATTGTCCATGAGGACGTACCATGGAACAGAGCCCCTCAGCTGATGACATTACCTTACGGTGGGAGACTGATATGGACGTTACCTGGCTCGACAAAACTGGTCGTCCATTTGAAAGACAAGTCCAAAATCAAACATCGCAAGCGCTGGTCTCAGGTACGTGTTTATACGCGTTACGCCATCAATCTTTAAATTTCCCGATGTCTTTCTCAAAAATGAGTTTGAATATACAACTCTTTGTTTTTTTCTTTTGAATTTGTGTGCATGCATTTTTTCTGTATTTTGTAGTGAAATAGTTTAACGGTTCATGTGTTTATTATCACAATAAACAACCAGTCTTATTTAAATATACACATTTTACAAGGCAGTTTATTTCTTGTTACAGGTCATGTATATGTATTACTTACTGGGCTATAAAACGTTTGGGTACAATACGGAAGATGATGTCCTTAAAAGCAGTGACAGTAAAATAACATTCAGTCGTCCACATAGAAATGCGTCCGTACTTAAAAGACTAACACCGGAAATACGACTGAAGGTATAAATGACGTTCATGTGATTAGCGTCTATTTCTACTCTGTAAACAATTTTAAAGATATTCAATATTTCAAAAAGTTATCGTGTAATAGAATATAAGTGACTGATGGTTTGAGACAGATATCATCCGGTCTGAGCCAAGGACCATTAATTGAATATTATGTGCTATTCACAGACACCCTTTAAGCACATATTAACACTATATGAGTCAACGTAGATTACAAAGAAAAAAAGATGACAAAAATATACCAAGGGCTCAGAATTATGAAAGCCTAATTCATTGTAATTGGAAAAGCAACAACACAGAAATAAACATTTGCATTTTGTAGATGGACAACACTTTTATCTTGGCGCTAGATGGCGATGTGGACTTCCAACCAAACGCAGTAAGACTACTTATTGACAAAATGAAAAAGAACAAGAAGGTGGGCGCTGTTTGTGGTCGCATACACCCAATAGGATCAGGTAGGAAGCCTGTTGTTGATGACTTTATTTTGTCTTATTCAACTTATTGTACATATGAATCGAAAACGTTCAACAAATAAGGTTATACAGATTTCATCAAAATTGCGAACTAATCAATTATTAGTATTATTTTGAGTGATATTAATAAATCATTACATATGTTACCTTTGTTTACAGGACCTATGGTATGGTATCAGAAGTTTGAGTATGCTATTGGTCACTGGCTACAGAAAGCTGCGGAGCACATTCTTGGGTCTGTTCTGTGCTGCCCAGGTTGTTTCTCACTATACCGAGCGAGTGCCCTGATGGACAATAACGTGATGAAGACTTATACTACCCTTCCCACTGCTGCAAAACATCATATCCAGTTCGAACAGGGTAAATAAACCATAACAATAAGATATTGCGTGTTGCCTTATTCAGAATAGAACTAGACCTTATTAAATAGTACACGCACCAATATACTTCCACGAAGGCTTTGGCATTTCTAAATTACAGTTGTGTGAATCAAACATATATATGATAATATAATAGTAGCATTAATTAACGATTATAAATTTCAGGAGAAGACAGATGGTTATGTACACTTTTGCTGCAACAAGGATACAAAATCGATTACTGTGCAGGTTCAGATGCTCTGACCTTTGCCCCGGAAACGTTTAGTGAATTCTTCGTCCAGCGACGTCGCTGGTCTCCGTCTACAATGGCAAACATCATGGACCTTTTGTCTAGCTGGGGAGGGACGATCCGAAGGAACGACAACATAAGCACCCCATATTTGATCTATCAAAGTGTGATGCTGTTGACGACTTTACTGGCGCCCGCCACAGTTGCTATACTTATTGCAGATTCTTATAGCGCAGTCTTTGGTTTAGATTTTCAAATAAGTTACTACATATCGCTCATTCCAATTGCTGTTTATCTTTTTATATGTTTGAAATGCAAATCTGACGTTCAACTGAAAGTTGCTGCTCTTTTAAGTTCTGTTTACTCATTCATCATGGTGACTGTAACTATCGGAACAATACTGAATATTCTTCAGGATAATTTGTTCTCGCCAAACGTGATATTTCTCGGAGGAGTTGGCATGATATTCGTGATAACAGGACTTTTACACCCGAAAGAGTTTGGTTGTCTTGGCTATGGAATATTGTATTATATAAGCGTGCCGTCAACATTTATTTTTCTGACGGTATATTTTATAACCAATCTCAATAATGTATCATGGGGAACCAGAGAAAAAAAAACGGATGGCCAAGCCGATGCAAACACAAACTTCCAGAAACACAACTTAAGTCCTTTTGAACATTTTTTACATTTGATAAGCAAGTCCAGGTGCTTCGACTTTATGAGGAACATATTGACAAAACGAGTTATGGATAGAAGCAATGAAAGTGACACAGATAATAACAAGGATGGGCTAAGGATTTCTGCTCAGTTAGACTCAGATAAACTGCAGATTAATGAAATAAAACACAAAATTGTTCGAACACGAGTAATACAGGATGACCGGCATTGGATGCAATGTTTTAAAAAGGCAAGACCATGTGAGAACCCAAATGAAGATGAAGATGATTTTTGGCATGATATCCTCAAAAAATACCTTCACCCCACTCCACCAAACAGGAAACATGAGATCGAGGTCAAGGAAGAACTAGATATGCTTAGAAATAATGTCGTTTTTGGCTTCTTTCTAATAAATCTCTTATTTTCTGTTGCTTTGCTCCAACTGCATCTAAATCAAGACCAACTCTCGGGATTTTATAAAACGTTTAAAGACGGACCAATTTCTGTTCTGTTTATGGCATTGTTTACAATACTTCTGCTATTACAGTTTATTGCTATGGTCATGCACCGATGGGGGACATTTCAACATCTTGTTGCGATTACATCTTTGAGAGGCAATAAAGACGAAGAATTCGATATAGCATTAGATTATGTTAATCATCTTGACAATCCAGAGCCTAATGGTTGCCCCATACCTTCTGCTGTATCTACAAACGATGAAATTGAGCCGGCTTATGACTTGGATTTGGATGAAGAAAGTCCTCCACCCTCATATATCAGATACCCAGAGAGATACTATACGAGGAATGCTTATCAAGATGTTTTTAAGAAGAACTTTCCGACGATGAGAAGACATATACATTAGTCCATTACTGGCCATCGGCGAAATCACGGTCGGCGAAAAATATCCGCGAGTTGTTACAAAAATCCTCACATTTATACTTAAACCTGTCAAGATATACTTCAGAATTATGTCAGTGTTGTAGCTAACCTTTTTTTCAATCGAACATATTTAAATTATGTTCGAATTTTCTGTAGCGGGTTATTTCTACGCGTGTAATATTTTACGGTTTTGACATAAAAGAGTTTTAGTTTTTCCTACGGATTATTTTTCTTCGATTTCTGAACCAATGAAGAGTTTTTACCTTGCTAAAGCGAAAATATTAGTTTTTTTAAATGAAGGGAGATAACTCTTATTTACATTTCACATACTCTACCGTACTCCATACCGTACCTGAACACAAAATGACAGCTACATAAGTATAAGTTAGTAACAGAATCGATATACTTCTTGAATTACCTTTTACTTGTATGCAGATTCTTCATTGGTTAATGATCTTCGAATACGATTTATACACTGAGCAAATAATTGGTATATGCATAGCCTGCATTGTTTGGCATGTAACCATTGGTGGCTTGCACACGTTGTAGATGTCACAAGATATAACACAAAACCTCGTATATAGACATACATATACTAGTGTAAATATGTCTTTAACAACTAAAACATATGCTGGCCACAATACATTTAACTAAGATCCGAAGGGGAGAAAAGATACCCGTCCCCAAGTGGACAAGAAAGGTTATTGATTAGGTAAGATTGCAATGAAAAAAGGTCAAACTTATATATTCCGCTGTTATACATTTATGACTACTCTTGCGTGTGTTATTTCCCCTATATCATTTACATATAATTCCTATAATTTAGTTAGACACTACATTGGCTGGTTATTTTGTGTTGATTATAGAGGTAAACATACTTGTTGATTATAGAAACAGTCACAGCATATCCTTTAGAGATCAATCAAAGGGAAAATGAGAGTCCGACGGATATTTTTTCTACTTATAAATAATTTCTACTGATTTTATTTGTATGATTTTGTGTTCATCCACAAAATAACAAATCAGTCACCTGCAAAAATTACATGATATACGGTTTGTTCTAACTTGGTTGTTTCAAATCTCACCTTATACTCATTCTACTTTGCAACAACGTAATTTGCTTACGTATGTGTTCGATCAAGAGTCATTTCGGAAGATTGATGACGCTAAAATGACTTAAATGAAGTCAGCTGGAAGTTAAAAGAGGAAAACAAAACACTTGTTTATCAATTAAGAAATATACATTGTACATGTATTTTAATCGATCACAACGTTTCTGGAGCATAATCAATTACATTATCTACGACAAATTTAGGAGAGGTAACTTAAATGATACTTAATTTTCAATCAGCTTTAATTATAATATTTTTTAAACAAATTTCTTTAGTTAAAACTAATAAAGATGTTCATGTAATATGTTTATTACAATGTTGTATCCACACAAACACACACACACACACACACACACACATGTTCATTTAAAATTTCACTAAATATACATATATCCCTCATTACTCATATTGTTTTTACAACGACTTTATGACACAATATAAATTATTTTATAAATACTTTTATACAAAAAATACTACACCTTTATGATTGATTATTTAAACAAATGCATGTAATATGCCTTTAGAGAAAACCCGACAGTAATAACATTCTGTTCAGTTGTTTTATTGCGAAACTGTGTTTTATTATTACATTAAAACACATTTCAGGTGATTATGATATTCGTTGCCAATACATGCAAGTGTTGATATTCATAAAAATGTACTGAATAATAATGTTTATTCTTTATGAATAGTATGCTTATCGAATGCGCACATTTTTGTTGAAAAATATGATCCGGATTATTACCACTTGTTATACAAAAAAGTATATGCCAATAGTTGTTTATCATAAATTACAAATTTCTTATTTTATATGCAATAATATAAGGTAATTTGTTTATTAATTCACTTGTTGATTTGAATAAAACAAATAAATCTAACTGATTTCTCATCTCATCACAAGTGAACACAATCTTACAATAGGATACGGAATAAAATCTTGTTCTCTAATGAAAAAAACCTGGTCAACAATAAAATCCAAATTTTG
This sequence comes from Solen grandis, assembly GCA_021229015.1. Classification (NCBI taxonomy): domain Eukaryota; kingdom Metazoa; phylum Mollusca; class Bivalvia; order Adapedonta; family Solenidae; genus Solen; species Solen grandis. Next base: position 51,973,142 of record CM037780.1, read on the forward strand.
ATTTCATATCTAAAAAAAACCAACTTATATTGTATATATAAATTATCTTAATTATATGCACGGTATGTGGGAATATATATAGGCAATCAAATGTAAATAGGAGCAAACATTTTAAGATGAACAATGAGACCTCGTAGGCACTTAAATCATCTTATAATTTCCAATAGTGAGTATTTCTGTTGTATCATACAATTTATAAAATGTTGATTGATTTTTTTATTAGAAGACGATTGTTCCCTTCATCTAGTAATTTTTTGTTTGGTTTATGGGTTAAATATTTAGAAAATTATAAGATAAATGACGTCTTAATAAAGTTAAAACATATATTTGCAGTTTGTCCTATTTATTGGCCCAAATGAAACGCATATATTTTGTTCTAAGTTAGAAAAAATGCATAATATGAACTATCATAATAGCGCCATTTTACTATAAAGACAAACAATGAAAATCACAACTACCGAACATATTTTTTCTAAACTTGGCATTATTATAGAGAATCATACTAGAACAAATTTATGGGATAAAAATGGGGTTCTCCGTTCTATTTTTTAGTTATCTGCCCCTGAAAGTGAGTTTAAGCTTTTTTTCTGTCATTTTAAAGGGCAGATAACTCAATATTATGGGCTAGCAACACCTCATTTGATTTAAACTCGATGTTCGGTACTTTATCCCCTATCACTGTGTTAAAGTTGTAGAAATTCTATGAAACAGATTTTATAAAGTATATATAGAAATACTCTTTTTTTCCGAAAAACGCAGTATGTCTGTTTGCTGAAGCATTGTGAGAAATCAATTTAATGGAATTGTTTTAAAATTTGCAAAATGACTAAGACTGAAACAACAAACAATTGTGTGAAATAAAATAAAGTATCGATAGGCTTGATTTTGTTTTATCTGCCCTTTGAAATGACAGAAAAGAGCAAAAAACTCACATCACTTTCAGGGTCAGATAACTCAAAAAGTAGCACGGAGACCCCCATTTTTTCATCCCATAAATTTGTTTCTAGTGTGATTCTCTATAATCATGCCAAGTTTAGAAAAATTATGTTCGGTAGTTTTGATTTTCCTTGTTTGTATTTATAGTAAAATGGCGCTATTGTGAAATACGCCCTTAATGTCACGCAGGCACTATACGTCTTATGAAGGCCCAAAATCTATTTTAAGCAGTCTATATTTTTGTTACAAAACTGCCATATCTTTGTTGATTTAAAATGTATGAATGGCCTAGACAAATTGATAGATTATATATTTTTCTCTACACTTGCAAAAAGATAATAATTAACATGCTAAGTTAAGGCATTTCTGTTCGTGAACTACCGTAGTGTGTCCAGTTTTATTGGCACCACATTGGTAGCGACATATAAAGTATTTCCTTACGTTGCCATTCATCGATACCATAATTGATTGGTTTGGTTGGTAAAGGTATTGGTAGGTTCTTTGTGTGTGTGTGTGGTGGGTGCCTTTTTCTTCTTTTTATTTTTTTATTCTCTTCATTTAAAGATGTTAATAATAATTATGACTCGGGCTTTCTTAATTAGACCCCATGTGTCATAAAACCGCTTATTACAAATACAAGCGTTCATCGGGGATCGATTCCTATTATCAGCGGTGATTTGATTTAATTTCCATTGCCTTGCCTTACGTACTGTTATTCATCCTGAAAATATGTGCAATTTCAAGCAATCAATTAAAATGTTAATGCATCGCCCATACCCTCTCTCTCACTTTCGCGAGCGCATTCGGTATTAAACGTCCACTTGTAATAAAATTAACTGTCGACAAATTCAAAGTGTCAATGACGTGATGAAATAAACGAAATACATATATTTTAGTCAAAAAATGTATATGCACAAAAAATAATCGTGAAATAAAATTCATTTGTACTAATTAAAATGGGAAAGGACTTGCATTATATGCAGTACAGCATGACGTTTGGGCCTCCCGAGTCCATGACCAAGTGGTAATAATCGCTTACTCACTAAGACCCTCACTGCTGAATTATAGCATCAGTCTAGTAAGACGGATTTATCGTGTGGTTTGCTTGCGGTATGCAAGTGGTAACATCTAAACGTGCGCGGCTGCACTCCTGTTTTTGGCAGTGTATAACATGTAAGTAGGGTACCTAGCGGTCGCCTTCATTAAACACACAGCTGGTGTCTCCATCCCTAGGTAAATGGAAGTTGCTATATCACTGAAATATATTCGCAGCGACGGTTAACACGGAAATAGCAACAGCAATAGTATGAAATAAAATAAGAAAAGGGAGAAAATCCTTGTAGCATTTGATCAGCTTCATCGTTGTTACCGTCCAAAGTAACTGTTCTTGTTAATTTATTAAATAACTGAATAAATAAGAGACTTGGGAAAAAATGAAGAGTGCTAATCTAAAATATAAAACATGTCCTAGTGATAGATTAAGTGCGAGTGTGGACTTCCATCTACCTTTCTCAAACAATATATGCACATCTTATTTATAAAAAAAGGAAATATCATTTTTACAGTTCTGACTTGACTTGACTACATGTATTTGAGTTTACCGTCGCTTCGACAGTATTTCAGTCATATATCGACGTCCAGCTAATTACAGGTGGATGGAGAACCCGAATGCACGGAGGCATCCGGGTAGAACCACCGACCTACCGCAGGCCAGCTGGAAGGCTTCCTCACATGAAAATCCGAATGACCCTGCCGGGATTCGAACCCACGCGGTGAGGGACTGAGTGAGTGTTAAAGTCAGCGACTTTACCCTCTCGGCCACGGAGGCCCCGTTTTACAGTTCTGAATAAGGCTAAAATGTATGTAGGAGTTATGTCAAAGGATATAAAAATATGCCAATGTTCAAAATATCAAGGATTAGAATTTCTATCAGAATTAATCTTCAGAAACAAAGCTTTGCTCTCTGTCATCTCACTCAGCCTTCAGATGATGTGTGTGTGTGTGTGTGTGTGTGTGTGTGTGTGTGTGTTTTCTTTTACACTTCACAGCGGCCAAGTGACGATATTGTACATTATAGTTGTACCATCATTGATTATATAACATAAAACTGTACAATTTACGTCAATAAAGTATACTTCCTGTCTTGAAAAGTCTGATATACGCTAAACACAAACCAACGAACATTCAAACAAAATATATTTTGCATCCTTACCGTGTACAGTCCACCTGTTGATCTTAAATGTCAGTAAGTACCAGTTTCCTGCAGTTGCATGCGGACATTTGTCATGATGAAAGCAATATTTTGATAACTTAACCTCTACGCTTTTATTTAGAAAATGACTCTTTCAATCACGATGCACAGACTATAATTGCTTCCTAGCAACGTCTCGACACTCGGGTGCTGATGTCAATTAACTAAAATTGTTGCGCATTTTTGGAGAGGAAAAAATGTGCTTGTCAACAGGCATCATTGTGTTTGTCTCATATAGACTTAATCCTTATATGACTGAAATATAAGGTATCGACGGGACGTTTTATTCAAACATACTTGAAACGCACTGTGTCGAGATTGGTAAATACCAATGGATCGAGAAAAAGTAGTGTCGACTGTTATTATAAAAGCCACCTTTTCGGGAAGTTTTTATGTACAACAAACAATGGTATTTAATATTTTTTATGTAAGTTTGTCTTTATGAAAATCTCACCTTAGTATTTCACTAGAAGATTATATACTACACTGAGTGTATGTATATATAAGCCGCACATATTGGTTTCAACGAACTTCAAATATTAGACAGAAATAACTAAACTAAATATATACGATATGTAGGTATAAAACAGATTTTATTGTTTTGCACATGATTTCATCAAGTGTATTTATAAGAAAATAATTGTTTGTGAAAGACATGTAAGTGCTACTGGTATACGGCACACATTGTTAAGCTCGCGAAGTAGATTATAGCACGCGTTGTAAAGCATGTAGTACCCGTGTAATGATTGACAGGCGTGACAATGATTGACAGGCGTAAAAAGCTGGGATGTATGGGTATTGCAGGACTTCTTCACCAGAAAAAAATATGTCAAGAGGAAGGATTCGATTTGACTATTTGAGTTACCGTCGCTTCGACAGTATTTCAGTCATATAGCGACGTCCAGCTAATTACAGGTGGAGGATGACCCCGAATGCAAGGAGGCATCCAGGTAGAACCACCGACCTACCGCAAGCCACCTGGAAGGCTTCCTCATCAAGAGGAAAGGGGATATTTTGTCAGTCATTTGCTATATTATCTACTGTACTTCTGGCAGAGACTATGGTGATATAAGCTGCATGTTGTGTGCGCGGACAAGACGTGCTCGGATTTAGATATATTTATTTCCTTCCTTGGAATGTTTAACTATATCATTTTATTTTTTAACTGTCGAATATGTTTATCCTTCCCTTTTTTTCTTATCTTCATTTCTTCTTCTTCTAATGCGTATTCAGACGTTCGCATAGTTAAATACGATATTAATATCAAATAGAAGTATGATGTCACAAATATAAGGACATATCATATGTAGCAAAAGTTACAATAATTATTACATTATATTACATGTATATTATATATAACATACCCTAGTTTATGCTCTCACTGTTATTTAATTCTTCCGCATGTTTTGTGCACGTGCTCGTTGTGTTTGTCTAAAAGTATGATTTTCTGTTCTTGTCAATCCTGTGTTGTACCTTGCTCAACTGTGACCTGTGTCATATGAATATCAAGGATTTTATTTGGAAATATTTCCTTATTTGGATATGGCCTGAGAGTTGAGTGTGAGTGAAAACGTGTGCCGCACGAGCTATTAAGAAGGGTTCCCGCCTCTTCTCTCCTCGAAACTAACTAACCTCACTCTCTATCTGGTCGTCGGTCTGGTCTCGTCATATTCTCAACTTTCGAAACGTTAATTTGTTAAGTTTAAGTAATTATTTACGGTATTTCCTGAAACACTAGAGACCACTAGATACCTATCCTGGTCATTTCTATTTTCATTTTGAACTTTTTTCGCTGTTAATATGCGTTGTAGGTCTAAATGTAAGCATTTATGTAAACAATTTTTCAATTCTATTAGTTAAATTTGGCTGTCAGTTGTTATTTATTCGGTAAACTGGTATTTTTGTACTTCTATCAAGCAAATTCAGAGAAAAAGTAGAATATAATTATACGAAAGTTTCATTTTAGTTATTTTTTATAACGGTAAATAACTACATTGTTTGGCATATTTTTTTACGTCATTAAGTAATTCATGAGCTATTTTGTACATTTTGATAGTTTACACGTTGTGGCCAGGAAGAAGGTCAAGCTCACTTGATAAGTAAATACATTTCATAGTTAAATCTTTACATGTGTTGGTAACTTTTATTTTTACCTGACAGCTGTTTTGCTATTAAGAGTTTGCAGTAACGGTGGCATTTCTTTGTTCACAATCAGTTGTTCTGATTGTTCAAAAACAAAAGTGAAAGTAGAATTCCCTGTATTGTTTTCCTGTTTAATTTCCACCCTATCATATATTTATATATTTTGATTAGTAGATTCATTTTTGATTTATGGTAAACTTTAGTATTTCTAGTGCTTTCCTTTCTTATCACGCTTGATTAATTTGCATTTCACTTCTTGAAATCTTGCATTTATAATCAGTGTTATTAAAGTGTGAGAAAGTCAGGGGGTATATATTTGTATTCATTACACATGATGTATGTGTTTCCATGTTTTTCTTCCTTGTTTTTTGTTTTATGTTTTTCAGCTCTGTGTGTTTTGTTTGATGGTTTTCAGTTCTGTGTATTTTGTTTATGGTTTTCAGTTCTGTATATGTGTTTTGTTTTATGGTTTTCAGCTCTGTGTATTTTGTTTTATGGTTTTCAGCTCTTTGTATATGTTTTGTTTTATGGTTTTCAGCTCTGTGTGTTTTATGTGATTTTGGCCATATAGTGTTATAGTATATTAGGCTTCAGTAGTGAGATTGTCTATGTAGTAGAGGGTATAGATTAACGTGAAACCAACCTTTACATGTATTACGATATTTTGAAAAAAAATGTGAATAGTCATCTATCCTGAGAGAACAATAAGATTTCTGAGACGTCAATGACGTCGTTATCGGGGCGTTGACGAAGGGCGAACATGTGTTGTTTGTAACCGACAGTACTCCTATATACCTGCATCGATTTGTATAAGATTTTCTGCTGAGATAAAGGAAGGTTCATAGATTATGGACATTTGTTTTTTAAAATGTATATTTGATCATGTATTAAAAATATTGAAGTAGTCTACGAACTTCTGGATCAACCCTCGTATTGCAGGTAGTTAAGTTATTTAGATAGATTAGAAATTGTATTCTATTCATGTAGAGCACTGATTATGCTGTTATAAGGTGTCAAATAAATTTTAGTGTGTACTATTACATCACGGGTTTGCATTCAAATAAATAAATTGTTGAATAAGAAATAAACGCGCAATTTTTTTTCCGATATTTTGAAATTGCCAACATGTCGGAAGAAGAATGCATCTCCATGACTGAGGAATAAATGATTGATCGTCTTACAAAATCTGGTAAGTACAAATGCTTAGAAAGAATCAGAGAGTATGAAACCAGGTTTTTTCTTTGTGAAGGCGAAAATGTTTGTTAACATCAACACCCAAAGAGATTAAGCCATCAGATTGCTTGGTCGACAGTTAACATGTATATAGTCATAGTGTACCAAAGTTACCTGTGTTTGCTGGTGAGGAACCATCTCAAAAGACAGAAGTGACTTAAAAAGGATGGCATTTTGAGGTGGAGTGTTTGTAGACTGACCCCACAGTAAGTCAAGATGGTTTGATGCAATCAATTAGAAGGTCTCGGAGAGGTTCTGCCAGGCAGGTTCTGATCTCTTTAGGAGAAACTGCCACTCTTGACCACATTATGCATAAAATGAATTCTATGTTTGCTAGTACAGCAGATAAAAATATTTTTATGGAGGAATTTTTCAGTGCATTTCAAAAACCAAGTGTGTCTGTTCCTGCATTTGCTTGTAAATTGGAATCTATCCTCGCAAGTGCACAAAGTAGTTGCAATTTGTCTGTTGAGGCAAAGAGTGAAATGTTGAGATGCAAGTTCTGGACATCTTTGCACTCTGATAAGTTGAAGTCGCAAACCAGACACAAATGCGACACAATATCCAGTTATGAGTCACTGAAAAAAAGAAGTTGTGTAAACCACAGCAGCAGGAACTTTGACACCAACCCAAAAGTGTAGCAGCTTCGTTTTGTGGCCACAGCGGACCTGGTTATTCGGAAAAGGGCCAATCACGTTTTACATTGATGTTGGGTTGAGAAATAAAAGTCCTATTTTGTTAAATGGTATAACATACAATGCTTTGATTGATTCAGGCTGTTTAGTGACAACTCTTCTCAGAAAGCTTAAAACGAACACGTGCACAAAACAGTTTACGACAAGGATAGCACATTCTTACATTACATAAATAGTTAATTAAACCCTGTCTACATACTCCCTGTGTCAGGTTAAAATGTCTCCTGATATTTTTCATCGCAAGACAATCAATAAGAAACCAGTACTGTAAATTACAATTATTAAATGATAAAAAATATATCATTCCAGAATCAACATCTGCGCTATCTACAGCTCACACGACGTATTCAGTGACAATTGTATTTCGTACGGAACCCTGGAGGCAATTATATATGTTTCAAATTTCCAAATTTTCTCAGTCCTGGGAAGGAGACACCCCTCCCTCACCCACCCCGTCGCCAGCCCCAATGCCCAAAACCACGTGACGCGCCTGCGAGATATACAACTGAGGTCTTGAATAGCTCACATTTAGGAAGCTCAAATGCTTTTTGATGTGATAAGTTATATCGGGGGCTGGATGTAAATTTATTGTAACTGGTTCTTTATCTAAATGTAGGCACAATGGTTTTGCACCAAGCCCATGATATATTTTGTGCATAATCCAAATTCAAGTTGCATTTAAATGGTGGGTAAGAAATATTGCTGCTACATTTTTAGTTTAAGTAGATTCATTCAAGCTGTAATACTAGTTTTTATATGCATTGATATACACATTATTTTGCTTTTAATTGCTTCCTTTGGATATAAGTTACATACATTTAAGTAAATTCAAAATGTGTGGGAGAGAGGTAGAGAGGCATTATACTTATTGTAAATCGCCGATGTAAGCATCTATTGACTTGGATTAATAGGTATTTTTGCTTAAAGTCTATAGAGGCTTGCATTTACTATCAAATTACAACGATCACTTGATGGACATGATCACAATTTACTGATAATGGATTAACTTAACATTTTGCTTGCACTATATTATAACGTAAATCCTACTTATTTTAACTGGATATAATGCTTTTCTCAAGATAATTATGTGGGAAAAAAAATGCTTGTTATCCACATAATATAACTGACTAACTTAAAAAAACGTGATATCCAGTTATCTTTAGTGATTATATGGCCGGCAGCAGTTTGCGGTAACAGGCAGTTACTAACTTCAGCAAAATGCTTAAGGGCACCCATCAGGCATTAGTGTCAACTTACCAATGAAAAATGCACCCATCGATGATGTTCATTTAAATGTGTTTTCCTTTAAGTAATTTACTATGTAGAGCAACATACATGTACCGGCAACCGACTTGTTCTCATTTGAGCTATATAGACTGATGTTTAAGTACAAACTAGAAGTTTTTTCTGTAAAACAGTCTGAAAATGAAAAATACAGTAAATGGTGAATTTGCATGTAGCATGTTACATCATTTTCCAAAGTAGATCTAAGTCTTAAAAAAAGAAAGGAAAAAATACAACAACAACATTTTCCCCAGCCTTTAACAAGAAACAAGACTTTTTTAAGCCTTACTTAATTTCGGTTGAGATGAGAGGAGGAGTTCTGCACAGCACAAGATCCATAACTCTGGAATCAATAATTATGGTGTTATTTACCTTTCCTGACCTTTTTCACCAGAAGATAAGTCCTGATCTAATAAGGCTTTTTGAAAGAAACTACATCTAGACTGGAAAGGAAAGAGCTTGTTGAAATAGTAATGTCCAAGGTCCATAACTCTGGCATAATTATTATTTTAGTTATTCCCCTTTGTTCATTTTTTTCTTGTGTGATATTATATATTTATATCGTCTTACTGGATGGAGCTATCAAGCAGGTGTCGACACATGTTTATTTAAAAGCAATCTTTTTGAGTATATTTTTACACATAATGATATAAAAAAAATCTGGTTTTTGATGTAGCTATAAACTATGTCTTTTGTTTCATAATTTTATTAGAAAACTAACATTTTGGTTTTAAAGTGAGAATAAAAACAATATGGTTATTAATATTTGTGTAATAAAGAAGTCACATTGCAATGTAAATGAATGCATATGACCATATAACTAAATTATGTATTTTGAATGGTTTAAAATGGTTTAATACATATTTTTGAATTCTTCATTTTCTGAAATAGTATTCATAAAGACACCATTTTTTCTTGTTTTCTTTAATACCAATTATGCAAAGTTTCAATCCTATTTCAAATTCGTTTGCACGAGTATGTATTTTATCATTTAAATAGATAAATATGGGCATTCTGATGCATCTTTATCCTAAAAGAATGGTTAATTCAAGATTTAAGTTCTGATTTTTCATACAACAAGATACAAGATACAAATGTTTTGTTTCCGACGTGTACAATGTACATTGTCAAGTATACAATAAATAGAAAATATATCAATTTGGTCATATACTATCAAGTCAAAGAAAAAAAAAGAATTTCCAAAGCGAGGATGAACCACTATCACAAGAACAATATATTGTATGTATTTTGCATATGCATAATATAAGAATGATAAAAAATTATTAAAATTTAAACTATATCCAAAAGGCATTTATAATCATTCACAAAATTGTGTAATAAATTATTTCTTACTTCCATGTCTTTCTCAAAATATAATGCCAATTTTACATATAAGAATGATAATAAATATTTTTACATAAATAAACGTATGTATAATAATTATTTTTAAATAGTTCATGCACAGTTTATATTTTAAACATAGACATCAGAAAAGGCATTTATAATCATGCAACAAAATTATTTAATAAATTATTTCTTACTTCTATGGCTTTCTTAAAGTATAATGCCAATTTAATAAGAGTAGTCTTATCTTTCGATTGTAATAATGTCAAAAGTTTGTACATACTAGCTCTAGCGTAGAAGTGCTTATTAATAAAAAGTTTCCTTATATTTTCAAAACACGGACATTTTAAAATAAAATGATATTCATCTTCTATATCTAATGAATTGCAGCACTGACAGTAACGCTCATTTCTTGAAATTCTATTTTGCCCATATCTTCCTGTTTGTGTTCTCAAACAATGACCAGAAACTCTTAATATAGTATCATTATATCTGAGACTTTGCGGCAATATATCTAAATAACCCTCGTACTCAAAAACACCTTTACAATGATTATAAAGATCAAGTACACCACTCGTTTCTTTTTCTGAATACCAGTTTTGTAAAAAAATTATCAATTACTCTTTGTTTAAAAATAGGTAAAAAAAGATTTAAATCGTACAATTCTGGATTGTTCCATACATCAATAAAACCATAATTACATAGCAAATCTTTAACCTTTTTGGCCCAGTTATCCAAACCCATATTACAATCACTAAGTGATTGCTCGTAAACACGCTGTATAATAATATTGTTTGTATTTAAGATCTAAAACCAATATTTGATAATTCTAACATATCTCACAACATACAGTGGGTATCTACCTAATTCTCCATACACCGCAGCATTTGCAACACTATTTCTTACATTTAAAATATATTTTCCAAATTTCAAATGTACCCTTTCAATATCCTTATGTGTTCCAAATCCACATATTTCTGAAGAATAATTTAAAATAGACCCTACAAATGAATCAGAAAGTTGACATACTAAATAAGGTTTTAACCTGTATCTCTTACAATTTTGTTTAAGATATCTCAATGCTTTTAAAGATTTTCCAACTACGTATTTTGATGCAATGTAAAATTCCCATTATTGTTTATAACTGTTCCTAAATAGTTAAAATCATCCACAGCTTCAATTTGTTTATCATTATATGTCCAAGTTTCCTGACTTCGTAACCTACCTCTTTTTCTAAAAATCATAATTTTTGTCTTTGCTGTATTAACTTCTAAACCCCATTTTTTTACAAAAACTGTATAAGCGATCAAGACTAGACTGTAACTCCTGTGGTGTTTTTTTTCTCCAAAAATAACCATATCATCTGCAAATAATAATAAAATAAACACTAAATCATGTAACTGGATACCAGAATCAGCATTTTCTTGTAAATATAATTCTAAATCTTCTACAAATAAAGAAAAAAAGTATAGGTGACATAATCTCGCCTTGTCTCAATCCGATGGCATATTCAAAGTAATCTGAGTAATTATTACAATTTCTAACACAAGATTTAACTTTTTGATACATATCCTTAATAAATCCGCAACATTTTACCTTGCACACCAAGCTTAAAAAGTTTCAACCATAATCCATTTCTATAAATAGTATCAAAACATTTAAACATATCAAAATAACAACAATATAATCTTTTATTATTATTCAGGTAATTTTGAACAACATTTGATAAAATAAATAAAGCGTCAACAGTAGAACGTCCTTTCCTAAACCCAAATTGGGCATAAGATATTATATTGTTATTTTCACAGAAATTACTCACCCGCGTGTTTAATACAGTAGTAAATAATTTAGATAAGCAGCTTACCAAAGTAATACCTCTGAAATTATTTACGTTGTTAACATCTCCTTTTTTATGCAAAGGAATGGTAACACCATTCATCCATTGTTCAGAGAAATAACCCGAGTTAAATATAGCATTATATAAGTCGCATATGTGAGATGATAAAATATCCATGCTTTCTATTAAATATTCATTCATTATAAAGTCACACCCTGTAGCTTTATTACGCTTTAAACACCGTGTGGCTTTTAAAACTTCATAAATAGATATTTTTATTCAGGTCTTCAAAACAGCAATTAAGATCATTAAAATCATGAAAAGAACAAAAACTATCAGCTTCTTCATTTTCACAATGAAAAACATCATTTCCTAATTTTGAAAAATAACTACTGAAATCTTCTATAGTAATGTTGTTTGTACTTTTGGATGAACGTTTAAAATATAACATGTAGTTCCAAAACCGTTTAGGATTTGACCTTTTTAGTTTTTCAAACTCTTTTATTTTCCTCTGCTCATGTAAATTACGCATTTTCTTACATAAATCTTTGTCTTTTTAAATGAACAAAATTGTTCACGTCTTTGTTTAGTATGAGTTCTATTAAAAATTTTAACAGCATCTATATATTTTATTTTTGCCTCCTTACATTTCCTATCAAACCAATCTTTTTGTACAGAGAGGAATTTGCAGTAAATATATTTTTACCATTTTTATTATAACATTTAGAAAATAAAGGGTCTGCTACATCACGAAACATTTTGGTAAAGCAGTTCAAAGCATAATTCACCGAATCTCTACTATTCATTTCTATGGAAGACTCTAAATTATTAAAATGCGGTAAACGGGAAATTAATCCTGCACGAAATAAATCTTTATATTTTTCGTCCCATTTAAAATTAGTATATTTTTCGGCTGTTACAGAAGGTACTGTTTTATTACATATTAATGAAAATAATAATGGTGCGTGATCACTATGTTCATTAAATGAACCAATTTTAAAATCACATAAACATGAGAAATCATTCTCTGTCGACAACAAATAATCAATGACAGACGCTTCACTAGTATTGGCAAACGTAAACATACCAGTAGTATCATTATATAACCGACCGTTAATTATCCTGAAACCCGTGGACCTACAAAGATCTAGAAATTTAACCCCGTAGCTGTTGCATTCCTTATCCAATGAGGCGCGGCACAAATTTTTATCAGCAACATAATTTATATCATCAACAGAAAATTTATTTATATCACGAACAATAAAATCCTTTTTAACCCCTACCCTGCTATTTAAATCCCCCACAATAAAAATCAATAATATCAAAAAAGTCAACAGAAACAGTATTGTAAGCCGGCGAGTTCTCACACCAGATATATACACTGCATATATATATATATATCATTCTCAAAATGAAAGAATTCCTTACTTAACTTTATCCAAAAAATTGAATCATGATGTGACTTAACAATTTCAATACCAGGCAATAAATTTTCCTTATAACATATAATAACACCTCCACTACATCTTTTTGCATTTCTATTTTTAAATTTACGTTAAAAATGATATGATTTATAACCAAAAAATATTTTATCTGTGTTACGACCATTAATGTTCCAAGATAAAACTTTCAGCTCACCCCCTTCGTATTCCTACGCGTCAACATCTCTCACAGGCCGACCGTTGACGTATAGCGTATCGTACGCCAACCAAGCTCTGTTACCATCCCTCTTCTCCTGCTTCAACCTAGGTAAAATTTCTTTCTCCTCTCACTAACTTCCTTCGGGAACTGCTCAAACACATAGAATTCTGATCCTTTCAAAGTTATCCATTGTTTACTCACCATTTCGCGCTCCTTAAACAGGGTAAACTTGGCAACGATGTTCCTCGTGCCACGATCCCTCTTCTGTCCCATCCTGTGCACTCTCTCAAACTGCATATCGTCCACCAGTTTCTGTGCAATCTTCATTTTGTTGCTAAGGAATGCCCTCAACTTTTTCTCTGTCTCCTCTGGAACCTCGGTCGGGGCCTCAGGAATGTTGGCGAAAACAAGATTTTTACGCATTAACTGCGATTGTAAATAAACAAGTTCATTTTTTAGCTCACATGCTTCTTTTTCCATGGTAGCTACTTTTTCAGTCACAACACCAATGGCAAAATCTGAACTCTCTACTGTCTCTTCTATCTTCTTTATCCTCTCGTCACTCTTCTTAGTATTGTCATATACATATGTCCATACCCTTTTAAGCTCACTTTCAAGGCCCTTTTGTTTCAACAACCTCCGCCATTTTTTTTGTCTATCCGGGGAGTCGAACTGGGAGGGGTTACACTGGGTGGGGTATGATTCACTTTATGTTCCTTTATCAAACTTTCATCGATGTCAATCCTGTCTGCGCTACACTCATGAAATTCCTCATCAGTCTCATCATCCGATTCATACAACACCGAGTTTGCTTCACTCAAAATCCTACTTACTTATATTGTTCCCGGTGAATGAGAGTATTTTTCCCGCTTCTCAGTGGGTTCATTGTTCACACTGTCTTGACTTTTTTTCCTTTTATTTCTCCTTTTTTTCCTTTTACTCTCCATCAAATCAAATTTCACTGTCAATCATGAACCTCTGTTTGTTTGCACTTAATCCATGTACGAAATTGATAAAAATGTGATATCCTAAATATATTTTTATATCATTTTCTATCCGAGCAAAAAACACTCGCGTTTAAACAGTACAGTCGCTACCATTTACAGTCACATATCACAATTTATGATTTTTTCCATAAAAATTAAAGCATTTTAAGTATACACAATTCTTTTGATACCAAAATCTGATGAAGAGTGGGGTTAAATTCCAGGGAAATAATCAGTTTACAAACTTAAACCACTTCAGAACCAGACCAAATTTTGTCATTGCATTAATTAATTTTCTCCCCTTTTATTTTCCAGAATCCACCTCAGCAGTGGAGAGGTCAGCTATAATAGCAAATCTATTCCGGCCAGGTCGTTCTAGAAGAATAGGAGAAATGTCGACATGGACAGCTTCGTGTGTTTGCTTAGCAAACAGAACTGCTATATAAAATGCAAAACTATTCAGAAAAGACCATTTTACAAATTGGAATTTAAAAGGATGTCGTATTAATGGTTATGAATCCCGTGCACAAAAAAAAAACTCTTCTTTCATATTTTGAAAAATTTAAAACATTCTGGTGGGTTTAAAAGTAATGAGTAATTGCCGGTAGCTTGAAGTAGTGAAAAGTAAATGGGATGTGGGAACACTGATAGTGATTTTTGGAATTCGTTGCAAGATATATATTGACTGATTTGGGAAAATCTTTGTGCTAACCAAATCATTGATAACTTTGCAACATTCACTGTAAAAGAAAAGTGCAACTATGGTAAGGCAGAGAACTGATTTAAGTGAGCATGTGAGATGATGTACAGTTCGCACTGTAGAGATGGGTACTGGACAAAAGGGGAAGACGATCTTGAATACGGTATCGGAATCCTCTTTAGAAAGTCCTGGTCAAGCTGATACAAAAGGCGATTGGGAAGTTCAAAGCATTACAGGCTCTTGCAAGCAGAACCATATAAGCAATCCTGTTGAAATCTTGAGACTAATGCATAGTACTACAGTGATTATTCTAGAAGATCCATGTCATGAGTCCAAGGACTCACATAATTGAAAATAATGAGTTCCCAAGCTAAATCAATCAGTCCCAGGATGAAACAATGAGTTCCAAAACTAGAGATTTATTTTTGTAGAAAACTGATGTCTCCCCCCCCCCCACACACACACACATATATACACTAAGGTACACAGTGATATATGCAAAGAGTTAAAGACACAAACAGACTTACAAGTCAAAAACATGAATGGTAATCCGAGTAAAAGCTTGATTGTAAATTATATGAAACCTTAACCAAAAGCTGCAACACCGACGCCGATGAAAAGTTAACTGCAATTGCTCTTATATTCTTCGAATACTCGAGCTGAAATATTAATTGTAAGATTGTAGCATTAACATAAACGCATGTTATGTATTTCATCACGTTTATGACATTTGAACATGAGAATTATTCCAGTACCGGATGGAGTCACTGGGTTATCTCAGTGTTTATATATAAAACTTATCTACAGGACGGGTTGTTTCCAAAATAATGCTTACAACTGTTTTTCTTCTTCAGTAACTTAATGCTTAATAAAATAGCCATGAGTGTATTTAACATTTTACTTCAATGCGACTCATTTTGACGCATACTCGAAAGGAGCAGACGTAGGGTTTCCTCTGTTTGAATTGACTATTTGAGTTTATCGTCGCTTTGACAATATTTAAGTCATATATGCTACTTTTTATCCAATTGTTGTAAAAATTGTGCCTAATCAAAGTTTTAAAACTTCTAAATAAAGAATATTAGGAAACTATTAAAACCCAATGGAGTCTTACTTTTCAAGGGATAAATAATGGCAGGTAGTAATAAGGTGAATATTAGTGTCATACGAAATTAAATTAACCTTTAACATTCTGTGCACTTTTGAATTAACTTGACGCCAAAACAGGTATAGCTCCGCCCCAAATGTTTGTCGGAGGTCGTTGAACTAAGGTAACTATAAAAAAAACACAAGATTTACGTGCATTGGTTAGTCGGAGGTTTGTACAGCTTTTCACTGGTTAAACCGATATGAATATTCATTTCAGGGCGTTTTGGCGTCATGTTAATTAAATGAACTAATAAAAATAAATGAAAAAAATAAATGATGATTTATTAGGACGTAGGATAGGATATGGTTTCTTTGGAGTTGAACCCTGTCCTCTTGGTAGAACACCAAAAGGTTCCATTAAACCAATAATCTGATATCCTTCATCCTTAGACTCAATTTGCTTAAAATTAAAAAAGACCATCTGTTGTGATTGGTACAAAAGTAAATTAGATAGAACTCAAGGTGATAAGCCCCGACCCCCGCAACCTAACTTGACTTCACGTGAGTAGGACAGGACAGGATTGTGCTGATTCCTATGTGTAACAGTGTTTTAAATGTCAATGGAAAAAAGTAACTGATCAATAGTAGAATAAATCAACGTTTGGTGTATTTAGATACATAATTATAAAGGATAATATCTGTTCATTTTTCTACAAATAGTTATATTTTCAATTCCCCACAACGTTATGGCCTTAATATGTTTAACCGTTTTGTTTTAATGGATACATTTCTGTAAGCATAAGACAATGTTTGTACATTTAATGATGTAAATTCCTTTTTTTTTTATTGCCATCCAACATAAATCAAAGGATGTCCAAAGATAGTGCAAGCCTCTTTTCTGAGTGCTGGATAATATAATATTACCTGCTACTATTTCATTTTTTCAGTGTTAATATAAACCATGTAACAAATGGGCATTGAGCCAAGACTTTAAAAAAAATAAAGGTATTTAGAGTTACCAGCCCTTACGAGATCAGTTTCTTCTTTGAATGAAACAAAACTTAGTACACAAAGTTTTAAGTGAATAGTTATTGTTATGGAGAAGTGAACAAAAATATAAAAACTTAAAGGACACTGACGTCGATGTTAGGTCATGACGATAGCTCCACTTTTTGAATTAAGCTAATAAAAATGTTTCATATCATCTATTATTGTCAAACTGTGATTGCCCATTACTGCAATATGATATATCATACAAGGTAAAGCAAATGTTTTCTTCTAATTATTATTCTTGAAGGATAATAAAGAATTCTTTACTGATATAATGCACAATATTTCATTATTAGCAAAAGTCATTTCAGGAGTAAATGGTTTTGTTTGTTTTTTATATTATTATGCACACTGAAAGGAAACTAGCTCAGTTTGATGAAAGGAAACCAGCTCTGTTTAATATTTTATAGGGCTTTCAATATGGTTTTAGAGGAATGTTTTTACTATTTTATCATCACTTGAACTCTATTGTTTTCGAATTACTTTGCGATGTAGTTTGACATTAATTGTAAACATCTGAAATAGTCTACAATCTTGCCATACGCCTATTTAAAAGTAATGTCTTATCCAAGATTTATAGACTTTAATGTTTATCATATAGTTCTTGTAGATCGTCCCCTACAGTTCAGCCTGGGGACACAAAAGTCCTCAGTTGACGTGTGTCGCCACGAGGAGGCACTGTATAGGGCTTGACCATGGAGAGGCTATATACTGGCAGGGGAGACTGATGTTCCTTTTTCGCCAGAAACTGGCTAGCCAGCGGTGGATGCTAAAGCACACCACACTAGACGCGTCACATAGCCCATTTTGACACACACACAATAGCCCAGAAACTGGAGGACGTTATCAATCGAAATTGATATCTGTGAACCCCAAACACAGAGAAATCTTAAACTTTATTTCTGAACTATTGTGTTCCACTTTTTAAAACAATGGCGGGTCGAGTCGTGCCACTTTTTCAGACATTGAATGACATTGAATAAGCTGAAGAGGAAACAAAATATATATTATTATGAGACATCAACAACAACAAGGACAAATATAGAAGAAAAAAAGACAATGAAAAAACTATAAGAAAAAAAAGTTTCAGAAAAAAAGTTAAACAAGCCAAAACAAAAAAGGAGAACCGTTAAAGAATAAAAAGAAGAAAAAAATATAAAAAACAACAGAGAAACGAGCCAAAACAAAAAGAAGAACCGCCAAAGTAAAAAAAAGGGGGGGGAGTTTAAGGAAGAAAAACTGAGAATATACGTTAGCTCGAACAAATTTGCCCTACTTCATAAGTAATAAAAAAAGTGGATGAGCTGGACTATTTCAGTAACTACGTATGAAGACCCCAAACATATTAGAATATAAGCAGACTTAAACAAATTTTGCCCGACTGGTGAAAAGCCAAAACTTTGAAAGTAAAACAACATTTAAACATTTTTTTTCCTAATTCCATGAGTAGTAGGAAATAGGGGATGAACTGGACTATTTCAGTGACTACGCATGAAGACCCCAAACATATTAGAATACATGTTATAACTAGACTTTAACAAATTGTGCCCAACTTCACAAGTAGTAAGAAATAGGGGATGAACTGGACTATTTCAGTAACTACGTATGAAGACCCAAACATATTAGAATATATGTTATAACTAGACTTTAACAAATTTTGCCCAACTTCAAAGTAGTAAGAAATAGGGGATGACTGGACTATTTCAGTAACTACGCATGAAGACCCGAAACATATTAGAATAAAACTATTAAACAAATTTTGCCCAAATTCATAAGTAGTAAAAAACAGGGAATGAGCTTGACTACTTCAGTAACTACGTATGAAAACCTCAAAATATAATAATACAACTACACTAAAACTAATTTTGACATACTTCCTTATTTTTGCTGAAGAGACTGCATTGGAAGAGACATAGTCGGATACAAGGGTGTCCGGGTGTGATACCCTAGCTCTTAGCGAATAGACCCCTTGGTTCATTTACGTGCCCAGTGTATAGCACCGATACACGGGTGAAATTTTTCTCGGTAGAACCAGTACTGAGGACTCCGAGTTCCCATAGCAGACCCATTTTGCCGATTGACTGCAAAGGTTGTATCTGGTACCAATTTTTACGTCTTTCGTTTGACACAGTAGTAATAAATAAGAACAATCTTACATGTACATATTGGAGCAGGCCACACTTTCATCTGTACCATTCTGGTAGTAGTGCATGGTACCATCTTAAAACCAATCAGGCTGATTTGAACGACATTAGGGTTATTTGTGCATGATTCTCGGCCAACTGTGAATAGAGATGTAAAATTAAAAAGCACGATGATCTTTAAAGCAGCTCGTTCACAAAAGATCATTAGCTAAGCATTATTTTTTTTAACTATTTCTATGTATTACGTTTATCAATACCCATTTACAGAGGCATGGTCCCATACTGCAAACATTCTGTGATTGTAAAAAAGGGCAGTCAGGGAACGGTCGACTCCTCTAGCGCCTTGACTGCATTATTGGATCCTTATCATTATCTGCATGTTCATCTTTTCAATTTCAACATAATCATAGTATCATACTATTTTTCCCGAAAAGTGCTGTAAATGCCAACAAAAGCTGTCAGAGGACAGCAAGCTCGACTATTCAAAATGTTGGTAAACCAAATGAAATCTGTTTCAATTATTGTTCTTCTCATGCCCTGTATATAATAATCGTCAAAAATGATAAACCTTCATAGTCTGATACCCCTAAAATGTTTATGAAATCTAAAATCAATCCCATGCCTAGGTACTGAGATATAAGGATAATAACACTATGCATGATAAACTTTAACTAAGTATCCAAGTTAGAAAAGGGCCACAATTTGTATAAAATTCAGTCCAGAAGTTATCCTCCTTGGTTTTCTGGTGACCCTGAACACACTCCTAAACTTTCTAGTCAATATCATAAACAATTCCTGAGATATAAGCAGGATGCTAACTTGCGTACAAAACTTTAACCAAAAAATTCTAAGTCAACAAGTGGCCCTAATCTGCATTATAATCAGTCAAAAACTATCTGCCATTATAGTATGATACCATTGAGCATATTTAAGAAGTTTCAAGTCAACCCCATGCCTGGTTACTGAAATATAAGCATGAAATTCCTTGCATGCAAAACTTTAACCAAATTTTCTAAATTAACAAGAGCTGTCAGAGGACAGCACGCTCGACTATTCAAAATGCTTGTTGGTAAATCAAATGAAATTTATTTCAATTCTTGCCCTTCACATACCTGTATTTAATATTAGTCAAAACTGATATACCTTGATAGTCTGATAGTCTAACCAAAAATCCTAAGTTAAAAGGGGACCATATTCCATCAAGTATTATCTTTCTTGATAGAATGATACCCCTAAACATATTAAAGATGTTTCAAATCAATCGCATGCCTGGATACTGAGATATAAGCATGAAAGCACCTTGCATGCAAAACTTTAATCAAATTTTCTAAGTTGAAAATGGGCCATAATTAGTGATATATTCCATCAAAAGTTATCTACTCTGAAAGTATGATACCCCTAAACGTATTAAAGATGTTTCAAATCAATCGCATGCCTGGATACTGAAATTTAAGCATGAAAGTATCTTGCATGCAAAACTTTAATTAAAATTTCTAAGTTGAAAAGGGGCCATAATTAGTAATATATTCCATCATGAGTTATCTACCTTGTTTGTCTGATGTCCCTTAACATATTCATAAACTTTCAAGTCAATACCATGAAAGGTTATTGAGATTTAAAGCTGATAGTAGCTTTCATGCAAAACTTTAACCAAATTTTCTATTGCATGCAAAACGTTAACCAAAATTTCTAAGTTAAAATGTGGCCATAATTCATATCAAATTCAGGCAAGAGTTATCTAACTTGGTTGTCTGATACCCCTGAACATACTCATAAACTTTCAAAGCATGACAAGAAGAGAGAACATATTAATAGATAGGTAGTAAAGGTAGAGGAAGAGGATGATAGTGAACAGTTGTAGCAGTAGTGGTAGTAGACGTTGAATGAAGACGAAAAAGAATCAAACCAACGTCTCCATTGCATGAAGTGCTCAACCCAAAAGATCACTGTCTCTCTGAGGCTCAAGGTTGAAGGATAGATGCTGACTGTGTAGACGCAACTTTCTGATGACAAAATGGGTGCTACATGAGATATATGGCACCACATGCTTTTGCAAAGTTCTGAAATAAAAAAAAGGTTCAATAATAATCATATTATATTATTCATTATTTCAACACTCAATCATTAATATGTATAGTGAATTTATATCATGTGCTTACAAATAATACAATTAACACGCATTTTTTTTCAGGAACCCCCCGAATACAATACATACCAATCACTTAGATCAAGTACGATGTTTCCCTTAAACGTTCTCCCCGTGTAGCAATAAAACCTATACCAGGAATATGCATACAAATGTTAAAATACCATGGGACTAAACGCTAGGTGAAATCATTCTATCGATAAATATGCTTATTACCAAAGGGACTAAATCGATCGTATAAAATTCAAGAGTAATTCCATTTCAAACCCGAACTAAAGTATGACAAACGTACGATACAAAATGTTGTTGTATTGGGGTTTACCGTCGCTGCGATCAATCATATAGCGACGTCCACCTAATTACAGGTGGAGGAAGACCCCGAGTACACAGATGTACCCGGGAAGAACCACCGACCTACCACAAGCCAGCTGGAAGGCTTCCTCACATAAAAAAAGTCCCTACCGGGATTCGAACCCACAGCGGTGAGGGGCTGAGAGATTTGAACTGACTTGACTATTTGAATTTACCGTCGCTTCGACAGTATTTCAGTCATATAGCGACGTCCAGCTAATTACAGGTGGAGAAAGACCCCGAATGCACGGAGGCATCCAGGTAGAACCACCGACCTACCGCAAGCCAGCTGGAAAGCTTCCTCACATGAAAGTCCGAATGACCCTGCTGGGATTCGAACCCACGCGGTGAGGGGCTGAGTGAGTGTTAAAGTCAGCGACTTTACCCTCTCGGCCAGTCCTGGAGCTACCCTTATATGCTGAGCGCCAAACAATGAGCTATACCAGTACCATTGTTTACGACTTTAGTATGTCACGACCGGGGATCAAACCCACGACCCCCCCCACCCCCCCACACACACAACGATTCCGGGCGGACGCTCACGGCCACCGGGTCGTGTCCAACCCAGTAGAATATGAGAGTGGAGCGGGAAATTGCAATTACGATTCCGTCCTTTCTAAGGGATCGTGTAAAGTTTCGTTATTTTCAAAGTAGACAGTGATTTTTAAACAAACAGTCCACTACATGTGAGAAATTCGAAATAAGTTGAAATCTACAAGAAAACTATTAAAATATTATATTTCAGGGATTTTGATTCTTATGCGTAGGACAGGTTCTCTTGACTCATATATTTGTATAGTTTTAGCAATTTTTATCATTATTTTCTTTATTTTCTTTTTTTTTTTTTTTAATGTACAACACCATTGAATAAACATGTGTGTAAAAATAGGCGAGTAAAAAAATATAGAATGTTAACAATGACAATACAGACACTAGTTCGTCTTCTTTTTTTTTTCTAAAAAATCTGATGAGCTAATAATGATCTGCAGCAGTGTGATTTAACTAACTGTATTGTTGAATATATTGATAATAGTGTATTCCCAAACGTAAGGCAATAGAAATCTATTGTAATGGAAAAATTATCCTTAAGGCAAACTCTGATCATATTAGGAACATTACAGTTGACCATGATCTGCATTCCTTTGTCAATATACAAGTTCAGATAATACCCTGTGTGTTTTGGCAATTCAGTCAAATGTATCGTGAGTATCTCTCTTACTGCAGGTCTCAGTATTCTGTTAAAATTATATGGTCGACAATATCAGTCTATTTGTCCACTGTGTTAGCTTACCACTGACCAAATTACACAACATGTTATTATGTACTGCCTCTGTAACAATATTAAAATATTGCAACTCAGGAACATTCTATGTATTAAACTCGGTGCAGTAGAGTATGAAAAGCTCATCAGATTAACTCCCCGTGACCAAATAACAGAGATGTTAACTGGTTTTACGACTCTTGAATTTAAGTGATTGTTTAAGGGTTAACTGTTTTAAGTTAACACTAAGATATATGCATAGCATGGTTAAACCATTATATTATATTATAACCATGTATAATACATATATACATATATGTTAATGTCAGTGCTGCATAGCAACTCAGATAAGGAATTTGGAACCATGTTTTTGTTTGTTTGTTTGTTGTTGTTTTTTCAAACATATTGTATATTTCATTAATCTCTCATCTTGGACTACATGTATACTGTATATTGTATGTATATAAAACTATGTATATAATCATGTATATGTTCACTTGTTCACTTAAATTTGTATTTTCCACTGTAATTTATGTATTTGATATGCTCTCTTCATAAGCAGGAATAAAATATTGAATTGAATTGAATTAAATTGAATTGAGCATGATGGTAAGAAAATGTAGTGAGTAGTGATAAGAGTAGAGAACTTACCTGGTCACTTATCCAACTTACCTGGTCACTTATCCAACTTACCTGATCACTTATCCAACTTACCTGATCACTTATCCAACTTACCTGGTCACTTATCCAACTTACCTGATCACTTATCCAACTTACCTGGTCACTTATCCAATACTCGCCATGGACAAGAAGCTAACCGTCTCCATTGCATGAAAGATCACCGTCTCTCTGAGACTCAAGGTTGAAGGCTATTTGCTGACTTTTTAGACATTGCTTTCTGGTGACAGAATGGGTGCTGCAGGAGATATACGACACCATATGTTTTTGCCAATCCCTGAAATAAAAATAAAATCAATAATAGTCATATTTCAATATTCATAATTTCAACACTCATTCATCAATATATTATAGTTATGAAAAGAAAAGGCTTAAACCACCATTATAATTTCAGAACAGCCTGTAGCTTGCAGGCTAAT
Organism: Solen grandis; assembly: GCA_021229015.1. NCBI lineage: Eukaryota > Metazoa > Mollusca > Bivalvia > Adapedonta > Solenidae > Solen > Solen grandis. The sequence continues at coordinate 51,997,329 of CM037780.1, forward strand.
CAGGTTTTATATCAGTTTCTAAAACTTTCATTATCACTCGTCTTAGTTTATCAAAGGTAAATGAAAGTGTTTTCTATCAAAAGAAATCAGTTTGAGCAATAGAATAAATGGCTGACTTACGATATAAAATGTACATACAAATAATACAAAATACAAGCATTTTACAATAACCTACGGACACAATACATATCAATCCGTGAGATAATGTCCGTTGTCTCCCTTTAACATTCTCCCCGTGTTATCAATAAACTCAAATACCAAGAATATACATGTAAATGTATGGGACTAAACGATTGACCAAATCATTTTTTACCAGCATTTATTACCAACGCGACTAAATCAAGCGTTTATATATATATATATATATATATATATATATATATATATATATATAAAAAGAATCACTCTATTTCAAATCCGAAGTAAAATGAGACAAATGTAAGATACAAAATCACCTCATACCTATGAATACAAAGACCCTTTCCCAGACAATCTCCCCCTTATATTTTCTAAAATTACGAAGTCCCCTAAATGATGCAATGGAATTTAGGTACGTAAATATATAACATTAATTTCGCTTTCAGTTTGATCTGTTTTTGCAATCGTGTAAAGGTGCCTGCATGATATAAAAATCAACATTTTCATCATCATCACCCACAACAACATCCTACAAACTATCTAAGTTGCCGTGGTCAAGTCTGCGGATCCGGTACAGGTCCAACCCAGGAGATTGAGAGTGGAGGGGGATTCCGCCCTTTATTGGGGATCATGTATAGTTTTTTGTTTTGTTTTTTAATTTTAAAAATACACAGTGATTGTTATGGGGTCGCTGTCAACCCAAAGTGGGTGGGGGTTGTGAAAACATAAGTGTTTTTTTTTTACAGTAAGTCATGTTTTTACCTCAGTAATACAGTTTACAAATTCATTTCATATAAGAAATTACAGTTTGAAAAGGGCTCTCAGATTTGGCCTCACATTTAAAGAAAATATTACTTGTCACATCTTCATCTTGCATACACTCAGTCACACTGCTTAACCCCAATGTCACAATATTCGTGTATTGTGGCACTTTTTGCCCACCATACCTACTTCCTTTTACACGTGTTATTGACATTTTTGGGACATTTGGAAAAATACATTTTTCTCTTGAATAGGTAATTGAATTTTAAATATTTCTTCACACATTGTTAAATGGACAATGGACTATGTAGCCGTGTGTTTGTTTTTCAGCCAAGACAGCAAACAGTGTTGATTGAGTGCATGCAAGATAAAGATGTGTCAAGTAATATTTTCTTTGAATATGTGGCCAAATCTGAAAGCCCTTTCAAACTGTTTTTCATATATGAAATGAATTTGTATATTGAGTATTACTGAGAAAGAAAAAACATGATTCACTGTAAAAATATGACATATTTTCACAACCCCACCCACTTTGGGTTGACAGCGACCCCTTAAGGTTAATGCCCTGAAATTCACTTCTGGTTAAGGTATATGCCCCAAAACAACCATCAAAGCCATGCATATAACTTCACCATATAAGCTTTTATAATGTCAAACCATGGAAATCTTAAAGACAAATTGATATGTTATGACATTTGACAAAAATTAATTTATTACCTCACCTTTTATGATTTTATTGTCATGACCCAGCAAGCATGGGTATATCGTGCCGATATCAGTACACTGATATCAGTTTGCGACATCGGGTCGATATACAGCCGATATCCCAACCTGCAGATCCAGTAGCATAGAGTAAATTGTATCATGAATCCAAATGTAAATATCAACAGCTCTTAAACATATCTTGCTGTGCAAGTGTAAATAAACAAGGATTTGTCTATATAAAATTCAGATCGTTTCCACATATCGGTCCTATATCGGGCTGATATCAAAAATTACTTTCACAAAGGATGTAACTCTCCTTGGAGTGTAGGTTCAAAAAGTAAATAGGAAACAATTTTATATTAATAAGTAGGGAAGATAAATGTGCTAAATCTTTCTAATATTTTTATTTGATTTAATATCATTTGTTTAATTGAAATTAAACATTTAAACTAAAAAAAAATTGTTAAAAACAATCAAATATTAGCCTCGTTTTGATTTTGACTGCATTCCCATGCCACCATGCTCTTTGAGTTTGAATTTTCTTCAGATGTTTGGTCATCTTAAACCGGGTAAGTCCATTTAACGTATAAACACAAATGACCATTTAAACCTGACCTTAAATACCATTTGATTTTAATATTTTATTTTTGCATGTATGTTAGCATAAGGCAGTTGTTTTTTTGTTATGTCATGGGTTTTCGCGACAGTCACTTCGTAAAATTTGATTGCATCCTAACTTAAAACAAGAGGCCCAAGGGCCATAAACGCTCACCAGTGTAAATCAGCATATTCAAGATGATTTTTCTGTAAAATGCGGAGAAAAGCCAAAAATGCGGATTATTTAACGGTCTTTTATTTTATTTTTTTATTAATATTTTTTTTTTTTTTTTTGGGGGGGGGGGGGAATTTTCACCTACAGTTGAGGAAAAATATATACTTTTACGGATGGGAATGGGGCCAAATTTCGGCCCTATATTGGCCTTTGCACAGAAGAAGAATTTTGATGTTTTCTATATAGAGTATATAAGGGAATTAGCCACCCCTAGGGACCTCATTTTTTTAGGAATTAACTTTATTTTAGCCATATTGGTAAACATTCATGAGGTAACTATTTGGGCCAAAGGAAATTAAATTCTCACAGCTGGCTTCATAAAAAAAAGTATTTTGATGTTTTCTATATAGAGTATTTAAGGAAATTAGCCAACCCCCTAGGGGCCTCATTTTTCAAGGGATCAACTTTATTTTAGCAATTATGGTAGACATTCATGAGGTGACTATTTGTGCCAAAGGAAAATAAATTCTGACCATTTGTTTCAGAGGAGATGATTTTCAAAGTTTTCAATTATTTTTTCTATTTGTTGCCATGGCAACCAGAGTTCTTCATGGATCAACTGTATTTGAGCAATTTTTGTAGAGGCCCACCCAAGGATCATACATGCCAAGTTTTATTAAATTCTGTCCAGTGGTTTCAGAGGATATGATTTTCAAAGTTTTCAATTAGTTTTTCTATTTGTTGCCATGGCAACCAGAGTTCTTCATGGATCAACTTTATTTGAGCAATTTTTGTAGAGGCCCACCCAAGGATCATACATGCCAAGTTTTATCAAATTCTGTCCAGCGGTTTCAGAGGAGATGTCTTTTAAAGCAAATTGTTGACGACGGACGAAGGGTGATCCCAATAGCTCACCCTGAGCACTTCGGCTCTGGTGAGCTAAAAAATAAGGAATAAAACTTGTTGTGTATGAGATATCGTACTACATGTTCATATACTGATACACAATCTTGTATTTTTTTTTTTTTTATAAACACTGTTGAGTTTTATTTTGTATACACATTCTTATCCAATTTGACATATATTCAGGGGCCAATTGAGGGAGTTGTTTACCTCGTCTCCATAGTACATGAATATACAATGGCGTGCCTGGACCCAATATCGGTATACGCACCATGGCTAGGGTGGGTCTTTGGGCATGCTTCCCGGGGAAAATGCCCTGGAACGCCGTAGGAGCATTTTAAAGGGTGATAAGTACATACAAAAACTGTAAAATCATAATGAAATATAATAAAAACGCGCAGTATTTTTAACTAATGCATTAGGATAACGCTACCTCGGTATATGGACTGAAACCAAAAAAGTATTCATTGAAAAAATCAGAAAAAAAATCAATGTTTTTACATCAGAAAGAATAAAGTTTAAAACAAATACTGTTTGTTTTTACTTTTTGTTTAAAAATAACGGTGTCATGAAATTCTAAACGTTTGGGAGAAAAAGAAAGATGAAACTGTCGCGATCGTCTTTAAGCGTTCTTATACTGACATTGTGATAACTTATTATCCAAAAATTTGGGGTACCCGAAATATGTTTACATGTCCGAAACATTGCGATTATAAACTATAGTATACGGCCCCGGGATTGAAATTGAACCTTTCTAGCGTTTGCTTCAATACTGAATCATTTAGTTAAAAAAAACAACTTTGAATGAGATATGAATCTTGAATAATAGCTCAATAGATTAACTGTAGGTCCTTTTCAAAACGATAAAAATAGAAGCCAATAATTCAAATGCAGAAATGATTATGGTATTAAGTTTTAAAGTCAATAAAATTAATAGTCTGGTATTATAATCTAGCACTAAATTTTTCACCTCCGAGCTACGAACCCACGTGGAGTGATACTGAGAGGAGTTGTAGACAGAGTCGTTACCACTGGGCCAACTTTGGAGCCTTATTGTAAACCGATTTAAAACACCTATAACACTGTCCTTTGTCTAGTTAATAAAACGACTCCCTTTCTTTAGAAAAATATAAATACTACAATAAGCTCTGTTTTGAAAACACTGAGTTAGTTATTTGTATTTTGTTGAGCTTCTGGAAGGTAAAATAACTTAGTATGTAACATATTTCAGTGAAATAATTAATGTTCAAAGAAATACAGTCATTTTCAGAAAAGACTAATAAATCTAAATATAGAACCAATTTAAAACCCGTTCGAAAGATATTACAAGTAGGGTATATAAAGTGTGGATTATGTGAGACGGCAGTCAGACCCAAGTAAGTTTCTGCACAATGCAGACATACCCTAACGTTCGCCGGTGCGAACTCGATCGGCCTTTACCGTTATCCGGTTTAGGTCTCAGTTACAGTATGATCCTGGTCGTGGGCTCTCATGCACAGATTTTACCTTAATTCTTTCTTTTTACTATTCCAGCTTAAATACCCTTGCTCTATGGTCTCCTCTTTCCCATCTCCCTCTATCTCTTCAACTAAAAGCTACATTCACTGTATCCAGCTCTTAAGCTACTCCCCTTTTCAAAGTCTCTTCCTCTTTATAGCTCTTGCATTTCTTTACTAGTAAAACCTTCATTTTTTTTCTTTCACTATAGTCTACCTTTATTCGTGTGTCGAAAAAAACGTGTAATGAGAGAAGAAAATGGACAAAAATGTCGCTAGTTACTTTGAAAGCGGGTAAGGAATCGCGGATGAGAAAGAGTTACTGAGATAAGAAAAGGAGAAAGATTTGGAGACAGAAATATTTATAAAAGAGACACTATATAAAAAGAAAAATAAGAATACTGGAGACCAATGGATGAGCCAAATTTGAAAAATTGGAGCCATGTTTTTTTGTTTTTTTTTCTTTTCATGAGCCATTTAATTAGTCAATAATATACAAAAACGCGAATATTTTAACACAAATTAAGGACTCATATACGTATGCATAAGAACTATAAAGATGTTTCAGTGCTTATATAATTCATAACAACATTTTTTTCAAGTAAGTTGATAAAATATTTAAATTGTTTTTTGTAGTAAATAATACAATAGTTATATCTTAACACTATTCATGTTTACATACATGTTATTGCATACCTAGCTACGTTTACTTTCTTCATGAATCATGGCAGAAATGAAATAATTAATATCTAAGCCTTCATGCAGATGTTACAGAACATTGCCCTAGTCCGATCTCAGCTATGTGTAACCATTGAGTTAACAGGTTGGCATATTGAATGTATTTTTAATTACTATTAGAACACATGAAAAAGGCGGGGAAAGATGAGCTGATCAAGAAAGTATCGTACCGTAAAATATATACCTTAATGTTAAATTAGCCTGTTTGTGCTTATAGATATGATTTTTGTAATATCGTTCTAGGCAAATCCGTTCAAAATAAATTTCTCTGTATCTAATTACGAGGGCAAATATATGCCTTACCCTGGTAAGGCGATGTTTTTATAGCGTTTTTAAACTTTCGATTTTTCAAATGAATTGTACGCACGTGCGTTAGTGCGTAAGCCCAGGCACGCCCTTGATATAGGTCAGATTGGATTATAAGCCGGATGCCAGTGTTTGTATATTCACGAATTGATGTTTACTTTTCCTTTCACCTTGCAGGCTGTGTGGACATAACTTCAAAACTGCATTGAAACGCCTGCCGGAAGAAAACATCAAAAGTGCTAGAGAGATATGCCTTCACGGGAAAGAAGAGGAAACTTGATGCTGAATAACGTTCGATACAGTAAGTTGATTTTTTTTTTCAAACCAATACTAAGAAATTGTCAATTCAAAGAAAGTATCACATGTCAGCAAACATGTATTTGAAATAAACCACTGTCATTGTTAAGAGAGTGTCTGAGCATTACAACTCTACAGCTTTGTAATTAAAAGTTTAAAGCAAATTAAAGCTGCTAACAATAATTCTATACCAATTTACTATCTCGTTAAATGAAAAAGATAATAAAAATGTCTTCTTCCTTTGAAATAAATTATTAAAGTGTTGTGTAGTCAGTTTGATGCAGCTAATAAGATGTTTATATCAACCTCTTTTGTTTGTGTCCTGAACAGAATGTGGACAGAAAAAAAAGTATCAACAAAAACCGCCAGCACTGAAGGTGAGGATGCCTTGAAGGACTGGCTTAAGAGGGGCCAAATACCGGAAGGAGTCACATAGTAGAAGCAACATTCACTTTTGACTCCAGAACCCCAAAGTTTTCCAGAGATGGTGGAAACAGTGGATACACCATAATTATCTGAAAGACGACTTTGATGATTTTTAGTGTGTTTTGTGCATCCACAAAATATCAACAAAGAGACACTAGCTCTATAGTGGAATAGTGAGTTTAATTCCAACATTCGTATGTGATATGTGCAAACTGAGGCCATACTGCAAACAAGGCCCATTTGAAAGACTATTTATTCACTAAATGGATTATTACTGTTTGTATATTAAATATATTATTGATGTTATATATTTTGTTCTCATCATTTACTTTAAACTTTCCCACACAAGTGCATGTTATTTTTTTCAAATTTTTTTTTTTTTTTTTTTTTTTTTGCTTTAAAAGTCACTGGAGTCTTATTTTATTAAAGATTTAATTTAACTTATAAACCCTGTTGCCAATGATTTGAATCAATGTTCCAACTTATTTTCAGCAAGAAATTGTCTGGTAATTTGTTAACCACTTCACAATTTCATTATGTAATGCCATTTGTTGGGAAATGTATGTAGGTCAAATCAAGGCACACCTATATCGGTCAGATATAGGTATTTTGATATCCACCCAATATAGGCAAACTGATATTGGTCCTATATCGGTCTTATGTCGGATTGATATTCAAAAAGATATCGGGCCGATATAGCATTCACTTTGCAAAAACGATGTTGCCCTGATATTGAAAACCGATATTGGTCCGATATACAAAACAATATTGGTCCGATATCGGTCCGATATTCGATGCTTGCTGGGGAGTTATCTCCCCTGAAAATTACAAAACTGATTTTCTCCATTTTCCTATAATAAAGTTAAGATGTGCTTATGAAAATTGAAACAGAAGCAATATTTGTTTTTTTATTTGTACTACGCCATTGAATAAACATGTGTGCAAAATAGGCGTTTAATCAAATGAAGCAGTTTTACAGTTTCTTTTTACAGTGAACACGTTGCAAATTATGCTTTTCCATATTAATGTTTGTTTGTTTTTTGGTTTTAACGTCCCACCAACAGTATTTCAGTCATTTGAAGACGGCGTCTACTTGAGACCTATATAGTGCTTCCACACCGATCGAACCCACGACCTCCCGCTCCCAAGGCGGAAGTTCTAACCACTCGGCCACCGGGGACGGTCCAAATTAATGAGCCAATTTTACTATTACGTTAGCTATCTGTCTAACCCCTGATGGGTAGTTAGGCTGTTTTAGCTATCTCTGACAAGACAGTCCAGCAAATGCATAATTTTAAAATGTAGTGAAATATTTAAGACTTACCACTTTGTAGCTACATGTATTAGATATGTAAACCAAGGATCCACACAAGTAATGCCATAAAGCTCAACCACTACGGTATCAGGGGGAACACCTTGACCTGGATTCAAGCCTTTCTTTCGAATAGAACCCAGCATGCAGGCCATCCTTGTTGTAGCTACATTCGAGCCTGCATCCGTAACTACCGGCGTCCCACAGGAAAATGTCGTTGGCCTGACCTTGTTTCGTGCCTTTATCAATGATTTACCACTGCAAATAAAATCCAGTTCCATGATCTTTGCAGAAGAAATCTCGAAGAAATCTCAGACTCAGCAACGAAGACTCTAAGACAAAAGCCTACATGGCACGTTGCATAATAGTTAAAATGTGACTGCGTCAACTTATGATGTAGATGTTTAGATGCAAGTGATAGCTGCCGCGTCCTGCACAATATAAGGCTCACTCTGAAAGAAGTGAGAAATGACCAATGACAAATGACCATCGTGATAGTTTATCACATTTTCCCTAATGTTAACTCGTTTAATTCAGGCGATCGAATATCGACACATTTCTGCACAATTAAGAGAGAACTGAACGTGCTGCCTTCATACAGGTGAGGTGTGTAAATACATGTGAATCTTGATACTTGTGCTTATAATAAAACTGGCGGTGCTGTTTGTTTAGTTCAAATTTATTTATTTTACGTCGATAAGGAAACAAGTTCTTACAACATACAGTTATCCTACTCGAAGGTTCCTGGGTTGGACAAGTACTTAGCGCCTGGGAAGGTCATGAAAAAACCCTTGACACAAACGATGTTCGAAGCTTCGGATGCGCAGTCAGTTGCGTTACGACCCGACCACTGCGGCCTTGGTGGTGCTGCCGATGATAATGATGAGGGAGCTGTTCGTTATGAATCCGAATTGATTATTTCAGTTCGCCGAAAGCGTGTTGATGTTGTTTTGTTTTCACTATATTTCATGCACATAAAATATGCGTGACAGTAGCTTGATATAGAGGAATCCGGTTGCAATTTTGTTCTTTTACGTGGCTTCATGTCAATCAGCTGATGTTTATATTTCCCGTGTGTGTGTGGGGGGGGGGGGGGGAGGGTCTCTTTCTGTGTGTGTGTGAGAGAGAGAGAGAGAGAGAGAATATTTACACATGAGAGTTTACTTATTATATAGGAGAGAATGGATTTATCATTACATGAATAAGGGATAACGAATTTACTCATTTGAATAGAGAATGAGAGAGAGAGAGAGAGAGAGAGAAAGGGTGGTGGTGGATTTACTTATAATAAAAGAGAAAGAAATGTTAGAGAAATTTATGAGAATTTACTCCGTATAAGGTAGATAATATATATACTGCCAAACTTGTCTTAAGGTCTTAATCGGTCAGTCAAGGGATCAAGAGAATGTGACCGCATAACAGAGGTGGGCGATAAATGGAAGTTAAACATATACAAAGCGCTAGTTTGGTAGTATTGAAAATTACCTCTAAAAACAGGTTGGCCGCTTAATATAGGTGGCCATCTGAAAGGAGGAAATCATGATTTCACTATGTACATAAATGGGGTTCTGTTCCATTTACTGTTTATTCAGCAGTGGACACCTAATGAAATTAGATCCACAAGGTATTAATCAAGTTTAATATATCTTTCTCATGTCATCAAATTGTCATGGAAATTAGAGGAGCTTTTTAACTATGGTTAATAAAATTCATCTTTGGAAAAATAACTTCTACTCTTACATTTTAATGCAACATTTTATTTCATTTTGCATCAAAGAAATTCTAGATTAAACTGAAAGCATTTTGCACTTCAGATGGACATGATCAACTTTTTCCCTTCTCACCTCTTCAGAAAAAAAGTATTTAGGAGAATTATTCAGTTTAAAACATGATATGCTTTTATGAAGAAAAAAATATGTCGAAATAGTTCATCTGAAACCTGAATTGTAATCTAATTAATATTTAGTTACTTAAACAAGATCAAAGAGTGATATTTGAAAAGTTAAATCCTTAATATATAAGGTATCACAATTTTTTAAGGTAATCCATCCATCATTAATTTACTTTAAAATGTAAGCATTTACAGACTTTGACCAAACGAGCCTATATCTGCAGGTTAATGAAAGCTTGTTTATGCACTTTAATCGTATTAGCATATCCTATAACAGTTTGAAAGCAAATCGACTTCCTAAGAAACAAAGACATAATGTCAAATGAAACCTCTAAATCAGTATACACGTTTTTTTGTTGTTGTTGTTGTTTTTTGTTTGTTTTTTGTTTTTTGACGGTGTTAATATTAAAATACTGTGCTAATGTTTTATTTACTGGGTGATAATGTAATTACATATTTATATCTGTTATTTAAGAATAAAAGAACTGCTGACACGGTATTACTGAATAAGAGATATCATGAACTGTATAAACTCGAACAATTTATCATTTTCTCTTATTAGAATTATCCAAAGAAAAAAAGAGCTCTGTTTGGTCTCTGATCATCTGTTATTACTTTACTTTATTTCTTTATTTCATTCAGTCTCCACAAGGGAGATAATACAGCAATATTTACAATACATGTGCATATTTAAAACGGAGATAATACAGCAATATTTCCAATACATGCGCATATTTACAAGGGAGATAATACAGCAATATTTACAATACATGCGCATAATCACAAGGGAGATAATACAGCAATATTTACAATACATGCGCATATTTACAAGGGAGATAATACAGCAATATTTACAATACATGCGCATATTTACAAGGTAGATAATACAGCAATATTTCCAATACATGCGCATATTTGTAAGGGAGATAATACTGCAATATTTACAATACATATGCACGTTTACAAACCAAGGTATAACAGTCGTGCAACGTGAACAAAATAAAGATATGAATGACAAGCGTGTGAATCAATGGAGAGAAATGATAATACTGATAGTATAGCTGAGGATATCAGTGAGATTTGCTGTCACTCGACATACTCTCTCTCTCTCTCTCTCTCTCTATCTCTCTCTTTCTCTCTCCCACACACACAAACACAAATGAATACGCTTAAGCTAGCATATAAAATTTGAGCAGCGCTTTATAGGTCGTCTTTGAACATCGTTGTACACCCGCAGAATCTAAGTGATTTATGGTATGGTTTATACCGGCTCGGCAGTGCCGATCTGTATACTTCAGTCTTAGCACAACTTGGTAGTATATATGTCAATCTATCTGAGAATGACATATAAACATAAACAACATATATTATTGCTACTTTAAGGAGACTCAACCAATAGATAAGCTATATAGTGCGCCAGGGTCAGGTCAGTTCTTGAGGATTGTCGACGGTGCGACGTGTTCCTGTTGTCACCGGAACTGTTTAAGTCCGGATCATTAGTATTGCGAGCCGTCCGTAACTCAAGATCTCTGTTTTGCATACATCTATTTACTGTTATTTTCCATGGTACAGATACATGGGCCATAAATGTGCTCAATATGAGCAAGAGACCATATTTTAAAAAAATCTTCTAATGAGTATTTCTCTGCTTAGCGTGCCCTTTGGTTATGAAAGAGGTTTCCATAGAGACGTTAATTTTCGGCGGTCTACACGACTTATCAAAGGAGATAACCAAAACATAGCCTTACACATGCCAGATCTGGTATGCTTGCTGAAGTCTAGAATATTGTGCTGGGTTGAGTTAATACGGCTAGTATCGGTAACCGTCATATCATTCCATACTTCGCTCTCATATAGGATTGTGGACATCGTGATTTTCTTACAAAGATTTACGGATGTAAATGGGTGGAAACAAGCTCCGTTATGTACTCCGTATCCTAGGCATAAAATGCGTTGGGCCTTTTTGGCATCTGTCTTCGATTATTTTGTGTATCTTTAATGTAGAGTCTAATATTATACAATGGTGAGTGGAAGAGTGTTCCTGTTTTAACCGGTTTTCGCTGAACTGAAAGGTCCATTATATCTCAGACAATGTAAAAAAAAAGAAATTCCACTCAATTAAAGCATTTAAACGAGAATGTAAAGTTACCTAAATGGTACTTAAAGACCACATATCCCATCATGCATCATATGAAAGGTCATGAAGTTTTAGTATTTTGAATGGGTGTTTAAATACTACCTTTATTTAGATTTGGTACTTGACGAGCATTTCCGACGATGGCCCGTCAGACATCGGAAATACGGACATATTCAGTAGTGTGGGAATCATGTGTGCACGGAAAATTTAGAGAAATCTGAAACCTCGAGTGAGAGCTTATTTTGTTCTGTATTAAAGTTCAAGGATAGTCATTAACTACGAATTTGTTGTTGTTTTCATTATGAAAATTGAGTGGGGGAGAAAGCATAAAGCGAGAAGAATGGATGCATTTTGTGAATTTATTGGGTTTCAATATAAAGACACAGGCAAGTTAATTGAAATACTCGTATGTGATCGAAATATTTGTTTTTGATCGGTTCGTCATTCAATGATGAATCTACTTAAATTGTTTTCCACATTTAAGTGTGCTCCTTTTAAACAAATAAATACAACCTTGATACAGGTCATTTGTTGCTTGTATAACTGTGTGCAGGGAATGGTCACTGTATCTATAGTGAATTAATCCCAGGATTTGAATACTGCTAATTATTACCCCGGAAGCGTGTTAAAACTACATGTTTAATGGTGCTACTGTTTTATGTAATGAAATGACCCGTAAGTTTCACTGCTGATATATTGTATACCAAAATGATACAACAGCTATAACTATCACTAAAGGTGATTAATATCCCTGATTCTCACCTTGCTTCCATGTAACGTGAGCCTATACTGTAATACCTCGCTATTAAGAGCCCTATCGGCTCCAGAGGAAAGGGACATCAATAGCAAGGTGGTCTTAATACCAGCATAGTCAGAACAAGTATGGGTGAGTTTTAGGATTATGTGTTCTATTTTTTTAATTTTTTTTAAGTATAACTATGAATCATTTACTTTGTTTTGTTATTTAAAAATTTCATATACAAAGTAGTTAATGATAAAAACATAAAACCATAACATAATTTAAATACTTTTGTATAAATATGGAATACTATATACTGTTTCCAGTATCTTTGTGTGCACAAAGACAAGATGGATAGGCAATTATGCGTTAGAAAGATGAAAGAGGAGACAGAAGAATACCAAGTCGGGGGTGTGCTTATAAAGTGTACAATGAATAATAACTCGTCTAACAGTAACTCATGCACCAAACAGCTATTTGACCCTCCATTTAAATATAAAATATGACAAAATATTTAAGATTAAGAAACCAGTATCATTATACGTGTACATATATCTTACATACAAAAAATAAAGTTGTTGTTGTTGTTGTTGTTGTTGTTGTTGTTGTTGTTGTTGTTGTTGTTGTTGTTGTTGTTGTTGTTGTTGTTGTTGTTGTTGTTGTTGTGTTTTCTGCAATGTCTAACGTCTTAAGACGAGAAAATAGCATGGGCTTCAGGTCTAGTAAACTTTGGAGTCTATGGCACAGTCAACAAGGTGTGTTCTAGTTAAGGAGTTTCATCCCCTATATTTGAATAGTTATAGCGTTTGACGCGGGAATGAAACGTTTTGTGTTCAATCCCCGAATTATTTCCTTTGGTGGAAGGTGATCTTAGAAATTGGGAAAACCCGCTGGTACAAAACAAAACAAAAACAAAAAGAAACGGGTTAATAAAAGCAAAACTATAATTCAGATTTCATCTTAGTCGAATTCAAATAGTTGAAATATCCCCCTGGGAAAAGCTTTTTACACCATTCTTCTCTTTTTTATTATCATTACCACGTTGAATTGAGACGCATTAAACACAGGATAACAAGGGTTTGTGGTTCAACATGACATTCAGATATAAATGAAGTTGAAGATATTCATGAGTTCATTAAACATTCAAAACCTACAGTACAAATCTGGCTTGAATTAATTTCTTATTTCTACAGCTACTTACTTGTCTACCGGAGTCATTGCGTTGAACGCATTTCTGTCAATTCAAAATCAGTTGGCTGTCAAATAATTAGTACCTGGTTCCGGGAATGTACAACATCTGTGAAAGACGTTTTAATAAGTTGGTATAAAATAAAGAAACATTATGAAAATAATATAAATCATATCGTATGGAATAATTCAAATATAAGAATTAACATGAAAACTGTTTTCTGGAGGTCATGGTACGAAAAAGGTATTAAATTTATTGACAATTTATATGACTTTCGAACAAATAAATATTATGATTTTGAAAGTTTTTCTGAAATATACAATATTCCGAAAGAAGATTATCTTAAATATAACCAGCTTATTCAAAATATACCAGAGGATCTTAAGCAAAATATAAAGATAGATTTTTTAAAGTCTTTTATAATTATCAATTAACAAAAAGACAGAAAAATGAAATTAAATCTGAAAACAATTGGCATAAATGGTTAAATAAAAGTGATTTAAATTGGGAAAATATATATATGCAAGGTTATATATCAACGATAGACGTTTCTTTACGATGTTTTCAGTATAAATATTTAAAATGTTTAATAGCCACAAATGAATACTTGTTCAAATGTAACATTGTCGAATGTCAATTATGTGATTTATGTAATATGCATGTTGAAACGATTGAACACTTATTTTGGTCGTGTAAAGAAACTCAATATATGTGGAATCGTTTATTAAACCATTTATTTAAAAAAGGTATACATGTTTTTTTTGAAATTGTAAGTTTTAAAAAATTTTTTTTTAAATTTTTAGTAAAAATTATATATAAGGGTTGTTTTAAAATTTTAAAAAATTGGGTTAAAAAATAACACTTTAAAAAAATTATAGTATAAGCAAAACAAAGTTTTCTTTTTTTCTTTTTATCTTGTTTCTCATTTTTGTAATTTTTTTTTTTTAAATTATAATGTATAAAAAATATTTCTATATCATAAAGTGATTTTTTCATACTAAAGTTTGGGAACTATAGGATAGCTAAACATTTGAAGACTGTAAGAGAGAAATACATTAACATTAAAACTTTATAAACGGTCGTTATAGGGAGAAAAACGGTACATATATATTTTTGACATGTCATTGTTCAAATTGTTGCATATTATATTTGTACTGTACATTTGTAAAAACGTTTTTGTTATAATAAATGATAAAAAAAAAAAAACATCTGTGAAAATCAATATTTTAATTAATAATGAAATGTAATACTAGTAGCTACAATATTTTGATGAACACGTGTCATAATTAAGCTGATATAAACAAGTTACACGATACATGCATTACGTCACGGGGACACCCATTTTGCCACGCCTATAGACCATTTCATCACAGGATCGGCAATACCCGGTGTAATTCGCTGATTTATGTCAAGTGTATGTTATTTCCCAATGAACAATGTGTGAGTGAGTAAAGCAAAACGTTTAAAAACAATGCGATTGACTGCTTAAGCGACTTGACCAATGCAAAAAAAAAAGATTGATAATTATCTAATGCAGATAGGTTCCAATACGTAGAGAGATCGCTGATGACGTCAGAGTTGATATAGAGTGCAACAAGTGCAGTACGTCTTTTCTTGCTTTGAAACTGAAAGAGTTAAAGCAAATTGTGCTAAACCATTATGGCGAGAATGTGGGTTTTAACGGTAATTAGTGTTAATTTGACTTTTTTTGTATACGGATCAAATGTTATTAGTAAAGGTGTTCCGTCATTGACAGAACTATGCCCTTTTAACAATTTTTGCACGGAAAAATCGACGCTTGTTCTAGAAGGAAAAGATGGCCAACAATCCTGCTGCCAGAAATGTTCTTGTTCTGCCGATTGTTATTTGTTTGGAGACTGTTGCCCTGATCATCCGGGGATTGAAGAAATTCCTTCACCGTGTAAGATGATTATCTACAACGACAATAGATGGCTTACGAAAGACGACTTCAAAAACTATGGAATACATGCTTACCACTGGATTGATACATGCCCTAATGACTTCACCGATGAAATTACCACCAAAGCTTGTGAAACTATCGACAAGTACAACTTTGAGGAACTCGTCGCAGTATCTGGTGAAAATGGACAGGTTTATCGAAACAAATATTGTACACATTGTCATAATGTGACAAACGTTACTGAATGGAATTTGAAAGTACAATGCAATATGTTGGTGTTGAATAACTCTCTTTCCTCAGGATTGACCCTACAGCATTTTGTGAATCACGGATGCTTGATTTGGCCACAAAGCCCAGATACTTGGATACGTTCACGGTGTCTTGAAGTAGACATTTCGTCTTGCACAGAACATACAAGTTCGACACAACTAAATGAAGAATTCCAGCAAGCATGTCTGACAACTCCGTCAAATTACTATTTGCACCAGCAACATAAAACCAGTTACACTGTATATAAAAATGTATATTGCTACCTTAGCAAACAAAATGCGAGTTTAATCACAAAATGTACCAGCATTTCAAGCGACACAACTAAATATGATGATGGCAAACGCCCGTTGACGGTTATACTGAACAGGAATGCTTTCACGACAAACAATGGAATTATCAACGGCAATAAGGATCCCAAGATATGTGCTGGTGACGAAATCTACGATCCATATTTTGTGAGTAATTTAACATGAGAATTGCGCCGTGCTCTAGTTGTAATATACGAGTACACGGCTAAGGATCTAAAGGTTTTGGTTTCGAACCCCGTGAGGGGCAAGGATTTTTCATGACCTTTCCAGGCGCCAAGTACTGGTCCAACACAGGAACCGCCGACAAGGATAAATATAAGTTGTAAGAACTTGTTCCCAAAAAGACGTAAAATAGATAAATTTAAACATGAAAATAAACGCATCACGCATTACGGAATAAAGCTCTTGGTATAAAATATTATCACTTACTTTGTAGGAGACAAATGATTTAATTTTAATCTATTTTATATCAACTGACCAATTTCGTATGTATTAAAATCATCTCTGGGTCATCATTTAAACAATCAAATAGTTCACGATTCTTAACTTCAATAAATATCACCAGTAAACAGTTTGGTTATCTTTTGCACGATGCAAACAAATATCGGACAAGTTTTTATATGTTATAGAAACTCAGCGATCACGATGCATGGAAAAACGATAGTGGTCCAAAAATATGCTTCTACATTGCACTGAATACATATAAATAGCCATTGTTAAAAGGCGGGTAAAATAAATATATTCCATCTTATTAGATCTAGTTCAAGCTTGCTGACATCAACAAATATGGCAACAGCAAGGTTTCAATCTCAAATGTAAAAATGATATTTGGTATAAGTTTGCTTATGGATGTAACAACATGTTATATAAGTTTATTTCATAACCAGAAAAAGAAACTGAAATTTTGCATAACAATGATGAATCTCAATACCACATATAATAGTCATGTTGATAAAGATAAATATTTGTAGAATTTAGAAGATTAATAAACACAAACAATTAATTCGTCATAATAAATCATATAGCAAACAGGTCTATGTAAAGTTAAATCTGATCCATACTCATCATGATAAAACTTCTCAGAACAAAGATAGTGAAATATTCTATAGCTTAATAGCAAATAAATATTTTCGAGGTTAATAGCCAAATTAAGTGGCATTGTGAATTATAAAAAAAAAAAAGTTAAAAAGAAAAAAAAAAGCATTATCCACCGGTACATATTTTCTTTTTTTATGTACCTTTTATGTGGGTCCGTCACAACATTAATCACTACATATTTTGTCAAATGCATTGAGTTCATACTGATAATACTCGCACATCCAGCATATTAAAGGTGGAGGAAGACACCCGAAGATTCATCGACCAAGTTAAAAGCCCGAAACTCTCACGGTTTTGGGTCCGACTTCCGGACTGACTATTTGATTTTTATGCTTACCAGTTTATTTGCGGTTGGTCAGTGTAACTAAATAATTGTCAATTGTAACATGTAAAACAGATTAAACCTATTATAAAGTTGGAAACGTTAGCAAAAATGTTTATAAATAACGTTACCAAGATTATTGGAGGTATTGTGAAGGCTATATAACAAAACGGATTTAAGTTACAAACTCAAAAAAACTATCTACCAACTTCCATTGAATATTATGTATTTGCTGATTGCTGTTAAAGTAAAGACAATTCGTGTGTAACCAAGCTAAACAGAAAGATCATGAATCGCGTATATCCGATTATTGTTTCTAGATCCGCACAATAAAGTGCACAAAGGCCGAGTCCACTTTTACAAATTAGGGGAAATTGTGGTCTAAAAAAAAGACATTCTCCTGATTCTTATTTATTTGTTTTAAATCATATTGTCAAAGTTGCATTCCTAAATTGATAAGAAGGTGTTTAATGTTCATTACTGTGTTACCTTTTGTTTAAACTGAAAAAGAAACATGTTCTATCAAGCAAAAATATATATGCAACCTGAGACTCCAGGTTTAAGTTGGAATATCCTAAATATACTAAAAATAGATTATACAGGCCAATGATAGAATTGTATTTACTTCGGCTTCATTTGCATACCAGCGTTTGATTGGTTCATGAAGTAGGTCAAAATCCATTTTATACAGATAAAAATTATCTAATACAAGGATTTATTTTCAATATTCTTTAAAATTATCATATAAATTCAATTAGTGTAGCAGGAAAACAACAAAATTTACATAGTTCGTTTTGTGCAGTGTACTTTTCTTTTTGACATAAAACATTTTTTTATTATTATTTCTAGACTTATCTTGAAAAATAAGGTATCATTTTGATGGCAATGTAAAGATCTATAGTAAGATATAATTTACTTTCACATTTCTTCAATAGCATGGAGATATTTGAAAACGTAACTTTGCGAGAATTGGACAATCAGCTGCGTGCTTTTGTGAGATTTAGACTAGTTGCCAATCTTTGTTTAATAAGTCTTTGTTATCACTCATTATATTCTGTTTCAGGGAAAATGCAGACAGTTCCATTGCCCTTTTCCTTTCATTCCTGCAGTTGGTCAATGTGTAAACATTTTCCGAGAGATAGATGGTCTCTCATTGCGATTCGTTTTTGATATTGCGGTTAAAGAGGAACTTGACCTCAGCACCGCCGAAGCAATAGTTCATACCATTGACAGATTAACTGGAATCATGAAACATGGATGTGGAAAGTGTTTAGAGATGTGTGGAACAGCCGACGAACACCCTATTGTATCAATCGTCTACCATACGACATCAGAATGCTCATTGCTATACCTTACTGACAAACTAGCCTATTTTAGAAATCACATCTTCAAAGTAACTTCAAAACGTTCTGTTCCAAAATTCACTTTTACGTTATCACGCGACACTCCAGAATTTCTGAAGAAGGTGTTCTATCATAATATCTACCAAAGATGTCATTTCACTGATGTCACTATAAACATCGATAAACTCCAATGTCAGAAGATATATATAGATGCAAAGGAGTTTCACGTCATTGCACAAAACCTTCGTTTAAATATTAAATATTATCATAAATTGTCAGAGACAAATGACACATGGTATGGAAGAAGGGACTGGTATCAGATGTGTTAATGACTACCTACACGGTAGCGCTGTTAGTTTATCTGTCTGCAATTGTAGCATTATATATCTACAGACAGGTCTGTTTATCATTTTCTTCATCTTAAAATAACTATGGTGTATATAAGTACATGTACAAAACGAATATCGATATTGATAAAATCGCCAATATCTTAGTATGACCATATAAACTTCACCTTGTACTTTGTTTCGACAATGGAAGACATATGGGTAGGTAAGATATTCGTCAGGAGTATTACTGAACCATA
>CM037780.1:52017087-52067087 GCA_021229015.1 Solen grandis
ATAAGCATTGCGTCGCTGCATCCTGTCTGATTGAATACGTCATTTACTACGAATGAACAATATGACATTTTTACGGTGATATCCAAAAACGTAGTTTGAATTCTATAAAGGTGATGAAAATAATTGTATAATCCTATTTTTTATTACCCTTATAAAATCATGGATATTTCACTTAATGACAGAACTATTAAATGAAATATTTAAGATATATCAGGGTCGTTACTGGCCTCAAACGGGCTATAGGTCATGTCTTTATATCGGTATCTCTCAACTCAGATTAAATAATGTTAAACATCTTTAATTTCCTTATTTCTCGATACACATAATTTATATAGATGTAGAATTGCTCAGTGTTTATATCCTATGAAGGAGCATAATTCACAGATTTCAAGTTTCTTAGAAATCAAACTTGTTTTACAGAATCGGGGATTATACGAAATAAAATCTACATGATGACCAAAGCGAGTAAATTCATGTGAGTAATATCGATGATATCTACCAGTAATCGCAGACATATTGATTATTTCAATTTGTTCTGAAATGCATTTCAAAGAAGCCTGTATAAGTACTAAAAATTCGTGTTTTTGCGCGTGATTTAGTAAATGTTATATAACCGATTAAGAATTATAATAATTCTCAACAAATGAGAAAATAATGAGACCATTATATGTCTACCATTTTAAAGTTGTTCGTGATAATGCAATATCATAATCTTAAACGTTAATTACGTTTGCATATAATTAAACTAGCAATTTAAAGAGAGAGAGAAGGGGGGGGGGGGGTGCAAGAATCAGCACGTGCGTGTGTTTGAAACGACAGCCACCTTTTATTTTTCGAACAGCCTCGAATTCCAACAACAAAAGTTATTACTTTAAGTAAATTGAATACTTGAATAAGGTAAATTCTTTCACCATTTCTGTTTGCGAAATTCTTAAATACATGACAAGTACCTAAATAGCAAACACTTTTTGTTAAGAAATTAAATGTTTTAGAGAAATTCGTTCCTATACGATTAACTATTTTGCCTTGCGTTTTGGCGTGCTCCGGGGAATTAGAGCCATGCTTGTCTATATACTATCATACAAACTCCACAAAGTGATCTCCCTTGTCAGCAAAAAAAAAAAAAAAAAAAAAAAAAAAAATCACTGCCGTCGCAAATGTCACGTGATGATGGTGAAACTAAAAAAATGGCGTCTCTGTCATTTGTCACAACAACAAAATTATCTTTTAAAATTATTTATTTTTTTACCACGAGGCGATATTTGATGTTTATTAAAGAAAACATACTTAGGGATATGATTTTCGCAATAAAATAAAGAAAAAATGGGGGGAAAAATGCTAAACTCTGTTATTTTTTACTTGTGGTGGCAGTGGTTATCTACAACTGTAAGGGGAGGTAACTACTGCGGCGGACTTTGACTATCATATCGTTCCAACTCCGAGACGATTTCCTCGTGCAGACCCGCAGTTTAGACAGAGGTAACTACTGGTTACAACAGCTTAAGTTTCTCGTTTGAACAATTTATGATCTTCTCACCCAAAGACATTAAACAAAGATAGGAAACACCTGTAATATTGTTTAAGCACACAGCAGATCATTGAATATTGTAAACTTTAAAATAAAAAAGTATGGGACAATCACAAAGGAAAATGTAACCATATTATAAAATAATCATTTCTCTACTGCAAGGAATTATTTGCAGCTTGATTTATTAAAAAAAAAAACACTTTCTGAACGACTTCAATATCGAGGCGTTTTCCCCGCTTTGAAGCATGTATTCTAGCCAACCGAATCACGCACAAAGTGAATAACGATTATTGGGTTTTATTACGAAACATTATACGACTGACTTAACTGTAAATAAAATAAATCCCATATCTTCCAAAATATTTATCTTTCAAATTCACAGTGTATTAACAACTCTACTTCCGGTTTTTGAAAGAAAGGTACAAGTTAAAATATATAGGCTCCCAAGCAAAGAACAGTGACTGGAAGTAGTAAGTGCTTGTAATCACAAATCAGGGTATACGTTAAATTGAATAGGCTTGCAAGACATGGTATAGTGATTTCGATTACTCACTGTGAAATTTATCTGGTTTACAAGATGAAGGGGAACGAACAGTGTAAACTTTTAATCAACGTTTAGAAAGATTCTCTATAAATAAAAATGATTATAGGTCAAAATTTTGACCAAGGACCACAATATACTGGATGGCTTGGTGTCAGGTAACAGAGTGTTATATCATGTCACGTGTCGCGTTAAGGCTGCACGTCCGGCCGGACGCCTGTCGATCGCCTGCCGACTGCCGGGTGATTTCTTTGACATCGTTTGGACTCCGAACTCATTTTAACTTGCACTCAAAATCAGCCCTGGCATCACGCATCTGAATGACATCGTTTTCAAATCGAGAGACATTTCTGCTGATGCACGGCCGAACATCCTCAAAATCGACCGGGCGCCTAGTCAATACTCGTAAGTGTACCGCTCTATCGCCTCCGATGGGCATCGGAGGGACATCGACAGTCACCAGACAGACGGATGCCGGGCCTCACCGGTTCCTGGTTGACCTCCCGATTCCTGGACGGAATTCGATCACTAAACGATAATTCTTCCAATATCCTTGAAATAGTTCATCGTGTAGGAAATCCAATATGAGAATAATATTTTGCACTGCACTAAAAATTGAACTTACATTTACAGTTTCGTCAACTCAGACTGTTGACATTTTCCAGATGACTTTCTGTGCATATGCACTTCCGGTCAGTGTGGCCACGTAAATAAATACAATCAGGACA
This sequence comes from Solen grandis, assembly GCA_021229015.1. Classification (NCBI taxonomy): domain Eukaryota; kingdom Metazoa; phylum Mollusca; class Bivalvia; order Adapedonta; family Solenidae; genus Solen; species Solen grandis. Next base: position 52,019,885 of record CM037780.1, read on the forward strand.
TAGACTGGGAGGGGGTGACAGTAATAGATCGGGATAGTGACTATAAGACCAGGGAAATCAAGGAACCGATACATACACGAGTGCAGGCACAGACCATGAACAGGGATGAGGGGGCCCACCAGCGACCCATTTTTCGCCACCGTTACGGAGAGTAGCGGAAATCTTCGATACTAACCGGAAGTGCATATGCGCAGAAAGTCTACAGACTGAGTTGACGAAACTGTAAATGTAAGTTCAATTTTTAGTGCAGTGTATAGAAGAAATTATGATGCTCATATCAGGTCATCTTTCAAGTATAACGGTGTAAACATAGCCTCTGCGAATTCAGGTAACAACGCACCTCAGGAAAATCGATTTTCTTTAGAATAAAATAATGTGTTGTCATTTGCCTTTAGAGGGTCTTGAGATGTCATACAAAGACATGAGATTAAAAGCCTTCAAACTTACAAAAGGTCATTTTCTCAAGGAAATTCAAACAGATTGTCTAGGAAATAACAGAAATTTACGTATATAGTTTATAGTGTAGAGTCTCAATTGATGTGGATGTAAAGGTGGCATCTATGGTTTTATTCGTTCTGCAGAGTAGTTAAGAAGCAAATGCGCGAGGTACGTTTCTCATTGCGAAAAACCCAAAACCTAATCAAAGTCTACCGAGCTCCGGAGCTAAACAGAGAACCGTACGGAATCAGTCCGACATTCAATAATCGACCGGTCTCCTGCGGACAGCTGTAGCAGTATCACAGAGGCATCGGCAAGACATCTTGCGAATGCCGGCCGGACAGGTCCCGACGAAAAACTAAATATAATCTGTCTATCATCCCCTGGACGCCGCAATTATCTCTTAAGAAATCAATTTTTAAAAGTGGGATGTCGGACGATTCTGTCGCGATATGTGCACGCCGGCCTAAGCCGAAGCCCAGAAATTCGGGACGCTGGGTATAATGTGACCATGACATCAGACAAACTCTGCAAATTACTAAGATATTGTCCGACTTTAAAGGGAAGCAGACCATCAAACCTTGACGTACTCGACGTCGTTCTCGACAAAAATCTTAACAGCATATATTACAAGTTTAAAACGAAAAACAGACATGCAGAAATGATATTTCCTCCAAAAATATTGCATGAGAATAGAAAATGAGCAGGCTTTGTAAATCAGTTCTCTACATTTTATGCTGAGCGGCATTACCTGGGCAAAATTCTAATAACATGGTCAGCAAGATAACAAGTTATACGGTCAGATAACGGCCTAGCGGAACCCATTACTTGTTGACATGTTATATGCACAAGAGACAGTTTGAAGTGGCAGATTCTTGATAAGAGAATATCATCCATAACATATCTCTCGGCTGCACCCAGAACAGATAAAGATTAAGGTGGCTTTTCCGGGAGCGGGGCATTGATTTTCAATTTCTATACCATCGATAAGTGAGACTAAAACGCCAGTCTTCCATCTCGTATTAATGACTCTCATATTCATCATCAATTAGAGTTTGGGTAATATAGCAGTAGTAGTAGCAGCAGCAGCAGCAATTCTCGCCAACCGATAGATGGCAGAGCGTACACACCGTAACCGGGAGGTCGAGGGAACGATCCTTTACCGTTACCTTTTTAAAAAGACATTGGAATGTCTCTGTTGTTTGGCGCTGGACTGACTGGTAGTTCTAAAACTAGTTGGTCCGGTGTCAGGATGATGTGACTGGATCACGTCATATTTCTGCAGTATTATATCGCTGTGACTAAAACACGTGGCCGAGAGGGTAAAGTCGCTAACTTTAACACTCACTTAGCGCCTCACCGTGTTGGTTCGAATCCAGGCAGGGTCATTCGGATTTTCTATGTGAGGAAGCCTTCCAGCTGGCTTGCGGTAGGTCGTTGGTTCTACCCGGATGCTTCTGTGCATTCGGGGTCTTCCTCCACCTGTAAATAGCTGGACGTCGCTATATGACTGAAATACTGTCGAAGCGACGGTAAACTCAAATAGTCAAGTCTAGTCCACATATCACACTGAAATGGTCTAGACCACAGTGTAAGTGCCAATATATCACATCTTTCTGTATAAGGGTTCCAAGACATATACCTATTTCCGGTTTCGAAAATCTGAAGTAAAATTGGACAAAATAATATTTGTTATGCTAAAGGCACCATACTTATTCAAAATAAACAGATCTACAGCAATAAAATCCTAAACACCAATGACTCCTTAGTATAAATAGAAACAAACTCGACAGGGCAGATCGAACCCGGTCCACCAGCGTGCGAGTCCCATGCTTTAACCACTGAGCCAAAGAGTCGACTCCCTGATGCACTTGTCAAAGATTGTATATATACCTGTGACGACGCATCGTCACAATAGCAACGTCAGAATAACAGATACACCTTAAACACATTTTTTTCAATGCTGCTATTATTGTTGTTGTTGCTGATGAGGAGGACGTGGGTGAAGGGGGTGGGGGTGTATCGGAGGAGGACGGATAAACAATAGATGAAATTTATTTACAGACAGAATGTTAAACATCAGACATAATTTCACAGGCGCGTATACTGACTATTAATTATTTACGCAACGGAATTGCGTGATTCCTATCTGTTTGATATCAAACCTTAAAAGCCTCCCATCAAGCGTTTTATTGAATTAGTCCGCTGTTCGTAGAGACGCTTTGGAATCTGCACGCGTCCATTGCTACAGATCTGCCCGAAGTCTAGAATAACCCATGTCCATCATGACTACGAATACGCGTGAAAACGGTAAAAAAATATTTTACTGATTTGATTTACGGTTCATTTATACCACTGTGATTCCATTAGAAGGAACATTCGGTATCACGAAGATATCCAGTTTGTAAATGAAATCTCCTTGTATGCGCTTAAAGTAACACGGACTGTTTCCGTTTATGTTTGATATTTTCATTGAAAAGTCAAATTAAATGAAAATATCCATAATAAAAATGAAAATAAAACGGAATCAAGAACTAACGATTAATTAATCGCGTAAATGCATATAATGCTGTCAACAGTTGAGAACTTACATTTCAGATGATCAATTTAAAAGACACAGATAAATGTTTTTTATGGACATGTACCAGGCACGGATCCAGAATTTTTCCACTAGGGGTGGGGTGGGGAGTGCTAGGGGGGCCGGGGGCATGCTCCCCCGAAAAAAAAAAGGTTTTTAATGTGACGGAGATGCATTCTGAAGAGTATCTGGGGATAAAAGTGAAGGATTTTTATGTTGTTGTTGTCTTTTTAAACTTGAAGACCATAGATCTAATGCCTAGGTCCCACTGGAGAAAAATCATCGGCGATGTGGAAATACACAAATTTTCTCCCTGTGGCATCAGATGTTTGAGCCAAAAAGACGGAGCAGTCCCATGAGAAGCTTCGGGATTGGTCCGTTGAAACGTTCACTGATGTTTTGGCTATGGTACAATATGGCCTTGTATTATCGGGGATGGCTCCCGATGCTCGTGAAATTTTTCCGATGATCGGGGAAGGTGCTCCGGAGCTTCACCGAATTTGAAACATCATCGAGGGTATATCCCCGTAGATTAGGGGATGTATCGTTGTATCGAACCATCCTAGCTGCCTCGGGGAAGAATATGGAAATTATGAGAATTTGGTGATGGACAAATCAAGGGTAGATTTTGGGGGTTTATGAGAATGCCCCCAGCAATACCCCATGGCCTTTTTGATCGTCTCAGTTTAAAGTTGACCAAAAAAGCAACAAATTTTAGAGTGCGCTTGCCGACTTTTTTGCAAATATTCTGAGATTCTATCACAAGATCTGGAATGTGTCACAGAAAGGTCGCAGAACCTTCGAGACATCACGGACGCCTAGGGGGTTTCTCGAAGGAAAAATATTACGCGGAAGCCCCGTGAATGCTTCCCATGAGCTTCCGGGAATCTATGCGTATGTTTCCCCGGCCTGTTTTCCCCGATAAAACCTCGAAAACATATAGGGGAAACATTTTCAATGCAAGCAATGAAGTTCTCCCGAGGCCTCCCGATGACTACACATGGCTCGCAACGCTTTCGAAGCTCCTGCGCGACACAGGGGAACCTGTTCCCGACGCCTCCCGAGGCTTATCAATTTCCATCGGGAGTACATCCCCTAGGCAAAAAATGGTCAAGTGGGACTGATCCTTGAACGATATAATTTTATATTTTACCTTCGCAAAGCCATGTTTTGGAAAAACTACTGTGCAATAGTATTTGACTACAGTTGTATTTAAAAAAATGGTAGAAAGGGGGGGAGCAGTTTAGCATAAAAAAATAATAAGTGCTTTTTGGACACCCCCCCCCTTCACACACACACACACACACACACACACAAATGTGACTTGTGTACACTATCAATTAGTGAATGCTTTGAATAGTCATCCGTTTTAGACTTAACATTGTAAAAGACAAGTTTGTTTAAATCTGAGGAAAAACAATCACTTTAAACATATTTTGTCAAATATGTTGAAGGGAATACCGGATATATGCTGTATTAGGTTCGAATTGATAATCTTGACTGTCTAATTGTCAATCTGGAAGTAGCCTTCACACATAGACTTCCCAGATAAATGTTAAATTAGTGACAAAATAAACAATATTCAGTTATAAAAGATATTAAATTAATATATATCTTTCATATTCGTTTTATTTCGCACATAAATTGTGTTTTCTGTGCATTAGTATTTCGTATTCATCGACTTATCAGTAACATTGCTCAATGACTGATTGCCTGGATTTGATTTGAATTAGTGATCATGCATGATCTACATACACATTGTCCCAAAATATGGATTGTCCCAAAATATGGCAGATTTGAAATTTTCAAATTCTTTTATTTCATTTCATATTCATATTTTTTTTATTAATTTAGAATACATCAGTGTCTCTATATCAAGAGACCATGAATACACATACATGTAGATTATCATATTCGTAAATATTAAAAAAGTGAACATGATGATGTATCGGCCTACCCTTTGTATTTATTCCTTTCAGGGAAAATATTTTGAGGAGTTAATTTCATAAAATAATACTTAAAAAGTTATGTAAAAATAGTAAAGCTGATGACATTTAGAAACACAACCCATTTCTGATTAAGTTAGCGATAGGTATGCATCTACTCTGTAGTTTGCTACAGCAAAAAAAATAAAATCAAAAAATCAAAAAAAATCCTTACCTTTTAACTTTTTCAAAAACGAAATCGGCAGTTTTTCATACCTGAAAGTTCATCAACCTGCCCGCTTTTATTGCAAAATTTAAAACTTATACATGTAGAGAAAAGTGAAAAAAAATCGCTGAGTAGATTTCGTCAAAGTAGTTTATTATTATTATTAATAATATTATTATTAATTCCTTTGGGCTCTAGTGAAATTGTTTCGATGCTAATTACATTTTAATGTCTAGCTAAGTTGTTGTGTTTAGCTTAACTATTTTTATGCTATTTCTTAAACTGCATTTGCCTAGAATAGTTTATAGTTGTAACTGATGTAAACTTTTGGTAACTGCCTATTTTTCCCCGATTGTTAGATAGCTCGGCAGACATGTAAATTTCTCTCAATCAGTGAACGTGTCCGCAGTACCCTAAACACACGTTTATCAAACAGTCATGGACGTCTGCCGATTCGGATTACCTACACATTAACAGCAGGGGACTATAAGATAATAGGAGTCTGGCTGGTCAAGTGGTTATGCGGGTGGTTCAGTACGGGGGCCCACGATGGGGATTTCCTCACTACTATGATGTAAACAAGGGATATTACAGCCTAGAAAAATGTATGACTAGGGCAAGCTCCCCCCCCCCCGCTGGATCCGGGCCTGTGTACAGTTCTGAACGGACTTTGCAAAGTAGGTTACTTTAATGGTATGGATCGTACATCCAACTGCCAATCCCCGTGGAAAATCCACTGAAACGAAAAATATATACGTGTAAGTAGACGTCTGTTTTAGTATCGATCTTGATAGAGTGCAAATTGTGACTGTAAATATCGGAAAATAATTTCGAAGGAGAGGCTTTTTTTCATTCATATTTCACTCATATCTAGGTGCATATATTTTGTGCAAACCAAGTCAACCATTGACTACCTATATTCCAACTTGCATTAACGTTCAGTGTGTTGACCCTAATTTTCATTAAGCTAATTTATCATCATTTTCCAAGGAAAGGTTAAAAATAAGGACCAATTTCTTTTTTTTTTTTGCTAATGCCGTGCTAACCTTTCTTTTATATGTAAAGTGATCATTTATTAGAATCCAACATTGCTGATTCTACTAAGCATAAACAGTCACATAGTTAATTTAAATTTTGCTAAGACCCTGTTGTCGAACTCACAATATATATGATATTACGTATAATGATGTTGTAAATATAAATATGTCAAAAATAATTAAATACAACATCTAAGTATATGACAGAATATACCAAGAAAAAAAATGCCGATGCTAACTTAGCAGCGTAGGTGTTGGCTGAAAATATATATTGATAGATTCTATTATCCTTCATTTGTGAAGCACATGGTAAAGTAGAAAATAGAAATGTGGTCTGTTGTGATAAATGTTGATTAATTTGAATATTATAGCTTCTGAATGGCCAGTTATTTAGAGTGACATGAAATTTGAAATAATTTACACAATTTGCACTCAATCAAATATCTTTATTAAGACAGACGTCAACTTCGCATAATGCCAACAAGTCTTACCTATATTTCAACTGTGTTAATTAATGTCTTGGTATAATCAATTGAAATTATATTGATAACGTTCATTTGGATAAGTTAATAATAATGTCAAATATACTTAATCAGTATAGATTTAAGGTCCCCTTAACTGAAGTAAATACACGCAAACTGGATTTTTGAGGAGCCAATGTATCCTTTCGGTTTACAGCAGTGAACAAATTAAACCACGCTATTTCCACGACTATGTCACCTGATCACAAAAATCGTGTTATTTTGTGAGAAACAGGTCAACCATTGACTCTCTATATTCCAAGATAGTAATTGGATAGCATTTAAATCAATTTGAATATAATTGCACACACTCGAACGGTCCATTAACATTAACATGAGTTAATAGACCAGCATATAGAATAGATGTTCTGGAAGTGCTTGTTGATTGTACGTAGGTTGACGTATCATTTCGGAGTGAAATGGTTTATCGTATAATTGTAAAATTTGTTTATTTTGCAGCATGCATACTGTCTGTTTGAGCTAGATCTTCCCTGCGACAAAACTTAAGTAACTTTCGCCCTTAATCTCATTGACGTGTTTTGTCTTCTCTGTTAGCTAAAACGATATTGTAGCTAAAATAATTTCAAAAAAATCCTTTGTTTCATTTGCAAGCTCAAGTTCAATAAACTGATTTTCACAAAGTCATTTTTACATGAATATTCATGAGGTGAAAGATTAAAGCTCTGTATACACAAGAAAGTGATGGCGCTGCAATATCACGATTTACACAATTATGTGCCATGTTACACATCACTGGTCCAACAAGCCCAGGAATGATCTTTTATTCATGGCATCGAGCTAGGAAAAAAGATTTACGCCATTTTAACATTGGTATATTGCTACTGGCAGCTGATTTTATGACTTTTTGTTCTAATTCCAGACGGCCTGTTCCTTTTTTTTTTATTTTTCGTTCGATGACGTGCCATCTTGATTTAATACAAAACATTTAGAAATGGGAAAAAAAGAATCGAATTGTTTATAATATCTTAGTCTTGCGAGCAAGAATCAGTCAAAAAAGTAGACGAGGTCAAGTGGTTGAAATCAAATGCCAGATAAAAATAATGGTTAGAAATTTATTAGTTTACGGTACGGGGGCAACAGATACAGGCACTTGTTGGTAGAAATCAACTGGAGATATACCCATAAAAATCATTTTGTTTAATCGGTGAGAAGGCCCTACTTACCTCGTGAGAGATGGATTTTGTATGTACTATATATAAATAGTTTGGGTGATATTGGACAAATAACTTATTTCTAAGGTTCTATACCTTTTCGTCACTGAAAGAAATCAATAAGTTAAGAAAATCGCGTTAAGAATGCAATGTCGACCACCCATATACATGAGACATGTATGGTATTCATTAAATATGCTCGTTTTCCAGGGGGAAATAATAATATAAACAATTGATAGCAATAACAATATGGCGACTGCACAGACGTCTATTGTGTAGCTGCTCAAAATATCATGTTTTTTTTTGTTTTTTCTTGAGAAAGGCAATTTTATGCCGAAATATCGAAATAATTGAATATTAATTAATGGTTTATTAATTATGTTATTACTTTAATTATACAAAACAGTTGGTTATTTCTTGTTATACACAATTGGGTATATGTGTCATTTCTGAAGAACAGTTTTCAATTTAATGATTTTTCAGTGTTTGACTTCTACATTAAAGGTAATTTTAATATGGTTAAACATAATGGCACATCGTCATAAACATATCAAAAGTATTTGACAAAAAAAAAAAAAAAAAAAAAATAAAAAAAATAAAGAACAGTTGACACAAAGAGCACACAGCCAGTGACTGCTTTGATTTATTTATTTTATTTCGTAAAAAAGAATATTGTATAAATAATTTAAAGAAACGTTTGTCGTTTATTCGAAAATATCATTCGTAAAAAGAAAACACTGTTTCGTAATCATTATTTCGTAAAAAATAAATCTGATTTTTGATAACAACCATAGCCATATATTTTTCTTTTACAAAATGAAGATTCCTAATTACGAAATTATTGTTTATTTCGTAGACCTTCACCAATAAGAACTTATTTCGTAAATACGAATTTTGTCATTTCTTTAATGGCTCCACAATAGAAACAACTCTGTAATGCTTTGTATAATCACTCAACGAAAGGTTAGTGCAATGTGAACACTTATAGGCCAAGAGATGAGAAAAACACAGACAGGGCGACAGCCTGACAGACGTGTTTAAACGGATTATGCAGGCGGACTTTATGTGCTGGAAATAGCTTTAACTGTTTTGATAACTCTTGAAGTAAAACTGTTGCCAGACAGAACTACAGTTCTGATAGTTTAAGTCTTATTTTGTTATGGGCGAGAAAAAATATTTTTTTCTTTTCTTTTTTTTATACATGCGCATCATCAAGCTATGCCATTATTTTCTGTCAGCTTTTCTGCTCTAGTAACCAGACGTCTACAACTTACATCTGCATGAAGATGGAATTTTGGACCAAATGGAAACTCCATTCACCTGGCCATGGCTACCAAATTAGGACACATATAAACTGTATGGTAACAGTGTGTACGGATGTAGTGCGAATATATGAGATCAAAGAGTATACAAATATAACGTATCTATAGCTCCCGTCCATAGCCTATATAAGATGGCCGATATCATGTCCGCATAGGTCCACCTTGAAGTTTGCCCGGGGTCTAATTTACAAAAAGCAGCAGTTTGAGCATCGTTTGGCGCTCCATTCAGTTGTTCTTTATTTTTCGACCGTTAGGCCGTTTATTTTCACCCTGACTTCTTGTGAAACACGCAGTAATGAAGCGGAATAAAATTAGCCTTTTCATTGGTTATTATATACTTTGCTAAATTCCCACTGGCCATTGTAAAATTAGTCAAAAGAAAAGAAAGGAGTTGCGGAAACGAGTTCTTTAGGTCTCTGTTCGTTTTTAAGGTAAACTGAAAGAGCAGAACACTAAAAAATAGGAAACACATAGATTTCGGAATTGATTGTTTGGCCCTGTCAGATCCTATATTCAACAAAAATGTAACATCCGGTTTCGTTTTGTAGCCCGCGAAACGAAGTCTAATGCACAGGTGTTTTAAGACTGTAAGTGTCTACCAAGAATGTACAAATTATTTGGATCCGTGGTATTTCAAAGAGCTGCACTGACACAGGAATTACACAACTATTAAACCAACAACAAAATCTATCACATGTTAAACCATTCAGACACTAATCATCAAGCTGGATACCACGGCCTAGTATCTTTTTGAAAGATATTTCTTGTTTATGATGTTGTTTAAGAGTTTTTAATACAATATGAGCCCTGGAATAATAATCTGTTCAGTCTGTACATAAAACTGATGTAAACATTTCAAATGATCAATCATCGTGAGTTGTATGCATCTCCTCTCAAGGTAATGTTTTTGTGTCATAGAATGGGCCAATATTGTTGATTTTGATGTCAAGAGAACCTCTTACCTTGATGCTTGTTTGTCAATCAGAATGAAAACTTGTTTTCGAGACTGGCAGTGGCTGCAAATAGAACAATATTTAAACATCTAATGCATATCTGCTGCTTGCGTCATCAAGTATTATAGACCAACCAGAAATTTACCAAATAATGCATCAATGCACATTAAAAAAAAGTAGAGTTTAATCATGCTTCAAGTTTAAAATAAAACTGATACGATAAGTACCTTGAGAGAGGTTAGACCGACATACATAGTCAGGGCAATGGTGTATTCTGATGAATTCATCATTGATTGATTTATCATATCAAAAGCAATAGCAGATTGGACGTGTTAGGACAAACCCTTCTACAAAACAAACTTTAAAAGATACCATTCGATCAAAAATGACATATCGTCAATGGGACAAATAAAAGAGTGCACACATTTGCGTAATTGCGCGGACGTGCAAAGTCACAGGAAGGCCAAAAAGCCGGGCAGCGAATACTCACTGACTAGCAGTAAAAAAATACAAACTCCACGCAGTAGTTACCTCCCCTGCCACCACAAGTAAAAATTAACAGAATTTAGCTATTTTTTCCTAACAAATTTATTTTACTGCGAGTGTCATTTCTTCTTGTATGTTTTCTTTAATAAACATCAAATATCGCCTCGTGGTAAAAAATAAATCATTTTAAAAAACATTTTTGTTGTTGTGACGGCAGACGGAGACGCCATTTTGTTAGTTTACCATCATCACGTGACATTTGTGGCGGCAATGAAATTTACTTGCAAGGGAGATCACTGTGTGGAGTTTGTAAAAAAAAATAAAGCAAATCTGAAGCTTCTCAATGTTTGATAAGCTACAGTTAATATCATGGTAACACTTGTTCCTATGGCGTTCTTTACAGTTCGATTACGAACAAGGGTTGTCACTGTTAAAATCATAACGCATATCGTGCACAATTAACTTATAGTATCACGCCGTCAAAAACATTTGGATAAATCTAATTACATGAAACAGTGCATCTAGCGTTTGTATTAAAGGCGCCTGAGCGTTTTTCTTTTTTTTTTTTCTAGCCGACAGATTGTTCTAAAGAATTGCATATACATGTAAGTACTTTATAACTAAAAGATATATGAATTAAAACCAGGGTTCACCATGCTTGTTTTTTAGATTAAGCTTATGGTAGAACATCACTGTTTGCTAAAATTTGTTGAAAAACGGCATTTAAATAATAATATGATATTATAATATAATAATATTTAATTTCAAAATATTGTAAGAGCATATAAAAATGATTTTTCAAAATATTGTATCACCATTTCTAACTTATAATGTATTCTATAAGTTACAGGTGGAATTTTGTCAAACATGCATTGAAAATACAAAACTAGCAAAATTTCAGCGGACAATTTTTTTTTTCAAATTCAATCATCTGAGGTTTACTGAAAATGTAAAACAAAATATGTATACCTCACCGTGTTTAGTTTTTCACTTAAACTGCCTTATCGGAATTTTAGCCAAATTTACACAAAGACACTAAAATGTGACTTTATGGATCCTCAACGTTTGGCAAAGATACTTTTAATCATGTGTTTAATACATGAATCTTAAATTTTAGGATTTCCTTTAACATTTTGCTGAAAATAAATGATATCTAGCATGAGAATTTAAACCCGAAGCGTTCGTTACTCAGGCATTCTAACCCCTGGCACTAAAAGCACTTAATTTGGCCGCCTTGGACCAATATTTATTGGAATATGTCCAGGTCACATAATTATTACGTCTAAGGCATAGTATTGTTTTATTTATTTTTGCTCCCGCTCCCTTCTGTTTCAATATACATAAAAAATAAGAGGTGGTGTGTGCCACACATGTCAAAATTATCTCATTCTGGATCTAGTGTATGTTGTTATCACCAATTTTGCGAGATTTTGCGAGATTTTCCCATACTGTACTGTGTAATGGGGACAAAATTGGCATAATCTAGAATTAATAATTAATAATGTTACCTTTTCTTCGAAGATTGAACTGTCATACAAATTTGTGTGTCCTCTAAACCCGTCACCGCGTGTGTTCGAATCCCGGCAGGGTAATTCGGATTTTCATGTGAGGAAGCCTTCCAGCTGGCTTGCGGTAGGCCGGTGGTTCTGCCCAGATGCCTCCGTGCATTCGGGGGTCTTCTTCCACCCGTAATTAGCTGGACATCGCTATATGACTGTAATACTGTCGAAGCGAAGGTAAACTCAAACAGTCAAGTCCACTGTTAAAGCAACGAACAGTCACACTCATTAACCCTCACATGAAAAGAATCTATCACGAGATTAAACAGATACTATTTTATATTTCAACGTTCCAACCAAATCTAGATATTTTTTATAAGACAAACATGTTCCCATGTTCATGTTTGTAACGAACATATGATCGAACATACATCAACTCTGTGTACGAGAGAGAGAGAGAGAGAGAGAGAGAGAGAGAGAGATCTGTATAAGGCAAAAAAGAATGGATACTATTTACAAATGCAGTGAACAAATAAAACATATAAAACAGGTCCTCCCATGAAATAAATACGATTAAACATATTAATGAGAAAACTTATACATCTTTTATCGAATATTGCATAATAATATATGAATTTTCACGAGAACATCGTGTATGATTCTTCATTAGGATTAATGCACTTGTATTCACGAAAAATAGTTCGCGAGGAATCCTTAACCTTCATTCGTTCATATTTAACGACGAAATATCCTAGCCCTCTATGATAGCAAAATCCAGTATATTGAATGCGAAGCGAGCTAGCGATTATAAAACAGCAATCGGAAAACAGTATTAGTCTGTACCTATGCGCCACAGCAGAAAGTTCCATATTGGCTTCCAGTCCTTTTCCACTGACAGTGCGTCATATCCGGTCAAGCGCGTTACATGTCTTCTGCAAAACCATCATTTTGAAATCACGATTTATTTTCATATTGAATATAGGTGTATGATAAAGTGGACATAGAAAATTTCATTTTTATTTTTTGGAAAAAAAAAGAAAGAAAAAGTTTTGAACCTAAAGGAAAATGTCGAATAGGAAATAAAATGACAATGGAATATATTGTGTAAAATTATATTTCACGTGAAAGTGTATATCCGCGTTTGAGAAACAAATTCTTTTTTTTTTTAAACAAACACGATTTGTGGCGGTAAAAAAGAACTTTTAAGTTCATTTAGTGTCATGTAAAGAGATTTTTATCTCAAAGGTTATGTTCACAAACATATTTCAAATGGAATTAATAAAACCAACTGGTTGTGCGTTGATTTAAAGACGACGAACATGCAAAATAGAACAGATGAAGAGAAAATATGAAACTCTATTGTGCAATATACTCTCTGAAAATAAGAACAAACCATAATTGTAGAAATATTCTATTTAAAGTAACATCGCTTGAATTAAAGCTTACGTGTTGCATATGCAGAAATGAATCTATTGAAAAAATCATAAACGGATATTGTTGTATTTAAATACGTATCTTACCTTTGATTATGTAATAACAAGCTATGTTCGAGAAGTCTATATGAAAGTTTTCGACAATACCATCTAATATAATTTCGGACAATAGTAATGACGATGACTCATTATTTAACGAGGTAAAAATGCATAATTATTCTTCCTCCACGTCTTCGTTGAAGGATTGTAAGGACTGCTGAACAACATTAATTATTGCCCCCTTTAACGTGAATTGTTATGATTTACGTGAGCTTTATCTAATAAATCAAATACATCGAAAATGTGCAATTAATGGATTTAAGGATGTAGCGATCCAGAAAACTGAACATACCCTTATTAATATTGAAGAAGAAACTTCAATTCAAAACGTGTCAAGTCAAATATTGTGGTAAAACTATGAGTTTTAACAATTCCTTCACAGCCGTTATTTCTGGGATTCTCGTTGGCCCGAACAATTCTGAAATTGGCCCGGATGTTAAACGCTGTAGAAGCTACGGACACCACGACCGTAATCTATCTCAGCATCATCTTCTTCGTGGTCGGCGTGATGGGTATCCTTGGCAACCTCCTGGTCATTTTTGCAGTTATCTGCAGCAAGAAGATGCGCGGTTCCATGACCAATTTGCTGATCACTAACCTGGCTTTTGCGGATCTTGTCATCATGGTCTTGGGCGTCCCTGAAATTATTCAGTTCATGATGAACAAAGGCTGGACTTTTGACGACCTCTCATGCAGGCTGAACAGGTATATCCTGGTGACAGCACTTTATGGCTCCGTATTGACGCTCATCTCCCTCTGTGTGGAGAGGTAGGTTAAGTCTTCTTGCCATTTCTGCATTAGAGATCGTATTTATCAACGTTTGCAGTTAAACATATTAAAAAAAATCATTAATTTTAGAGACACTGTTCTGTTGATATGCCATTTTCTAAATATTGATGGAACCGAGCACATAAGCCCTTTGCTCTCTCAAAAACAAAGACCCAGTAAGTTTAACCAAGACAGGTAAAAACAATAGATGAGATTTAAATAAAATTCTAAATTAATTTATAGACATTGTTTACTTCATAAAAATGATATATTTTTGAACTAAAGAGATATACTTTTATGTACAAGTAAAGTTAATATCAAACCTAACAGACCAACAATGAATTCTTACTCGTGTATCGATAGTGCACTGTTAAACTATGTACTTAACCCCGTTAGCATTAGTGCAGCAGTACCTTAAAACCTGTTATTTTTATCTCGCATATCGGTTATTTATTTTTTTGCGTGTAGATAATAATCGTGAAAGTTAATGTCATGAAAATTTCCTTTCTCTTTTGAATGTAATCGTGGTTTTGAAAAAAATGTAATTGTCAAAACATTTTTTTTGCGCTCGAAATTAATTGATCTTTAAGACAAATATTCTGCACATACTGATCTTTGGCATGGAAAAATGACAACCATCGGTTTTAAAAAAGATGTTTTAATTGTTGATACCCGTTGATTTATGAAATGGTTTTACATAGATTCAAACTTGTTCGATTTTTTTAATTAGGGCTTTGTTCTTAATAAAACCCTGGATTTCACTTCCTAAATTAAATATATCATAAAAATAATTTGACTGCTTTGCAAGACCACAAGTGACCAATTAGAAAGTTGTCCATTGTATCATTATGTTTGCTTTAACAATCTGAACATCATATAAGCCAGCAGCAATAAACGATATACAATGTACATGTAGTCAGCTTCGGTAACTTTACGGGCGCAATAATTTCTAAGTCTTCGTAAGTTTAGAACTCCCAAAAGGACTTTTCCTGTCTCTACTTGACGTTTGATCTTACAGAGATAAATTACAATTTGCACTTCTGCACACAACTTCAATCACAAAAGCTAGGAAGGCCTATAGTTCCTTTACATAAACAAGAAAATGATTCGCATGTGTTAAGATTGCTGTTTGAACACCGCTTTCTGTGTTTTAGATTTTCGTCGGTAGTGTCTTATCATTCAAACCATGACCGACACTGGCAGTATTGCTAATGACGCTTAAGCCATTCTTTTGTTGTTTGATTAGGATTTTAATTGTTAGACTGGAGCATCAGAGAGTAATCTTTCGGCATAACTTTTCACGTTTAAAACAGTTATTCACTGCATAACTTTAAATGTTTACACCTTTCTGTATAATATAGGGTTGATTAAAATATGCAATGTTAGAAAGACCTTCAAAGTTTAGGAATGAAATCGCATAATGATATTAAAATGTTCAAGGATGTCTCATTGAGTTGAAGATTAGCAGATAAGGGACCGACGGGCATTTTTTTCTGTTAAAAGATAGCGAAATATGCATTATCATTAATTTCGATTATGTAACGGCACGTTATAGTCTTCCGTAGAATTGAATGCATATACATTATACATAATTGCGAGCACAAATGATTCATTGCCTTGATGTTTTATTGACCTTTACTGTCACAAAATTCCGATTACATACTGCAACAGAAACGTCAACTTTATCTCCGAAATCATCTGAATGATATGAAATATTTTTTATGCATAATAACAAATATCAGACATGTTCTTTACATCACGGCACTGTCAGTTCAAACAAATATGACTTTGCTGTAATGTTGAACATATGATCATACAAAAAATGTATATGATTATTCAAGTTCTAGAACATTTACAAAAACGGACGATATTATTTTTACATATTTCATTACATGCATTTTATTACCATGAAATACAAAATAAATAAAACCTGAAACTACGCCAAATAAAATTACAGCTTCATTTAATTTGCATCAAGCTAACTTTAACCCCGATAGCACAATGTTGTTTTTCCTTTTATGCCCTAAGCTTGATATTCGACTTCCAAAAACTGACATTTAATCAATGGTTTATAGTTTTAATCTGTGAAGCTTCGCTTTGATGAATGGCTTTCCGTATTTGCCAGTGTGACTGACGGGAGGGCATGGTATTGTATTAACCTGTAGGATTAGGTCTGTAGCAATAGAAGTGTCGCAGCTTATTATATGATGCATAAGGCATTACGCTTATATCACAGTAAACTATCAAACTCTAAAAATATGAATCGACATCATAAAAGTTCAGATCTTGTGATCTATCAAGGATTTATGTTTGAACTCGAAATGCTGTGCTATTTAAAGGCTTGTGTAACAATGAAAAATAGTTCATATCTCTGAAAAATGTTTTCTTTTTCATTTTTTTTTTAAATTTATGAACAGCTTCGATAGGAGCTCCTTGAGATTTATACCTTTATTTTTTCGTATGTTTTCACGTTTTAACCATTTAAAAAAAAAACATTTATAGATTAGTATCTTTATTTGACGGAGAGAATTTGTATCAAAGAAGGAACAATAGTGTGACCTATAACCTTAGGCTAGCGTTTCATTGCCCACTAACATACCTATCAAGATAATGACATTTATTTTTGTCATATATCGTACCATTCTTGAATCATTATGGGGTCATACTCTTAGAAACTATGTGCTGTACTTGACAGACTGAAATTACAAGCTGCAACTTAATCTATGGCTGCTCCATATGGATATACAGAATGTCTATATAGTTAAAGACTTACATTCATAGGTATGTAAGATTACACATGGATGTCTATATGCATATTATGTTTGGAACTGGTTTGATCAGATACAGATTCAATATAAGGGAACATAGTTACATTTATTAATATATGTAGACGATGTAATCAGTTTCCATAGCGGCCGAAATTGTATTCCAGTTCTATCTGTATTTCGGGAGAACAAACCGATACATCTTGTATTGTGATACGCGTATTATTTCTACCCCTTAATTAAACCCATGCACAGCATCATTTAATTAAGTCTTTACAAAATGATTTTAACTACGTTATGCAGAAAGTAAACATAGAACTGCATTTTATCAGTCTATGAAAACACACACAAAAAAAACAAACAAACAAAAAACAACAACACAAAAATAAATAAATAAACACACACACGAAAATTTACACATCAAAATCGAATGAATGTATTGCCTATATTTATTCAAAACCTATATATAAATTAGGCAAAATTGTGTACTCTTTGCACTAATTCCATATGTTAATACTGTCAACATTGACTTAGACATGTCTTTCTTTAAAGCAAGCGTTTTATGGATTTGATTTTTTCCTAGTATTCAATGCAAATGCGTAAACTATTGGTGTCCTCTCCACTTCCTTCAGTGAAAGGTAGCCAAATAGTTTCTTTTCTGATGGCCACAAAAGTTATACAGTGCGACCCAAACCAGACTAAAGTATGGTCGTATGAGTGAAACCAAATCATATATATTTTGGTGTAGTCTAAAGTCTTTTGATTCGACACAATCGAGAACTACTATAAATTCTGCCTCAAAACAGCCATTTCGGAGCAACATACTTTTGAGAAAGTATATGGTATTTGATTTCCATAATAAAACGAAAAGAAAGCAATAAATACTTTGTCAAGTGTATGGAGGAATAACTTTGATAGGATATTTTCATTTAAAATGCTTATCTCAGAGAAATGCCTCCGGGAAGTGCGAGGTTAGGGCTACATAAAACCTAGTTTAAGCAGCCCAGTTGTTCAGCTGACCGTTCCAAGGCGGTAGCAGTCCAGTTGTTCGGCTGACCGTTCCAAGGCGGTAGCAGTCCAGTTGTTCGGCTGACCGTTCCAAGGCGGTAGCAGTCCAGTTGTTCGGCTGACCGTTCCAAGGCGGTAGCAGCCCAGTTGTTCGGCTGACCGTTCCAAGGCGGTAGCAGTCCAGTTGTTCGGCTGACCGTTCCAAGGCAGTAGCAGCCCAGTTGATCGGCTGACCGTTCCAAGGCGGTAGCAGCCAAGTTGTTCGGCTGACCGTTCCAAGGCGGTAGCAGCCCAGTTGTTCGGCTGACCGTTCCAAGGCGGTAGCAGCCCAGTTGTTCGGCTGACCGTTCCAAGGCTGTAACAGTCCAGTTGTTCGGCTGACTGTTCCAAGGCGGTAGCAGCCCAGTTGTTCGGCTGACCGTTCCAAGGCGGTAACTGTTGGTATTTCTCTATTTTTGTAATATCCTGTCTCCGAGGTTTCGTCCATTTTCTCTTTTATTTGCACCTTCGTCTAGAGTAAGTTAATTTTAAACATAATCGTATGTTAGATCTCTCATAGGACCTTTTTGTGACTCCTTGTTACAGACATTACTGACACTTATATTTATGAATGATGTACTCTGCTTCCGTACCGACCGAGTCGATATTACATATTTTTTATGAAAAATCCAAAAGTTTCTAAGCTTTAAGAAGCTATGAATAGATAATGGAGTGGATTATTTTATCACTTTCGGTCTAATACTCATACTTTATAATAGGGCGCCATCGACCTGTGGTAGAGTACATAATTGCGGATGCATAGGGTGTGGGTTCGAATCCCGTTTGGGATCAGAGTTCTTCATGATATTCCATGTCAAAATCATCAGTCTAACCCATATAGAATGTTTAGTGTTACTTTCCAAGTCGACAAAAAACAACAAATACTTTAAATATTACGTATGTAAATATTTTGATAAAACACGTATCTAAGTATATTGATGTTTTTTTCCAACATACATGAAAACTAAACGGCAGTTGTTTCGGTTTGCCAGTGGCGTCCAGTAAACACATGGCAGAATATATTTCCTCTGAAGTTACATATAATCGAAATTATTGACCTTTGAATTTTGGCGATGTTTTATATAAAACCATGGACTTCATTTAAATCACTAAACTTAAATATATTTCCGACCTTTCCATTCCCGAACAATTGCTAAATAACGCATACAATAAAATTATTTTGTTTGCTTACATTGTAGAAATTTGCAAAGATCTAAATGACAAATTAGAAAGTTGCTCAGTGTATTAACAATATTTTGCCTTAACAATTTGCACAACCAATTAGAATTTGGCAGAAAAGTACAATAGAGCTAGTATCTGTATGTTCTCGAACCCTACAATTTATAAAACTCTTTAAGTTTATACATCGAAAAAGTATTTGAATTGAACATACTCTCTCTGTGCTTTTAACATATTTGCTGAATGGTAACTTAACGTTTAATTCACCGAGAGATTAATTACGATTCCATTGTTGCACAAAACTGTTCAATGTAATGTTGTCTCATGAGGGTTAACAGATAATGGACAGTATATATTCTCCTCTCGTAACACAGGCCTCTCTCTCTCTTCGTTACATAGTAAGTCGTGTTGATTATTCCACGGCGTATATAGTCTCCTCTCGTAACACAGAGCTCCATTTAAATGCATGTTTACAAAGTCGCAACATACAAGGACATGGATAGGATAATTCATGTGGGTTTATTATCATAACAGTTAAACAAAAAAATGTCAAAAATGTCTCCAAAAGAATATAAATGGTAATTGTACCTTCAATGCACAGCAAATTATACTGAAAATTTTGCATCACGGTTCTATCATTTTAAAATGAAAACGCCCTTTCTTTAGTGCTGAACGAAGGAAGATACAAAATATGATTGTATTTATTTAAATTGTTGAACATTTACAAAATGGACGATATATTTTCCTTCATATTTCAGTATATGCAATAAAAATAAATATTTGTATCATTATATTACAATGAACAAAAACAATGAGAAGCCTTGAAACAACGCTAAATAAAAAGAAAATACAGCTACACAGCTACCTTTAATTTGCATCAAGATTATCTTAAACCTGATTGCACAATATTGTTTTTCCTTTCATGTTATATGCTTGATATTCGACGTCCTGAAATTGACAATTAATCAATGCTCTATAGTTTTTATCTGGCAATATGAAGCTTCACGTTGATAAGTAGCTTTCCATACTGCCATCTTGCCTGATGAGAGGGCACGATATTGCATTAGCCTATAAGATTTGTAGGAGTGGTGTTTCAGATCAAAGGACAATCTAAAATCTTTCTTGCTGTCAATTATATAATAAGTTGACATAGCGTTTATATTACAATAATCCTGTTAACAATCAAAACCGATTAATATTAATCGACATGATAAAAGTCCAGATATTGTGATCAATCAAAGATTTACATTGAACGTAAAATGATGTGCATCTTGAGTGCCTTTGTTATACAATAAGTTGCTCTAAACAGGCTGAAATTGCATGCTGCAACCCAATTCAGACTTGCTCGATAGGGTATTTCTGTCCTGTCGAGACAATCGATCCCCCCTCTCTTATTACTCCCGGCCAACCACAAAAATGTATCAAAATATACCTATCACCAACTGAACCAGCGTACAACCTTCAATGGAAATTAATTCCACAGTACAAACAATGTAATAAGTTGAAGGGCATAGAGCTGTTTTTACCAGGCCGAAGACGTCATTGAGTCTCAATTCTACCGGTGTTTATCCCATGGAACCTTTTCCCTTGCCCTTTATATACCCCAGATGGCCTATATATGAGTGACCAAATACTTACATGAAGCAAAACAAACTGAATATAATGAATTGTTTTCATCAGATACAGATTTATTATGAAGGAACATAGTTACGTTTATTAACATTTGTGGACGATGTAATCAGTTTCCATAGCGGCCGATATTGTATTCCAGTTGTATCTGTATTACGGGAGAGCAGATCGATATGTCTTTAACACTTAAATAAATTTTGGTAAGTGTATTATTTCTATCCATTTATTTAACCCGAACGATGCAATATTTTGTTCAAATCTCTTTGAATTGATTTAGCTATGCTAATCAGAACTAATAACAAAACTGTCTCTTATTTTATTCCAGTCCATGAAAAATAATATTGCCATATTGCACTGTATAAGTCATATATATGAATTGTGTACACTTATTATTTATTAAAATATTGCTACAATCTACACTGACTTGTATAAAACAAGTTTTTTTTTTATGGTTTTGCACTTTTCCTGTACATGTATTTCAATGCCGATGCATACGTTTGTGGTGCATTTTTTCGTTAGAATCGGGCCTTGCTTAGAACTTGCAGTATTAAGTAACCAGCTGGTTATTTTTCTGTTGCCAGCAAAAGTAAAACAATGCGGCCCAAGCCGGAGTAGGGAATGGTCTTCAGAGCGATTTAGTGGATGAATCGCCTTGTGATTTTTGTATTGATGTGTTACTCCAATGAATGTAATAAAAAGGGCGCCGTGTTCGAAACCCTTGTCGACGTAAAAGGAAATAAATACAACCTAAGTTTAGATGAACCCTTTTTCAAGGTCATCTATATGATTTCGGAAAAGCATGCATTAAATTTATTGATGAGCAATTGCATTTCTTTATTTAATCACATAAAATCTTTAAGAAATCTTTTTTTCTGTTTACGCTTGTTGCCGGTCGACGTTTCATACGTTTAATATATACATTCTCTGAAATAAAGTAAAATATATTAAGTTACAAAGTATATATCATTTACGGCCGAAGTGCATTATTTATCATTTATATAATGATAAATGCTGCTTTTTCTTTTTGAAAAAGTATATAAGCATTTTCCCGTCTATTGCGTTTTTTTCATGGATTGAGGAATTCAAAATTAGCGTTTAAGGAGTTTTGATAAAAATATTTCAGGTCTTTTAACTTTTTTTAAGGTTCATTTGTGTTGCAACAGTTGAATCATCTTCGAAGCGTCTTGTTTGTAATTAACATGACGCCAAACCGCCTCGAAATGAATATGTATATCTGTTTAACCAGTGAAAAGCTATACAAATCTCCGACAAACAAATGCATGTGAACCTTGTTTTTAATAATCACCTTTGTTCAACAACAGACGACAACACTCGGGGCGGTGATATAAACCCTCTGCTGAATGGTTTTGTTCTTTAGAGATTTCTGTCTTACATATTCTTCACACTTACGAAGTTGTATCATCTCTACAGCATTCACTATTCAAACTATGAGTTCACTTATCCCGTCTTTAACATTAGTTTTTAGGTAATAGAAACAGGTCGTCATTTTCAGGTTATGCTGACCTAGTCTTTACATTTTGATAGAAGATTTGACGACAATTTTTTAAGAAAGACATGCTACTTTGTCGCATCAGGCGATTGAAGATGATATATATCCTTGGTTATGCAGTGGTCAATACTTAAGCTTTTCACCCAAGCAACCCGAATTCAATAACAGGCTGATGTCGCTGAATATGAAAGGTTTAGCTATTTGGTTATACGTTCGTACATGTGAGTTCCATTCATAAAACTTACATCGTTTGCAGCCGAAAAATGTTCAGTATACTGTTATCGACCTTGAATTAAATGAACCAATCTTAACGCAAAAACAATACACTCATTAGTGACTAAAAGGCCAATTATGTCTCAGAAGCAGGCACTTTCAGCCTCATTAAAATTAACACTGATTCACAAATTGATTTGATTTCATACCGACTTAGTTTGTTTTTATTTACTTTCGAGTAGATTACCAGAATGTGCATTTCGTATCATTAATGCAGATATAAATTTGTGCACTAATTAGTGAACCACGATTTCAGCAGTAACACGAGCCTAGCAAGCGGTTTTAGCGGTATAATAGTCCCCTCTATCTCTCTCTGGGCTAATAATAGTGATTTCGAACGTCATTTTCCCACTATTTGATAAGGTTGAATTGCCCTACTTCATAT
This sequence comes from Solen grandis, assembly GCA_021229015.1. Lineage (NCBI taxonomy): Eukaryota > Metazoa > Mollusca > Bivalvia > Adapedonta > Solenidae > Solen > Solen grandis. Next base: position 52,043,130 of record CM037780.1, read on the forward strand.
TTTTATAGTTAATTGTGTTAGGGAGATGAACATTATGCAGTAAGTTTAGTTTTATATGATATTATTGTTTTGAATTATTATAGTGTCCAGAATTAAATTTCCTTCATAGTTATTCAGGTGTTGTGTTGACTGATAAAACATGATATTCCAAAATGGCTTTTATTATAACTTTTGCGACTTTTTCATTTATTTGAAGCCAATAACATCGTCCAATCATTGGTTCAAGGTAAATTAGTAGTCATCCGCCATTCAAAGCTGTTTAGAACTTTTTTTTGTTTTCAGTAAAAAAGAGTCCATTCATTTTGTAATCTAAATGGTACAGATTCGTCTGATGAACAGCTTTCTGTTTTTGTCACTTGACTGATGAGAGGGCGCGAGTTTGTATTAGCCAGACGGATTTGTGTCTGTAAGAGTTGGATTGTAAATCAAGCTTTTCGGCCGATAACATCATATTTTATGGAACTCATATTACAGAAACCGTGTTATTTTCAAAGACAATACATCTGAGTCGAACATATACAAGTCCGAACCTTTAATCTAATGATGATTGTATTTTTAGCGTCAAATAATATCCTACTGACGTGCACGTTTGAAAAATGAAATACATGTATTGTCCATTTTTTCGTTACATGTATAAAAATGAGGTTTTATCTTTTTGATTTAATTTAGCAGATATGCAGACCGGCAATATGTAGGTGTGCTCTCATGAACAAGTCTTATATAAGAAAGTCTAAATTGATATAACAAATACATTTTTTATTCTGCTTTAAATAAAACATTAATATTTACGTCTGTATTACGGTTTAGCTATATTTCGAATTTAATTAAAATTGAGAATAGAGGCATCGAACTTTACATTTTATTTGCCCAACTTTCGGAGAAAAACATTGATCGTATTATAATCGTTGTAAATTGCATTGTCAATGCCTTGTCATGTTTCATAGCATGATCATGACGGTTCTTTGTGGCATGTCCTTTCAACCTGGATTCAGTGCGGCATCAAACTCATGGTTGTCTAGACTACATTGAACGAGTAAACTTGCCAGCTGCAACTTCGTATACAATTTCCAACTGGTTCCTCCGTCTAAAGTTACCTCCGATAACATGTCAGTTTATCATCCATCCAAATGTACGAGTACACATCATCTACTTTACCGGATTACAGTCTTACATATAAATAAATTCCATCGGGAAGTCGGTATTTCAAGGTCGAGAGCACAGAATTCAATCTGCACATAGTTATGCTTAGCAATATTTGTCCAATCCAAACTCTGCCCTGGTCCTACCCACTTCCCAGAATGCCTAGTATCGTTCATAACCGTGAATACGACGTTCAGGACTTGAATACGACGTCCTTGATGTTTATAACTGTAAATATGACGTCCACGATTATGACGTTTATGACTGTAAATATGACGTCCACGATTATGACGTTTATAACTGTAAATATGACGTCCACGATTATGACGTTTATAACTGTAAATATGACGTCCATGATTATGGTTAACTGTTACGTCACTTATGACTTACTGTAAATATGTCCACGATATACCTATGACTGTAAATATGACGTTCACGAATAAGACATCCATGTCCGTGAATATTTAATCCATGACTGTAAATAAGACATCCGTGATTATGAAAACGAAGGCTGTGGATTCACAAAGAAGCGGTCTAACACCGTAAGGAAAGATTAGTATAAGTTAAAGGAACTTGTTTAAAACATCACGAAAATAAATGTTTAATCTAAATTTAAACAAAACTTTAAATGACTCTTTAAAAAGTTAGTACATGTATATGCTTTCATTTAACCTATTTTGATAAAACATATATCTCAGTATATTGATGATGCACATATGTATTTCACTATTTAACAAATATGAAAGTTATTTTTATCACAGGGGTTTGGTACGAAAAGGGGGGGGGGGGGGCGGCATAAAATCACTATATATAATAGGGTTAACCCCTAGCCCTAACCCTATCATATATAGTGATTTTATTCGCCCCCCCCCCCCTTTCGTGCCAAACCCCTGTGGTTTTTATTGACACTTTTTGTCTGTCGACGTTTCATAAATACGGTGCATATTATAATTTCTCAGTATGTGAACTCATATCTTAACAAATTTTACTCTCCCATTCTTTTTTCCTTTTTGATAATTCATCTTATTATAAGAATTGCCATTACCTCCTATCAATACAATACTCACACATTTGCAGAGCCTTTCATTCCCGAAAAATGTAAAATAGCACATTAAATTCAGTTATATTGATTACTTTCGTTGTAGAAATTTGCGAGAAGAACTCAAGTGACCAATTAGAAGTTCAGCGTATTAAAAACAGTTTTTTTAACAATTCTCATATCCAATTAAATGTTTGCAGCTAAGTATAATATAGCTGGCTTCTGTAGCTTCCACCGCTGAACAATTTGGTAGGGTGACTATCAGGGTCTAAATGTTATAAGTCTTCGTAAGTGTTAATATCGCAGAAAGACATTTGAAAATAAACCAGTGATGTAAACATGAAGGTTTCAACGTAATTGGTGAAACATTACTTGAGATTCACTTAGCAAGTCATTGTAGTCCAAAACTGTTGTAACCTTTCTCAAACTAGGAGGTAATCTGCTTGTTTGAATGCCGATTTTTATATGTTTTAAGATATTATATAAACAAAATATATAGGTAAGTCTTTTTTCAAAAGCATGACGTACACAGGCGATAGATGAAACAGCAAGAATGAGCTATACGTATGTCGTTCGTTCGTTCGTTAAACTTTAAAACATTAAGTGACTGCACCTTTCATTCTAGGTTGGTTTAAATCGGGATAATGAAGTAACATCTTTGATAAAAGAAACGTCTATAATATGTTTTAATTTATCTTCCATCTTATAAACATGGTCACATATATTGTAGACACCTGTTGTATCAGTCAGCTTGATTTTTTAATGAAATGCAGATGCAGATTTACATTTATATGGTTTGAATATTTCATGTGCATTTTGTATTCATATAACATGGAATATATATATTTGTCAGATTATGTCCAAAATAGTCTTAAAATAAAAGTTATAATAAAAGGTACAATATCCAAAGGTAAAAAGAAAAACAACATGTAGACCGAGAAGACACTGAAGACGCTCGACTGAGAAATATTGCATTTATTGCCTGCACAAGTTACTATATTTTAGCTTAGTTATCTAAATGCATGATACATGCAGAAATGAAGCAATATTATTAAATTCCACAAACCAAACAGTAGGTTACTGGGTTTTGATCAAAGTCATCCACTGCCGAATTTCAGTGCCACACACCAAACAATACATGTTGTCCATATTTAAAGGTCATAAATTCAAAATTCAAAGTAGGTCATAGGTTCATGCTCAAAGTCATCCAAGGTCAAAGTTACAGAACTGTACCTGTGGACCAAATTTGAAGGTCATAGCTAACTCATATAAGTCTATATAAAACAAGTCAACATCGGGCTGATAAATTTTGTACTCAGGTCATGCAGTTTCTGACAAGAAAATTTTGAAAGTAAAGTGTAAAAAACGGCAAATCTATTTGATTTTCTGATATTCAAGGTCCTAAACAGTAGATCTGTCAGTCCAATATCAGTCAAAATATGTCTCCAAAATCGATATTATTGCCGTTATGCATTATTTTATTGAAGATTGTAAACAAAGTAAAATCTGGCATTTTTTATAACTCTAGAGCGATACCTCCTGAACAAATCTGCCGATGTCAGTCAATATCAAAATTGAGAAAGAGCTTATGCCGATATCAACCATAGAGCAAATTAAATGTCCATCTTCTAATGATTTGTGTTAAGCTTTCTTTAAATTGGTTTCAATCGCCACTTTTATACCCATAGCTTGACAATCGAAGTAAATCAGTGCTTTTTAATTCTAAGCTGTACAAATAGTTTTTCGTATTAGCCAATGTGACCGATGAGAGGGCATGGTATTGAATTTACCTAATGGATTTTGTCCATAGGAATAGGATTTTTGTTTTAATTAATACGTTCATACTTAGTAATACTGCCAAACGACAAGTGTAAGTCAATTTTATATAAGTCCAAGCATGTTTGTATTATCTTTAATGTTGAATGATGTGGTAAATCATCTCTTGTCAAATGAAATTCTATTTTATTTAATTTTAAGTTTTATTGACTAATATCCAGAATGAGAGTTAATATGTTTTACTTTTGGAAATGCTAAAATACTCGCGGACCGTTTTTTTTTTTTTTTTTTTTTTTTTTTTTCAAGGTTTACAATTATGTATCATATATATCATATAAATGGAAATGTCACAAAACAGCAGCAATGTAATTTCAAATCAACCGTTTGTCACATCTCACAATATGATCTTCGAAAACTCTTATGCGAAAATAACTTGATGCGAAAGATTACACAGTCTAATGTAATCATCGATCATACTCTAACATTTCCTACAGCTCAGTCTTAGATAGAATTTTCTCCCATGTTCAGCATACGAAGATAGGGATTTCCCTCATGGAAGATAACTCTATCTTCCATGTCACGTGATCAGCTTTCTTCCATGTCACGTTTACAAATAAACAATGATGACTGTAATTAAGTTATACATTTTATCAAGATACAAAACTAACTTGTTGTAATTCATGTGAATAGATATATGTTTGAAAATATTATATAAATCTAGTTAGTTATCCCTTTATTATCATTTATTACTACGAATGTGAAATAAGGCTTAATATTTGGGGGGAATATTACGTGCTGTCAAGGACTGGTATTTTTTACTAAGTTATTTTAAGCAAATGGTAATTCCCAGTTGAACGAACATCAGAATTTAGGTACATACTTGCGTGTGAACTTTAAAATGCCGATTTCTTTGATGTTGTTATTGTGTTAATTTGTTAAGCGACAAGAAAAAAGTGCAAAAAAAAAAAAAAAAAAATGAAAGCGCGATATGTTTATTAAATCGAGGCTGACCTGTGGTCTGTGGCAAGTAATAATCGTTCATGGGAGAAAAAAAATCCATCATTCGTAAATTCATGAAGGATTGGGATATCTCACCCTCGGGATCAGAAATTTCAGGCAGGGACTCGGCAGAGCCTCGTCCCTGCCTGAAATTTCTGACTCTCGGGTAAGATATCCCTATCCTACATGAATACTCATGGTGGATTCTTATAATCCGTTTACATATCTTATGAGACTACATTAATCAAATCATGGCGAAGATATTAAAACTCTTCAAAGTCTTCTCGGCACCGATATATTGATACTCGCATAAGTATATAAAGTTTAATCTATATCAGCGGCTTATTATGTAAAGTGGTCAATCAGCATTTGGCGGTCAGTTTTAATATAACCAAACTAGGTTTTTGTTATATAATAAACCTTCCTTTAGCGCCCACCTCTGTTAAGCGCTCTCTTTTTCTTGTTTCCTTGACTGACCGCTTAAGACTGGTTCGACTGCAAATTTTGCCCTATCTAATATTCATTGATTTAAGTTGAACTTTTAAATATGTATATCTGTTTTTACTTAATCTTATCCTTAATTGTAATATCCTTTTAAAGTAGATTTTGAAAGAATATTATTGTTATATTTGACGGAGAGAATTTGTTTGGAATTAATATTGCCCATGTGAATAATTTTGTAAATTAGATGACAAATGTCTTCCCATGCTATCTAACTCATGACTGTTCTTTGCGGCATATTGTTCCATTCCGGAATCTGATTGCCAAGACACTAGTTTCCTTCTCTCCCTCCCAAATTACCTTGTAAAAAGACCCTGAGCTCCCTGTACCCATCCCAAGTGATTTCGTCTCAAGCCATCACCGAATTCCAGCATTAAAACCATGTTTAGCATTGTTAATCCCATGGAACCCTCTACCCCCTACTCTGCACTTTAAACATGTACAATATAGAAATGTGTAACAGTGTTATATACTGCTGGGAGTTTCAAAGAAAAGGTCAAACTTTTAAGATTGGCACATATCATAAACAAAGGAACGCGGTTAATATTTATTAACATATTTTAGACGATGCAATCAATTTCATTTCATACCACCGAAACGATACTTTATCTTTGTCTATGTTTTTGGGAAAGACCGATATATCGTTACCGACTATAATTGAATTCTGAGCAATTAACAGGGAAATTTATTGCTTCTATCCTTGATTAAATCCATTCAAACTTGTTGAACAATACTATGCAGAAAGTAACAGCAAAATTGCATTGATATTAATCTGTAAAGACAAATGCAACTCAATATAATACCGTTAAAAGCATACAAATGTATTTGCCATATATTCAGAGATTTTAAGATACAAGAGAACGGTAAAGCTAGGCTAAAATTATGTACGCTTATCATTTATTAAAATGTGTTACTAGTAGTAAAGAATGATCCCTCCTACAGTTTTGACATCCCCCGTTACATTGTACTGATCCAACCCGGCAACCATCGAGACAGATTAGTTAAAATGAAAAAAATTCGTTTATGATTTTTGATACCTAAAAATGACGACCACTTTCTGTTATTCTAAAGTAAAAAAGACGGGGTACATTCGATGAGCAAACTCATAGTTTGAATAGTGAATGCTACAATTTTAAAGTAAGATTAAACACATACCTTAAATGACACTTTTTTTTTATTTAGAACATGTTAAGGTTTTTCCCTGTTCACGCTTTCATCTAGTCGACGATTTATAAGCGTGTTCTTTAAAATCAATTAGATCATTAATTTCTCACTCTAAATTCAAAACCAATCAGAAGCTCTGACAATTCAAATTTCTCAGTGATTTATTTCAATATAAAACCTTTCCATTTTCTTTCTTACCATTTATAAAATGAGCTATCTATTATACAAAATAAAGTTTTCACAAATTGATTTTGACTATTAAGTTGGATAGAATCTAAGATATTTCTCTAGACATGATACGCTCAATACGCTCGCTTCGGCTTCTATTATCTGTAGATTGTCTTAATAGCCTATATCCTATACGTTAAACACTATACTGGTCGTCTGGGCGACTTACTGGTTGAATCACCTTGTGATGTATCAATAAGTTACTCAAGTAAAAGTAATGCTTTTCAGTCGACGTTAATAAAGATAAAAAAATTGATGAAAAAACACACACACATTTAAGTTTACTAACGCGCACCCTTATTTATATTTTATTTAAAATAAAAGAAACTTTTTTTAAGAAAAAGATTCCCGTTCAAGTTTGATATGTATTAGGAGATTCAAAATAGCATTTAGAGAGTTTTGATTAAAACCAATGGTTTAGGACTAGTATCTATATTCAAAGTTCATTTGTGTAGCAACGGATTTTTTGTAACTGAGCAGGAATGGCTTGACACAATCACGTACAATTATATGAAACCAACATCTTAAAGGCCCATGTGCATATTGTGTGATTTAATGCATTTTACGCCAAAACTACCTAGTGGTTATGCTAAATATTGACTAATTTAACCATTGTGTACATTATGCATTATCTTATTAATTTATGTCTGAAATCGGAATATTTGTTTGTTTTTGTCGACCGAAATAAAAGAAATAGCTCTATTATTAAAAAATAAAAGTGCAATTTATTTACATTTACTTGATGCGATTCCTAAATTAAACTCGTAGCTAATGAATCTATTGTTGGATTTTCTCTAGAAGATTTTGATTTTGAGACTACATTTATTCACAACAATGCCAATGCTACTGTATATGTATAATAGGAGCTTCTCGTATAACGTGGATTAGCACCAACGTTTATTTACTGTATGAAAGCTTCTCAATGCCGAAGACATTTTATTCAGTGGAAAAAAACCAGTAAAAATTGCTAACGCCAATTAAATAAAACGAATAAACCTCTACTGAATGTCTTCCATTTTTAAAGATTTCATACATATTCTTCATGCTTGTATCATCAATAGCATTCACTTTTCAAACTATGATTTTGCTTATCGAATGTACCCCGTCTTTTTTTCTTTAGGATTAAGGTAAAGTGGTCGTCATTTTTAGGTATCCATAAGCTAATTGTGCTGGACTAGATTTTGATAAATTTGATGAGCATTCATGAAGACAATACTTGTGTTACTTTGATTTACTTTTGTATATTGAAGTCGATGCATGTCTGGGGTTTTCTGGGTTGCGTACTGGACAGTGCTTTTGCTTTTCAGCCCGGATTCAATAATAAGCTAATGGCTCTTTGTTTATGAAAGGGTTCAGTGTTTGGTTGCACCGTTCGTACACGTGGTTTTCTTTCTTTAAACTAACGTCTTTTGTAATGCAACCGCAAATTTATTAGTATACTGTTACCGAATTTGATATAAATGGAATGCCATTGGCAAAAATAATTCTATCTTAACGCAAATGCAATAAATTCATTGGTGACTAAAAGGACAATTATGTCTCAGAAACAGTCATTTTAAGCTCATTAAAATTCAAACTGATTCACAAATTGATCTGATTTCGTTCCGATGTAGTTTTATTTTACTTCCAAGTAGATTACCGAAATGTTCAGATTGTGTCAGTTTAAGCGGACTTTAATATGTGCACAAATTAGCGAACCATCATTTCAACAGCTACGCGAGTCTAGCAAGCAGAGGTAACAATAAAATGACCATCTCTCTCTCTGTGTAATGTAAAAAGATTGATTTCAAAGGTCATTTGAAGTTGATTCATATAATGCCCAAGAACTGCCTGATTTCATAGTTTCATCATTCATTATATAAGGGTAATAAACATTATGTAGTAGTTTTGTATTTGTATGGTACCATTAATCTTGAATTAGCATAGAGGGGGTACAGAAATATAAATTTATTGATATTTTATTTGGCTTTAATTATAAAACAATAACGGTTTTGTTAGCCTTCCAGTAACGTAGCTCATTATTGATGCGTGGTTAATAGTAGTCACTCTCGCCATTTAAAGCTGTTAAGGTTTGAATTTTGTTTAGAGTAAAAAAATGAGTCAAATCATACTTTTTTAATCATTAATGGAACAGATTCGCCTTGATTAATAGCTTTCTGTTTTGGTCAGCGTGACTGATGAGAGGATACCGGTTTGTATTAGCCTGACTGATTCTGAAGGAGTAGGATTGAAAATCATGCTTCTCGGCTGATAACATCATATTCTATGTTATAAGCGTGTTACTTTAAAAGAGGATAAGTGTGAGTCGATTGTTTAAATTTGTTTTCGGAAAATGCAGGAGCGCTCTAATAAACAAGTCTTATCTAAGTAATTCTACATTAACAATTACAATTTAACATATCACAAATATTTTGTTGTTGTATATTCGTTTCGTAGATGGATATTCAGCAATATATATGTGTGTATTATTCTCTATTTGTGGATGAATATAAAAGAAATAATTTAAACAGATATAAGTTCGTATGGTGAAAAGAACCGAAAAACGTTTGTTCTGCTTAAGTTATTTTTTTATTTTAATTTAAATTGAGATTAGACATAAAGGCCAGGTTTTCATTTTATTTGTCCTACTGACAAAGAGAACTTGTTTGGATTGATCGTATGATAAATTGCTGTCAATGTCCTATTGTGTTTCATAGCCTGATCATGATGGTCTTCTGTAGCATATCGTTTCATTCTGGAATCAGTGTAGCATCACTAGACACATTTCTAGACTTTTCCAGAGGATAATTCAAGACTGTCACGGGTAAATCCTGCTAGCTGCAACTTGGTATACAATTTTCGACAGCATTCTAACTGGTTAGTCTAGACAATCAATTCCCCGTTAAATGATTTCAGAATAACAGGTTATGTACCTAGTATCTTCTTTACTTACATGGAAAATACATTACACCGGAGAGTCGGTGCGCCAAGGTCAAGAGTACATAACTCAATATGCCCCCCCCCCCCATAGAATACATAGTATGTCTATGACTGTAAACACGACTTCAGTGACATCTTTGACTGTAAATAAGACGTCCATGCGTGCTGATATGACGTCCATGAGTGTGAATATGACATCAATGCGTGTGAATATGACGTCCATGACTGTGAATTTGACGTTCATGACTGTGAATATGACGTTCATGACTGTGAATATGACGTTCATGACGGTGAAAACGAATGCTGTGGATTCATAAAGTACCGGTCTAACCCAAGAGACTAGTATAAATTTATTTAGTATATGCCTTCATTAAATCGTTTTATTTCATATAACACATATGTAAGTATATTGATACACACATATATTTCTTTTTTATCTTACATGTAATCTAAAGTTGTTTCTGTTTCCACTTTCATAATTTCTCGATACGTGAACTCACATCTTAACGAAATTTTACGCGCCCTTTGTATATGATATTTGGTCTTAATGCAAGAATTAATTTTACGTCCTATAAATCACAATATTCTTATATTTTTTACAATTCTTTACTTACAAAAATATAACCTTTCATGCCTGAAAAAAACTTGTCAAATAACACATTATATTTTGTAAGAACTCAAGTAACCAATTAGTTGTTCAGTGTATTAACATTGCTTTAACAATTCGCACATCTAATTAAAACTTGGCAACACAATACAATACAGCCCCTGTAGCTTCTCAAGTCCTACTTTTTATGAGTAAAAATAAACGAGGTCAAATTTCTTCCCTGTGCTGAATAGTTTCTTGGTGTCTTATTCATCAATACAGTGATAACGAATTCCATTGTTGCACGTAATTGTTCAGTCACAAAATCTAATTAGGCCAATATTAATTTTTCTCCAACACGATTGTGACCCGCTTGTTTGAATACATTTTTTGAATGTTTTAAGGCAATGAACAGTATGCATATGTATTTATCATACAAATCATGACAGACACTGGTGAAATAAATGAAGCCACTTGTGTTGATAAAAAAAGGACAAGAAAAGCTATTCATATGTCGTTTGATTATGGTTTGAACTGATTGGCTTGATTATCAGAGTAATCTCTATGCGATATTTTGAAAACATTCATTCTTTGCATTACATTTAATACCCGCACATTTCCGTCTAGGTTAGTTTAACTTTTGCAAAAGTAGTAAAGCCTTCAAATATTTAGGAAAGGGTCGTTTATCATAACATCTTTTACTTTATATAACAGTTTTTGTTCACGATTTTCTCATGTTAATTAATACATGTATAGACTCTCGTTGTACAGCAGGATTTAAATTCATACACAACGTGTTTCATAATTTGACGAATTTGCTTCACTCATCGTTTTCCGGTGTTGCCATAGTGAATGTGTAGCTTGCATCAATACATCCTTAATATTTTATGATTAAGTACAAAATATATCAAAATAGTACAATTCAATAAAAATTCAATTCAAATAATCATATTAGTAAATAATTAATAAAACTTCGACACCCCACATGATTTCGGACAAAGTGTATGGTTTGAATGTATCATATGCATTTATATCAATTTGATATTGGGATTAAATATATTCGACAGAAAATAAATCATTTGTAAGTCTGTTGTAATTTTAAAATGAATGCAACTTAGGCTTAAATGTTAACGTATAGCAACATGTACTAGGTGCCATAGACCTGATATTTACCATACGATATTCATTGATAGAATGTATTCGTACAAACGATATTCAAATAACTATAAATGTTTTGATACATACAAGAGAAAAACACTATAGTTTTCTTCATATTTTAGAACGTGCTTAAAAACTTATTTTTATTTCTAAATTGACAATATTTTAACTCTATATGAAACGCTTTTTTGAAGGGTCTGTTAAAGATCGAGTTTCCATTAATTTGTGTTAAACTATTTGCAATATTTCTATCTCTGCTTTATGCCCTTAGCTTGATAATCGATGTAAATCAGCGCCTTTTAATGTTAAGCGGTATATAGTTTTGATTTGATGAATAGCTTTCCATTTGGGCCAGTTTGACTGATGAGAGGGCACGGTATTGTATTAACCTAAATGACTGGGTCTCTAGGAATAGAATCATCGATATAAAAAATCGATCTAAAATATATCTTGCCGATGATTACATAACATGTCAGGTAATACGTTCATTTTATTTCTAAAGCGATAACTAAGAACAAATATTATAAAAGATCAAACATATATGTAATATATCATTGATTAGTACTTGTGCTCTGGATGTCAAATGATGTGGTAATTTACTTTTTTTTTCTCGTAAAAAGAGATTTTATCATACTATTCTAGTTCTAAAGCATTATTGACAAATTTCCAGATTGATTGTTTTTATTTACTTTGAGAAATGTGGAAACACTCGGGGAATCAAACCATTTTAATAAGACATGATGGGTTCCTCAAGACAGTCTATATTATCATCAACAATAGTTTGTTTGTTACTGTTACTTGTATGACAGTTTGGTAAACAGCAAACTGTGTATGATATGAATTCTTTACTAATGGAATTGTCAAAAAAAAAAAAACAACCCAAAAACAAACAAAAAAACAAGCATATCAACTTAAGTCAAATCTCGAAACTTACTGATCTTTCAAATATCTTTAAAAAAAAAAAATTCGAACCATTTCCGACCGCTAGTTTCGTATAACTCAGTCATCGGTAAAATTATTCTTTTTATCTGATAGGAAAGCATATATCAAATCATGGTAAAAACATAAAATATGTATTATGCTCTTTTCTTTTAGTAAAGAATGATCCCTCCGACAGTTTTGACATTCCCCGGTACAATGTACTGATCCAACCCGGCAACCATCGAGACAGATTAGTTTAAATGAAAAGAATATGATTTTTTAAAGTAAATCCTTGTGAACGATGTTTCTGTCCACGCTTTTTGTTTGCAGACGTAAATGCTTTATTTATAGATACGATCTCTGAAATTAAGTTAAAAAAAAAAAAAAAAAAAAAAAAAAAAAAAAAAAGATAACATCAAAACATACTGCATGGCTAAAATGAAAATTTCTATTTCTTTGTTGTAGAACTTTAATATATTGTAACATATGTTATTTTATTTTCTATTTGTTCAAAATAAAATTGAGCTGCTTTATTAACATTTTATTAAAATACTATAAGAATGACATTTAGAAAATTTTAATAAAACCAAAGAGCATTCCAGAATGATTTCTGTAATGTTGCTGAGTTCAAAATTGAAGGCTCATAATTACCTAAAGTTTACTTATAAAGTCATTTAAATACCTCAAAAATATAATGCAAGAGTGAGACATTCTTAAAAAATGGGAAAGTGTGGAATAAAGAGTGTGTGAAAATGTTCTCAAAACTTACTATAGCTATACTGACTATTTGAAATTCCGTTAGAAAAGTCGTTTTGACAGGAAAAAAAGCCAGACAGACATACTTTTTATCTAATCTGTCCAATATAGTGCAAAAAAATCGATCCCAGTACCAGTCTCTGTCGTCCCAATAAAACACTGAAATTCAATGTCAGTAATCTAGTTGTTTATACCCTAATCACGTTTAAGTTAAGTTGCAATTATTTGATTGTCAGAGATGCATTATGTGCATTATCTTTGTACCTAGGGAGAGATGGCGTGACACAACTATTGACCATCCCGTCCATCAATTATCTGAAGCAGACGTCCTAAGGCTTATTGTGTGAATCAATGCCGTTTCAAACCAACAACAGTATAATTAAGCTAAAAAAATGACTGATTAAACCATAGTTATCTTATTTATTACTTATGTTAATTAAAGTTCGTAAACGGAATATGCCTCTAGTTTGCAATGATTGGGTCATTTGCAATTGGAATATTTAACCACATAGGTTCTTGTTCATTGTTTTAAAGAAACGACATTATCACAGACCGGCTTATCATAATAAGCATTAAATTATTTAGAGAAAAGCGTTAAGTAGCCACCTGTTAAACAAAATATCCTCTGTACATTAGATGGAACACTTGAAGGAAATATCGTGTCCTATTTTATTGAACACACACATACATACTCACATAAAGTTGCTTGTTTAACAATATCAAGATATGTTGCTTGAAATAATGCTGTTGGAATCGTTTTTGGACAGATACCACCGTTGAATCTATGGATTCTATGAGACGAACATCTTACTAGATTTCAGACGGTCGTCTTGTTATATTCGATACTTGGTCTCCACAAAGGTTCCGTCAATTAGCGTAAGCTGACTTTACTTTCCTGGATTTGGTGAGAAAGTCTCGGGTTTCCACAGACTACATAAATGGGAGGAAATAGAACATCACAGGGTAAAACACTATAAACAATCAACATCTACAGATTTTCTTGAAGTCGTTGACATTCCGCTAGTGCGAACCTTACAGATAAAACAATCTACACGTACATCATCGTGGAAGAAAATCCTTTATTTAAAATGAAGTAAACACGGCTTTACTTTTGATCATTGTGAACTCATTGGAGAAATCTGATCCACTTCACAGTATTTAAGTTTTATGTCAGACTTTTCTCTTAGAACAACCGCATAATTCGATCGTTTTGGCAATAATAATAGTAACCCAGTCCACATATGTTTATTTTCTTAAGTTTATTTTCTTGCATTTTCCCACAAATTTGTCTATTGTCCAAAGAACGCAATGGAAAATGATTTTGGTGCAATGGACCCAGTGGAAAGGAGAAAGGAGAATACGCAATGGACAATGTATTTTCCCCAAAAAATATTATTAAATACAATTTAAAATCATCAATAATTGTCTTTCATGTGTAAACATTCATAATGTAATTGATAATGCTTTATTATATTGGATTGTATATCATTACAGTGTTTGGTAAGCACAAACATTTCATTATGCATATATATCTACGTTTTCTAAATTATTTGACGACTACGGCACAGTTAAAAAAATATCAGACATTGATTTCATCGTTGTCGTTAACTCAAATTAGGATGGCGTTAAATAAAGTCGGCTGCCTTTGTTACCTAACGTATATCACCTAAAAGATTAACAAGAGGTGTTGGCAGCAACTGGACAGTCGTTTGTATGTCGTTCACTGGTATACCAGTGATTCATATAGGATCTGACATGAATTGTGGTATCATAGGCTCGCTTAATAACATTTTCATGAACTCGTTTGATAAAAATTGATATGAAATGATTTTATCATATGACCTATATAGTGAAAGTAAAATCGATGATAACAACAAACAAACAAATGAAGGAACGGACTGTGCACGAACTACTTTTGTTATCTAACACCGAGAAATTAGTTAAAAAAAATAACTGAAAATAACGATTTTACGTGTGTATTTCTCATACATTTTCAATATCATATGAATAATGAATCTAAACACATTTAATCCAGCTGTTCGAGTTCAACACACTATGTATACATATAGAACACACGCGCGTGACGTGAAGTAATGTAATTCGGCCAAAAAGTTATATGTAACGTGTTAAATATAAGAAAATATGTAATGGGTATACGACACCGGAAACAGCTGTTTGAGCACAATGTCATATGATAAAAGTCTTTTTCGAACGGACGATCGTCTTACAAGTCAAGTTGACCAAAGTGAATGTCGGCGTAATAGCAACAGTAGAAAAGCTAGTGATGGAAGATCGTTGCGCCAGTGTTCACCGCATTACTGAACGTCTCGAAGTTAGTTCAGGAACTGTACATAATTCATGAATAGTATGCGCCAGATGAGTTCCATGGCTTCTGACCGGAGAAAAGAAAATCCGAAGAGTTTCTTCGCAACTTTAGCGATTTATCGGACCTGGGGAAACTAGTTCATGGTAGGATAAAGTCAACGGATGAGACATTTATTAGCTAAAATGCCCGCATGAAAATATTTGACATAATATTCTTAGATAGGTGGGGGCTTAGACTTTACTGCACGCCATTTCAAATGCTTCGCGCAATGATAATAATTTGATTTTTTGTGTAATAACTGAATGTAGAACCGCAGTATTTGTGTAATACTTGTACATTGTATTCACTTCAGACACATGGTTATGGAGATAGATATCTATGAGAAATAAATGGCTTCTTATTTTCTTTTTATTTTAGTTCAGGTGCCGATAAATAATGGTTTGTTATTTCATTCTATATATTTTCTTACCAGTCTGGCAATGTATGTATTTTATTAATAGAACGGTATGTGGTTTGGAAAAGGAAGACAATAGACTGTTGAACTTGGAATTTATAGTAGATCGTTAACTTTTAAATGAATCTTTAAAGTATCGCAATAGTTGTAAGATTGTAAAGGTTTGCTTATCAGAAGATATCGATATATATCAATATTTAGATTGATTAATCTCACATACCTCTTACAGGTTAAGACTCTAAAACCTGTCTTTGTCCATTCATAAATAAAAATAAAAATAAAATATCTGACCGATAGAGGACAGTGATAAATATGCGCAGCACTAGTATCCAAAGAAATTAGTAGTTGGTGATGTAGTCACTCACAACTATAGTACCTACATTTTGAGCATCCGTTTCTTTTCATTGAAACCGAATAGCCTCTCAATTTTGTATGAATGATCGAACGATTGAACAAAGTTCTACAACACAGGTATGCTGAGATTCAGCTAAAGTGTTGAAAACTCAATTTTGAGTAAACATAAATACTTAGGGGACACAAAAATTGTATGTGGCATAAAAGCAGAGAAGAACTAATTTCTCTATGATGTTGCGTAACTGTCACTTTACCATGCGGAGGAATATAATTTCTTTTGAAATGCAAAGGTGGCTCGTAGGTGAATTTGGATTGTGGATGTGCAGGTTTCGGTCATTTAGGGTGTTACAATGATCCACATCGAAAGCTTGAATTCAGATACAAATCCGTGTAACTTACTAATAATCACATCAAGCTAACGACCTCAGATACCTCCAGGGGTTATTGGATGTACTATAGAATGGCCGATACCTGTATATCTGCTATCTGAAGATACGTAGGAGCCACCTAGAGACTGTGCCGTCAATCGGTTATATAAGATACTGAGGGTACAAATCAAAGCGCTGATAGTGCTGAGAGAACAGTAATGTCGCATTTCTTTTGTTTATCAAGAAAAATTAATAACCTGGGGTCAAATTTTCAAGAAATTGACAAAAAACCGCTTTAACTTTGCGTTTACAAGGTCATTTAAAGAAATTAAAGACGAACGCACCATTTGTTTCAACGGACTGTTAACAATTAGCACATCGCCACTGTTGCTCTCCCTATTTCTATAGCTTACAGTTTATAAGATCATGCATATCTAAATCGTTCATTCTTTTAATATAAGTTTGGTATCTGGCAAAACTAAGTTACCCTGCATATCTGCAGCTCGCCAAACCCTCTTCCACCTGAAAAACGCACAACTTCAGTGCCTTCAGCGCTTTGGTTATGCATTATTTATCATAGCTGTTTTAAGCATTCATCAATACGTTTGCAAATATGTTCAAGCCTACTAACAGTTCCGTCCCAACCATTGTTTTTCTTTGAATAGAAGTACAAACCTTGTTAAAACTATGAACGTAATCGGCAATATATAGCATCTACAGCACGAGTTAAGTATCGAAGTTATGGTCACGGTATCCTTAGAAATGATCGGAAACATGGTCATAACCCTTATGATCATAAGCGCATTTGTTTTTGCGTGGGAACTTCATGTGACACTTTTGTCGCCAAAGGTTGGCCAAAGGTTATACGAGATTTAATAATGTGATCTAGAAATATTTTGCGAATGGGTCCCTGCTTTTGATATCAATCCCCTTAATTGTACCAGATTGGTTCCGTGTGTTGCGTATGACCATGAATCAGACCCATTACGCATTAGTAAGAAGCGAAATATGTTACCACTACGCACGCATGCCACTGGTATCTACTCATATACTGTTAACAATATTCAATGTTGTAAATGCTGGATTAAAAACCAGTCATGAGTAGAAATCTCTAACACTAAACTCTTGCTCGATATTATGTTTGACATGGTTAAATATATTGCGATTACATATCACTTTGTTCATTGTTTTATATACATATATACGATTATATACCGGCGGACTCTTTATCAATTCATAGTATGAACAGAGCAAATTTGAGTTTACAGAAACTAAGGCAACCAGTCATAGCCCCGTGCGACACTTGAGAAAAAGTTGAAGGTTCACAGAAATATGACATCGCCTTTTCCAGTCACCATGAAAAAAGAAATCAACCAAAATAATTAAAACATACATGAAAACGTCAGAGCTATAGAATATCTTTGAATTTATTGTCTTAAAGTCGATTGACCGATAGAAGAATAACGGTAAAATTTAGGTAACCTGAAGAGAGAGGACAAAATTGACCACCCGATGGGTTTCTTAAAATCATTTCAATAGGAAAAAAATAAATCCATTGGGATAATATATTTGCAACACACAGGACATCAGTATATTGCATTAAATAGAATACTGTAGAATATCAATCTTATATTATAAATAAAGAACAATACAAATATCTGTCCTTCAATGTATACACAAGGCAAACCATCCTCATTCTTCTTGGGTACTGTCTATTACTTCAACCAAGGAAATCATGAATGATTTCAATTCCCCGTGCTTATTTTGCGGTGTCAAAATGAATTAAAGGAAAATTCTCTAACTCTTAAACTAACTAACTTTCAAAGAAAAAAACAGACACGGGTCTCCATTTGTCATTTCCCCCTAAAATATAGAATTGTTTTCAGCCTTTCCTTACGTAATGTAATTTGCATATCAGACATTAGACAAGTGCTAAAAATTCATATCGGGAGCCCCATTTTCCAGACAGCTCACGTGCAAAGACAAAATATCAGTCTTAACTAATCAAAGAAAGTTATAGTAAATGACTAGGCTTGACCTGCTATTATATAAATATCAGCTATCATAGCGTGTTCATCGACCGACACGTGATCTGATATTTTAGTATACCGAATAAAATCAATCATCTAACATCGGTTATAGGCAAAACAGAGTGTCTCGTTGCAGGCCATTGTAAGCTGATTTCTACATATTTTGATAAGCGATTAACTACAAAGATTTATGTTTTCCCAAGAATGCTTTTTTAGACACACACGAGGGTAAATTTGTTATGTAAGAGGGTAAATCAAAGCGCTCAATGCGCTGAGAGACGGCAGCCGGATTAACAGGAAAAAAGCTGTGATTCTTAATTATTGTTATAATAGATACAAAGCCACATGACGCAAAAACACACTCTCCTGCAACTATAGTCGGTAGTAAGACAATCGAATTCGCACTCTGTTTGTTGCAAAACAATCCGAAAAGAGGGTCATGAACCTGACTGTATGAACTTCAGAAGTAGGTCATTCCCAAGGACCCGATTTATATACACTATCTGCCGTTACTTAAGTGTAGACCTTGACAAGGTACTTGATGTTTTAGATACTTGAATGTTTGTTTCTATTTCAAAGTTAAGAAATGCTCTGGGAGAAACCTTACTCGCTTTCATGCAAAATTACGCGTGAACTATTTTAGGTTAATTATAGATATTCAAAGCGCTATTTTTCTCTTTTTACAGGAATATATCTTCAAGCATGTAAAATGGGTTGCTGTTCTGATTTATAAGTGTCAAGGATATAGTGTTCACGCTTAAAATGGATGTTTACAGAGCAAAATAACACGTTTACAAACAACAGCACATGAGTAGCGGTTACGGTTATGAATAAAAGGTCTGCGTGACTTCGTAAGTGCAGAATCGCGATCCACACTAAGCGCGGAGAGGTACAGTTAAACTTATCATGGAAAATATGCAAATAAGCAAGGTCAGCGATGCCTGGTAAGCGTTTGTAGCTACTAAAGACTGCAGCATGCTGCCGTCTAAAAACACTATGTTAAAGGGTAACATTGCGGTTTGGATGGTAATATGTAATTGGAAATTTTAACAGGAATAATTGCACGAGGTTTAATAAAATGAAATAATATCAAGTACTCATTCAAAGTCTTGAAGTCTCTTGATATAGTTTAAGATTTGCAGGAAGAACATCAATAATATGTTTGAAATTTTACCTTGAGTACCATTTAGGCAACCTGGCAACTTGACAATCGCACAATCTCATATAATCATTAAATGAAATGAACCCTAACAAAATTCTGCAGTGACGTCTTGAAGTCTTGCATGAGAGAATGTATAAGTTACTATAATTATTGCTTTGAGAACGATGCTTCCAAAGCCATATGACAAGGGAAAAGCTCTAGACCACACTTGTTCTGGCCCTGTTAACCCTTTCCCTCATATAGATTCATTTTGACGCACTCAGTAGGTACCACATAAAGCCTGATCTGCAGAAAACCACAGTTAAACCTTAACAAATTTAATTATAAAATCCTCATTTCCAGACCACTGAGGAGCAGCGAACATCATAAAACCTGATCAGCCTGCGAGTTACTCGCAGGCTGATCTGGTTTTATACTGTTCGCATAGATCTTTCCATGGTGTCCTCTATGAGGGAAAGGGTTAAAGCAGTTGATATAGAAATAACAATAAAACCTTGGGGTTTTTTTAAAATTGCAGATTTAGAAGTTAATCATTTGATGTGCTAGGAATTACAGATAAATAACCAAGTTTATCAAGAACCGTTACTGAAATTAATTACTGTAATAATATATCTTTGAAGTATAAAACTAGTTTCAGATAAAAACAATTTTTATACTGAATTGCAAATGAAGTGAAGAATTTGTTTTTCCGGTTCGGTCTACAAACACCGTAAATATCAATATCTTATTTATTATAGAATAACCTCAAACATACTATACATTTTATAATTATATATATATATAATGTATATAATAATTCATTTAAATCTGAGCTGAGCGGGAGATCGTGGGTTCGACCCCTGACCCCGACATACCAAATTCGTTAAACTGGTAGCTGCCTGCCTGGCGCTTGGTTTATATGCAGGACAGTTCCAGGACTGGTTGGCCCAGTGTCAGGTTTGGCATTATGCCTCATGTCTACAGCGTGATACTGCATTGAGACAACACTTTATCCGTGAATAAAATGAAATATTGTCGGCGGGACTTTAAAGCCTACAAACAAGCTCACATTTAAGTGGAACGAAAGCACACTTTCTTTCTCTAGTGAGTATACTAGCATTAAATATCTATGGAATGTACTCGGGGTCTATAATTGTCTAAATAGGTCTGCAACTATTCGGCTTTGGTTCTAGATCTTGAAACCCTTAAAAGGCAATATCCATGAAACAACAAGATAACGTATCATTTTCATAATAGGTATGGATTTCTGTCTCTAAGACTGGCTAATTTATTGAACCTCTAACTGCATTCATTCTTGAAATAGAATAATTGATGATAAATGTCGCTGGTAAAAAATATAAGAAAGTTTCAAACGAGACCTGACATGGAATACCACGCCGTTTACTAGGAAGAAGATACTAGCATACAAATTGAAAAAAAAATGTTCCTGATTTAACGTGTATACAGTTGTAATAATCATTGCTTGTTGCGTATTTAACATTCGTCATCACCTTTTTACGCTGAACTTGTGATACCAGTCAACTCCACATTTATTACCAGTATGATCATCTTTTATCATGGCCCAAAAGTACTTTACAAACAATATTATCGGCTATAAGACAGTGCCAACGAGACTAGCTGCAAGAATTGATTGATTAATGAGCATGTGAAAGAGACAATAGTGATGCTTGGTTATTGGCGACGTTTAATTCCTTCATATGTTTTTTTTCCCGTCGGAAGCTGTATAAAACAACCGAAGAGTTCAAAAAGCACTCGTTTTATTGGTTTGCATATATATCTTAGGATATAAGTAAGTACATATCTTTCAGCATGATTATCAAGTGGCAAATAACAATTTAATCTACTTATTTAAACATAAAAAAACACCAGTTGAAAAAGTTAACACTTGTGAGTCTTTAGAAAACGTAGCGACAAATACGTTTTCTAGCATTATTTTAAATCACAGACTATTTAAAACTTGTCAGTATTATTATATTAGATTTATTATATTGTAGAACTTTTACTTACTTTAACTTCCATATCTTTGTTGTTGTTATTGTGTTTTTTTTTTTTTTCGCCGAATATATATTTTCAACCCCCGTTGAAGTTGACAGAGTTATGGGCCTTTGTTTCTTTAAAAATATGGAAATTTATGCTTGTGACGCACGTAACTCTGAAAGTATTTGTATACAGACTTGAAACTTCATGGATATATTATACAGGACATAAACTTGAGTACCTGGGTATTTTATGCCCCCCCCCCCCCAAAAAAAAATAAATAAAAAAAAATAAAGGTGAAGCATATCGATTTGCCTTTTCCCGTCAATCCCAAAACTTTGACACAGGTAACTCTAATGGTATTTGTGCTACATACTTATATAGACATTATATATTACTCAGGACATGACTTGCGCTCCTGTGTGTTGGCTTTTGTTTTGGAAAATGCGACGGATGGGGGCATCTGTGTCTTCTGGACACATTCTTAGTTTATTTTATTTTTTTTTTTTTTTTTGTTTTTCGTTGTTGATGCTGAACCAAACAGACATGATCTGTCATTATATGAGTAAAAGTATCATGCAACTATAAGGAACTTGGCTCTTTATGTCCTTGTCTGTATAAGGGACTATAAGTGTTTCTGTTACGGTACAAGACATTGACAAATCAACAAGGCTTTGTCTTTTCATCGGCGATAGATTATTAACCAAACATGATAACATTTCCCAGCTATGAACCTCTCCTTCAACTGCAAGCATGTTCAATTGGTTAACGGAGATGTTATATTTACTATCTAAACAACGTTTTAAGCCCATTTGGTCGTCATTGCAATTTTGTTTCGATATCAGCAACGTCCGTTATATAGATTTTCGTGTATCAAATGGGACTGAATTTTCTTGTAGGGCTTCCTATGCCTTTTCATGTGTGTGGAATTAGTAAATTAGGCCTTATTTTATTTGTATGCTTCAGCTATCTTCATTAAGTTGTGTTATTTAAGACTAGCTTGCCTGTCATTAAGGGTTTGGCTCATGCAATGTTATTGATTTAAAGACATTCTTCATGACTCAAGTATTTGTGTAACGACAAGTGTTCGAGCTGCTGTCCTTGTTATTATAGCATTTATAATATATGAACATGTGTTTCTATCGTAGCTTATACATTTTAAGAATGCCAGTTTTTGCTTGGAAAGTGCTGAAATATTGTAAAATGGTGAACAATATTAAAATCCTGGGGCGAACTCATATAAAACATGAATTTCAAAATTTCAAATCGGGCGGATAATGTAGTAGTGAAAACCTAAGGAAAGCAAAATAAGATGAAAAAAAGCGAATGTACTGTATTTCTTATATTCGTGTCCTATATATAAAAAGATACATCCAATAATTATAGATAATTACATCTCATTAGTGCAATACATTTGATTTGCTCTTTTGTTGCGCAATTTCATTTTAAAAGACGTTGCCTAAGCTACAAGAGATTCACCTTGGTCCAGGTCCGTAGGTTTATAAATTCATTATTTGAATGAATGTTATTTTTTTTTTTTTCAGAATTTTGAAACCCAGTCGTATTAAGCTACAGCAAATAACTATACGCTCTCTCAAACAAACTTTAATTAGTTTTAACGATACATCGGTCTCATTTCATGTACAACGTGCATTCAAAAGCAGTTTATAGTATCATTTAAATAATCATTAAATGACGTTTTTAAAATTCTTTGACAAATTTATATGTTAGCTAATGTTTCTGACATTTTACAGGGTCCTATTTATGTTGTATACGCCATTAACTACTACCAGAAAGGTCTTTAACAGTACTAAATGATTTGCGTCTAATACCAGATTTTACAAACATTGAATGTTTGAATTTTTCGGCCGTTAGGCCGTTTATTTTCATCCTGACTTCCCGTGAAACACACAGTAATGAAGCGGAATAAAAGTAGGCTTTTCATTGGTTATTATATACTTTGCTAAATTCCCATTGGTCATTGTAAAATTAGTCAAAAGAAAAGAAAGGAGTTGCGGAAACGTGTTCTTTAGATCTTGTTTGTTTAAAAGTTGAAGTTTTCTTCCCCTGCGAGCGATTTGTCCCGAATAGTAAGACACT